>SZWC01001055.1:51152-72184 GCA_023375785.1 Penium margaritaceum | reverse complement strand
GGGGGGGGGGGGATGTCACCGACGATGGATTCTGCAGCAATGGCAAATGTATGCTTGTTTTGAATGTTGTTTACTTTTGTATTCGGCAATACAGAAAGTAAATACCCAATTTACAGAGATAACCAATCAGAGAGTATGAAGACATAAATACGGCTAGTATACATCAACACTGCAATATCATATTACATTTTTTTCCTTGCTAAATAATTGAACTAGTTTTAACAAGGCATAAGTATCAGATACATAACTTTCCAAGTGCATGGCATATGAATACCCTTCTAGGCAACTTCATGGAAATTTCCCTATAGTCCATACCTAGTACACTAGATGTGCTGTGTATAAAAAGCCCTTCATTAACCATACCTCCTCTGGTCATGCCTAATGATGATCGTGCTTGTGTTGACTGTGATGGGTGCCATTGCGGAGGAGATGATGGTGATGCAGAAAAAGGGAAAAAAGGTGAGGTGAATGAAAATGGTGACGATAATGTTGATGAAGAGCTTGGGTGACGGTACGATGAAGGAACTGATGTTGACTGACTAGTCTCATGATGCTCATGGCAGAGTATCTTGCCATGTTGTTGTCCAGCATAGACGTGTGGACTGGGCCGGGTCAGGTCAGGACTGGTCGGATCTGGTTTATATTGGCCAGATCTGCTGTTGCTGCTCCTGCTGATGTTGGTGAGCAGTCGGTTGATGTACGACCAAAAATCAATGTAAGCAAGGCTCCAGAAGGGGGAAAGGAAGGAGCTTGGGCAGGGCCTCCTTCCCTTGGCCATACAAGCATGTGGAAAGGTGCCATCATGCTTCCTACATGCCGTCAATGTTAGTGCAGCCAATGAAGGCCAGTCGTCTTGTGTTGAGCGGATCATGTGAAAACTGTGCCAAACTGGCCAGATCTGGCCGAATCCATTGATGACGTCAATGATAGAGTGGGACATCTTGTTGAGAAGGACGGATCTTGAGGTTGAGGTGAGGTTGGCCAGAGCAAGTCGTGCGCTACTGTGCTTGTTGTATTGTGGCCAACTGTTGGCTGACCACGCGTCTGTTGCAGTAGTTGAGATGCAGGAAACGGAGAGCCGAAAGTTTGTGGGCCATCGTGAAAGGACGCTGCTTGATCCTGTGAGAAATTTTGCCCAGTAGTGTTCAGATCTGGCCAGATCTGGCCAGATCTGACCAGAACTGCTCCAGAGAAGCCCAGATTCGCTGCAGTTGAAAGGTTGGGACTGGCGGTCAGGATTGGCTGCTGTTTGGGCGCTTGAGGTGATCAGGAGGATGATGTAGAGAGTCCAAACTCTTGGCTTCTCGGCTGTTGCCCCGTCTGCATTAGTAAATCGAGTGGAAACGATGGACGGACGGCTCTGAGGTAGAGTTGCTTGACAGGGCTGTGTTGGGGTGAACGCCATGGCACAAGTGTCGTGGCCTGGTCGGGTGCTTCTGCTTCTGCTGTTGTTGTTCGCGCGTGGACCCATGCTGCTCGTAGCTCGTGCTGCAGGAAACGGCTCTCGTGCGGCAGGAAGCGGCTCTCGTGTGACAGGAGCGGCTCTCGTGTGGTAGGAGCGGCTCTCGTGCCGCAGGAGCGGAAGAGGGGTCCTGAATCACAAGGACCCCTCTTCCGCGTGGTCGACGTGGTCGACGGCGTCGACCATACGCCTGCGCGACCATCGTCGTCACGACCCACGGGATTACGACGGGCTCCGCAGACCAGCGATGAGCCGAACACGAAAGCGAGCTCTCAGGGTGGCCCCAACGGAGAGTGTTCTACTGTTCACAATCGTGAACACCTCCCCCATTGGCCCCTCGCGCACCGCGCGAGGAGCCAATGGTGGAGGTCCACGATTGGAACCCGAACACAAGTATAACTTTGTGTTCAACCGGCGGTTTGCTTTATAGTTTTGCGCTGAGAAAATAATGAAATCGTATGTGGTTATAAAACTCAACAAACTTGGTTGACGTGGCAGTCGACGTGACCTTTCGAGAAGTTGCCACGTGGGGAAACGAAACAGGTTTTTCTGGTTCGGTTGATCGAAACAGGAAATAAATGTCTGTTTCATATGACGAAACAGAGAAAGCCATTTCCGTGAATGGAAAAGTCCTCTTTCGTCGACGGTATATAAATTCCTTTTTCATCCCATAGAATAGAAAGTCCTATTTCGTCAACCAAAAAAGTCTAGTTTTGTTTCACCAAACAGGAGTTTTCGATCGCATCAAAAAAGAGAAACCTAGTTTGGTAGCACCGAATAGGAAAAGACAAACAATATCCACGTGACTTTGACCGTCACGTGGGTACTGACGTGCTTCCTGGTTATGTAGACTCATCCTGTCTCCCCAACGGCTCGTTGCGATGGCGCGGGGTAAAATCCGACGGGGGTGGATTGCCACGCTCTGACTACCAGCGCTTGACGCGCTGCGCTTGATGAGACCACGGCCTGATTGAGATCCGATTGGCTGTCATGTGTTCGACCATAGCGGACTCTAGAGAAAAAAGAAGAATGCAGATCAAGGAGGTTTTCCCCGGCTGCCAGGGCCTCGTGCCCTTGTACATTTCAGCTGAAGCTAAGGGTGCACACCGATTCCTGGAATCACGATTAATTGATCGCGGTTCCACGATTCTTCCATGCACCCACGATTCCGATTCTTTGATCCTGGAATCGGATCGGAATCGTGGGTAGTTATGGAATCGGGCCACACCCCGGGGGGGGGGGGGGGGGGGGGGTTGCGACATGCGGCACACTTTGTGATAGAAGAAAGGGAACCTGCCAAGCCTCGCTACCGCGGGGCCCGGCAGGTGCACAGGCAAGTAAAAAAATGAACCCCAAACCCCCCAGTGTAACTAGGGGATTTGTCGTAGATTCGGGGGGGGGGGTGCGACATGCGGCGCAAGCTGTGATAGAAGCAAGGGAACCTGCCAAGCCTCGCTACCGCGGGGCCCGGCAGGTGCACAGGCAAGTAAAAAAATGAACCCCAAACCCCCCAGTGTAACTAGGGGATTTGTCGTAGATTCGGGGGGGGGGGTGCGACATGCGGCGCAAGCTGTGATAGAAGCAAGGGAACCTGCCAAGCCTCGCTACCGCGGGGCCCGGCAGGTGCACAGGCAAGTAAAAAAATGAACCCCAAACCCCCCAGTGTAACTAGGGGATTTGTCGTAGATTCGGGGGGGGGGGTGCGACATGCGGCGCAAGCTGTGATAGAAGCAAGGGAACCTGCCAAGCCTCGCTACCGCGGGGCCCGGCAGGTGCACAGGCAAGTAAAAAAATGAACCCCAAACCCCCCAGTGTAACTAGGGGATTTGTCGTAGATTCGGGGGGGGGGGTGCGACATGCGGCGCAAGCTGTGATAGAAGCAAGGGAACCTGCCAAGCCTCGCTACCGCGGGGCCCGGCAGGTGCACAGGCAAGTAAAAAAATGAACCCCAAACCCCCCAGTGTAACTAGGGGATTTGTCGTAGATTCGGGGGGGGGGGTGCGACATGCGGCGCAAGCTGTGATAGAAGCAAGGGAACCTGCCAAGCCTCGCTACCGCGGGGCCCGGCAGGTGCACAGGCAAGTAAAAAAATGAACCCCAAACCCCCCAGTGTAACTAGGGGATTTGTCGTAGATTCGGGGGGGGGGGTGCGACATGCGGCGCAAGCTGTGATAGAAGCAAGGGAACCTGCCAAGCCTCGCTACCGCGGGGCCCGGCAGGTGCACAGGCAAGTAAAAAAATGAACCCCAAACCCCCCAGTGTAACTAGGGGATTTGTCGTAGATTCGGGGGGGGGGGTGCGACATGCGGCGCAAGCTGTGATAGAAGCAAGGGAACCTGCCAAGCCTCGCTACCGCGGGGCCCGGCAGGTGCACAGGCAAGTAAAAAAATGAACCCCAAACCCCCCAGTGTAACTAGGGGATTTGTCGTAGATTCGGGGGGGGGGGTGCGACATGCGGCGCAAGCTGTGATAGAAGCAAGGGAACCTGCCAAGCCTCGCTACCGCGGGGCCCGGCAGGTGCACAGGCAAGTAAAAAAATGAACCCCAAACCCCCCAGTGTAACTAGGGGATTTGTCGTAGATTCGGGGGGGGGGGTGCGACATGCGGCGCAAGCTGTGATAGAAGCAAGGGAACCTGCCAAGCCTCGCTACCGCGGGGCCCGGCAGGTGCACAGGCAAGTAAAAAAATGAACCCCAAACCCCCCAGTGTAACTAGGGGATTTGTCGTAGATTCGGGGGGGGGGGTGCGACATGCGGCGCAAGCTGTGATAGAAGCAAGGGAACCTGCCAAGCCTCGCTACCGCGGGGCCCGGCAGGTGCACAGGCAAGTAAAAAAATGAACCCCAAACCCCCCAGTGTAACTAGGGGATTTGTCGTAGATTCGGGGGGGGGGGTGCGACATGCGGCGCAAGCTGTGATAGAAGCAAGGGAACCTGCCAAGCCTCGCTACCGCGGGGCCCGGCAGGTGCACAGGCAAGTAAAAAAATGAACCCCAAACCCCCCAGTGTAACTAGGGGATTTGTCGTAGATTCGGGGGGGGGGGTGCGACATGCGGCGCAAGCTGTGATAGAAGCAAGGGAACCTGCCAAGCCTCGCTACCGCGGGGCCCGGCAGGTGCACAGGCAAGTAAAAAAATGAACCCCAAACCCCCCAGTGTAACTAGGGGATTTGTCGTAGATTCGGGGGGGGGGGTGCGACATGCGGCGCAAGCTGTGATAGAAGCAAGGGAACCTGCCAAGCCTCGCTACCGCGGGGCCCGGCAGGTGCACAGGCAAGTAAAAAAATGAACCCCAAACCCCCCAGTGTAACTAGGGGATTTGTCGTAGATTCGGGGGGGGGGGTGCGACATGCGGCGCAAGCTGTGATAGAAGCAAGGGAACCTGCCAAGCCTCGCTACCGCGGGGCCCGGCAGGTGCACAGGCAAGTAAAAAAATGAACCCCAAACCCCCCAGTGTAACTAGGGGATTTGTCGTAGATTCGGGGGGGGGGGTGCGACATGCGGCGCAAGCTGTGATAGAAGCAAGGGAACCTGCCAAGCCTCGCTACCGCGGGGCCCGGCAGGTGCACAGGCAAGTAAAAAAATGAACCCCAAACCCCCCAGTGTAACTAGGGGATTTGTCGTAGATTCGGGGGGGGGGGTGCGACATGCGGCGCAAGCTGTGATAGAAGCAAGGGAACCTGCCAAGCCTCGCTACCGCGGGGCCCGGCAGGTGCACAGGCAAGTAAAAAAATGAACCCCAAACCCCCCAGTGTAACTAGGGGATTTGTCGTAGATTCGGGGGGGGGGGTGCGACATGCGGCGCAAGCTGTGATAGAAGCAAGGGAACCTGCCAAGCCTCGCTACCGCGGGGCCCGGCAGGTGCACAGGCAAGTAAAAAAATGAACCCCAAACCCCCCAGTGTAACTAGGGGATTTGTCGTAGATTCGGGGGGGGGGGTGCGACATGCGGCGCAAGCTGTGATAGAAGCAAGGGAACCTGCCAAGCCTCGCTACCGCGGGGCCCGGCAGGTGCACAGGCAAGTAAAAAAATGAACCCCAAACCCCCCAGTGTAACTAGGGGATTTGTCGTAGATTCGGGGGGGGGGGTGCGACATGCGGCGCAAGCTGTGATAGAAGCAAGGGAACCTGCCAAGCACCGTTACCGCGGAGCCCGGCAGGTGCCGTCGCAATCATGAACCCTTCATTCCCGGGTGTTGGTAGGGAAAGGGTTTAAGTTGGGTTTGCAGTATGACGAGGGAGTTTGCCATGAAGAAAAGAATCCCAGGGTCATCGCTCGATTCGCAGGTGCTCGCGATCGAGCGATGACCCATGTTGAGCGACGATGGGAAGCGACTTGAATCGCTTCCCGTGCGTCATTTTTTAAAATGGGGGCACGGCTGACTTTACGTTTGACGTTAAGTCAGCCGTGCGTTGACGGTCGGTCATGTCCAACCGTCATCATCGGACTCAGTTGTTGCACCATGCGAGCTATGCTTGCGTTGTGGGGGGGAGGTTCGCCGACTTGCTCGGTGCGGTGCCCTCAGCCTCCACCCCCATCACGCCGGACGGGCGGGGGTTGCCTTGAAGGTGGAGGGTCCAGCACAGCTGGGGGAGACTGTGGACGTGACCCTGTACCTGCGCATCATTGGCTCGCTCATGTACTTGGCCACGACCACCAGGCCCGACATTGCCTTCGCCTTCAACCTGCTCGTGCAGTTTTCACACTGCCCGCGGGTGAGAGCCTTGCATGCTGCTGTGCGAGTGGTTTGATACATCGTGTCCACGTCTTACCTCAGGCTCTGCTTCTGTCGGCAGTTCTCAGTGGTAGTGGACGGCTACACCGACAGCGACTAAGCCTAGAGTCCTGACGGGCAGAATCAGACTGGGTACGTGTTCCTGCTGGGTGGCACTGCCGTGTATGGCCCGGTGGCAAGCAGGGATGCATCGCTCGCAGTTTGTCTGAGGCTGAGCATGTCGCTCTAGGCGCTGAGGCTGCGAAGGTTGTGTGGCTGCAACGCTTGTTCCGTGAGTTGCGTCAGTCTGTGCCGTGCATCGTCCTGCGTTGTGACAACCTGAGTGTCCTCACTATTGCGGAGATCTCTGGCGTGTTCCATGCACGCACGAAGCACATTACTATGGAGCATCACTTTGTGCGTGACTTGGTGGAGCGACAGGTGATCTCCGTCATCTGGGTCGGCACTGACCTGCAGCGGGCTGACTTCTTGACCAAGGCACTGGCACGTGGGAAGTTCATGGTGACCACTCGTTCTGTCGGGCTTCGCCCCTTGCCTGTGGGTGGCTGAGAGTGTGGGGTGATTGTTCTGTGCATCGTTGGGCATTTGTGTTGCGCACTTGTGTCAGTTTTGCACGTGTATGGACATGCGTACCATCGGGTCATAGGGGAGTTTTGTGATGTGTGACGCCCCCGTCTGTCTGGACAGCTGACTATAACCACTCGACCGTGTCCATGCTCGCGAAGATCCCTGATGCAGACCCAGCTTGAGCTGGAGCATCGTGAGGTGGTGACCCACCGATCTGCACTCGCCAGACAGCTGCCACGATGTCCGAGATGCTTCCTGGGGACTACTGCAGTTTTTCTGCAGTCTGTAGAGTTTTCTCGGTGGACTGGCTGTTGAGCCCGATTTGTATGTTTTGCTTTGTCCACCCACCAGACGGTACCAGACCCATGCATGTGTGCAGTCTTTGGGTCCGGCTCCGGATTTTGCATCAATAGGTTTAGACGGTGTTGCGTTCAGATGCCTGTGCTGGGAGATAGGGCCAAAACATTGATTTTTGGGCATTGGTTAGGACAAACTGATCCCTGTCGCTTGCGTCACCCGTAGTGACCTCAGGAGGTGCTACGCTGGTCAGTTGTCATTCCTCTCTGCTAATACTAGGCTTTTAGAGCTTATGACATTGTGCACGTCTCCCTAGCCTGACCCTTGCTGTTCCTCCCACCTGCCTTCGTGCCAGTGCGTCAGCTGACTGGACTGAGTTGCCACGTCAGCTAGAGCAACGCTAGGAAGCTTCCAAGAAGCATCTCACCTGTGTCTCTCTTAGTCCAATCCTTGCCGTTCTTGAACCTGCCTTGAGTGCTAGTGCTCCAGCTGACTGGCCTATGTGCCACGCTAGCGACTGCGGAGGTAAAAAGGTTCTTAGAATCTTCTCACTTCCACCCCCTAAAAGGGGTCCAAATGCGTATTTTACTGCTCAAATTAATATATAAGCAACACCTTCATGAAACATTGCACGATTTTAACCGGTAATACGGTCTTTCCAGAGTATTGCTCTTTTCTCCCTAGCCACTTATAATTCAATACTATTTTCGTCCTCCTAAAGCTACACATATTTCAACACACACCGCTATGGAGAACATTCCACAGTTAGGACACGATTCATGCTAAGGTCTATTCAACATCCAAAAATTGTTGTGAAACTCTTCCGGCTTCCAAAAAAATTGAACGAAAACGAAGAGCTGGAATAGAGTGACACGCACACATCTACGTGTTGTTGTGTGCGTCCACAGCCTATAGTGACCCCTCGGCTCATGTCCATGCTCGTGGAGATCCATGAGGCGTAAACGGTGTGATTAGTCTGGGAGGCTGACGCGGTGACCACCACGGGCGACTGGGGGAACTATTCTGGGCTCGGCAACGGCTGAGTGGCAGAGGCTGCCCACCGGAGATATCTGCCGTGCTGTACAGCGGAGTCTCAGCGAGACCAGTCGTCTCGGCTCTTGACAGCCGTCGGCTGATTTATTGCATGCATGAACTCCGGCGTTGCCGGAGTCATCCAGAGTCATCACCGGCGTTGCCGGTGATGACTCTGGATGCGTGCGTAAGCACAAACTGCTCCGTGTGTGTCTTTAGGATGCTGATTCGGGCAGTCCGGTAGGTCGCAGCACTCGCCACAGCAGAAGTGCTGCCGCGTTTGGTCGGCAATGAACCTAGGGGCGGTTTGGGTCCGGGGGCTCGCGCGCAGGTGGGAGCCCACCTGCGTGCATCAACCGTGCTTGGTGCGCGACCCAGCTCGCCCCAGATAGGTCGCGCACCTGCACCCCGTTTGCCTCTCTTCTTCGCTTCCGTTCGTCTTGACTCCCAGTGACTTGCACTTTACTTTTGCTACGCTTGACGGATTGACGTGCCGTCTGTTGCATTGTGTTGTGTGCGACCTTCTCCACGCAGCAGTAGTGAAAGTACTTGCATCCTCTATTGGTATCAGAGCGGATCCTGGCGAGACCCGCCACCACCCCCAGCCGCATTGAGCTACTGGGACGCGCAGCAGCCCACTCGCGCGGCGTGAGACAGCGCGCTAAAGCAGCACAAGCCACGGCGGCGGCCAATGTTGTAGCAGCCGCTGCGTGCAGCAGCAGGTAGCAGTGCACAGCAGCAAGCAGCTGCCACGGCTTGAGGCCCCGGCAGCTGGGGGGCCTCACAAATGGTGTTACCCGGGCTGAAACAGGCCCACGACATTTTTCCCACGCCCTCTAGGGCAAGGGAAACTCTGCCGAAAATTGGCGGCAGAGCAAAACCCCAGCAGCAACAGTAGACGTCATGCCTCCGAAGTCCAATCGCTCCGGCGCTGGCACATCTGCCAGCGCTGCCGCGAGCAACGCGGCTGCAGACCCCAGCAACGTTGAACGCTGGGACGTGGCGTCAGTCCCGCCCAGTCCGGCTAGCATGGCAGCTGGCCTGCCTGGGGGAGCGTCAGGCCAAGCAGGCTGAGCAGCTGGATCAGCTGCTTGAGCTCCTCCGCGTAGAGGCCCAACAGCTGTAGCAACAGCAGCAACCATAACAGCAGCAGCAGCAGCCACAGCAGCAGCAGCAGCAGCAGCTTGCAGACGACACTACAGCACGTGGCCCGCGCTCTACGCATGGACGAGATGCCCATGTCCCCACAGGCAGAGGCGGGAGCAGCAGCCGCAGCAACAGCAGCAGTCCCAACCACCTTTGACGATGACCATGACAGCAACGAAAATGAGTCTAGCACCAGTACCTGTACCAGCAGCACTGACACTCTTGGCTCAGTCAGTGCTGAGCTCCTGCAGCAGATCGCAGCCATGGAGCGGCAACTGCAGTCCCTTCACCTTGAGGCAGGTGTCGCAAACTCGGCATGTGCCCAGCGCCAGCTGAGTCAGCGTGCCAGACATGGTCGGCCGCATCGGCGCCGATGAGGCCGACCATGCCAGTGCCTGTGTGCCTTGAGGCGGCGCGTGCCTGTTGTCGCGTTGCCTACCGCTCGCCCGCCCAAGGCGTTCGACTCTGATCCTCCCGTCTATCGGCGAGGTGACAACTTCGAGCACCAGGCACGTGCTCTTCGAGCTATGGGCGGCAAGCGAGGGCACCTGACCGTACTTCATCTGACCCCATCAGACCTTACATGCCCAGTAGGTGCAGACAACCGCTCGGGCAGCCTATGGCCTCATCAAGGCTGTCCCCCGTGATACTCTAGTTGACTTCCGCTCGTTCCTCGGCGAGACGGCGATGGGGACAGGTGCTGACCAATGGGGAGCATGGGATCTAGCCCTCCTCCTCTTTGAGGCGGAGACGCATGCGATGAGGGCTCAGCACCTTGCTGAATTTAACTCACTGCGCCAGGGCGATGACGAACCAGCTGTCGACTACTGGCGTCGGGCGATGCGGCTTTACAGCCTCCTGGGGACTCAGGGCCCTGGGTAGTACGAGGCTCCGACGAACATCATGATCGGGGTCATGGAGCGTTATGCAGGCATCTTCGCCTCCTTCCGCCCTCGCCGCCTGGAGCGCATGGCGTGGAAGATGCAACTTCTCCCGTGGGAACACGAGCACTTTGTCCGGACCACGAGTGCCTACGAGGCTACCCGCGCCCATCGCAATCACGCTGCTCTCGCAGCCGCAGTCTCGCCAGCTTCACCGGCTGCCTCCATACCCTCCTTCTCCTCCTCCTCTGGCCAGTCCTCTCCAGCAGCAGCAACAGCCGCCCAGGGACAGAAGGGGAAGAGGGGTAGAGATGGTGGAAAAGGTGGGAAGGGGCAAGCGACAGCTGGCAGTGGCAGCACTAGACAGTACTTGTGCTACAACTGTGGGGGAGGACACCGTTGGACAGAGTGCGAGCACGAGAAGGATTGGCCGAACATTGTGTGATTCATGCAGCAGGCGCACGAGGCGCGGCTCTGCCAATCCTCCGCCACGGCCCACTCCGCCGCCACCGCCGCGACGACCACTCCGACGACCACTCCGACGACCACCCCGACGACCACCACGGCGACGACATCGACCACGTCCACATGAGGGATGCCGGACGCACGCGACCGCATCATCGTGGAGCTCCACCAGCTCCTGGCGTTGCGCTCACCCCAGGGAGGTGCGAGTGTGACAAATGAGTCGGGGGGTCTTACTGCTTGTACAGTGTCCACTGTGCTGCGTGGTGATGCATATGATGGTGCACAGTCCACTATTGATGTTGATGATGGTCCAGACGACCTGTCCTGGTTGCATGCGTCGCAGGTTCGTGTCGTGTTGCGCTCACCGTCCCTCGTTGCCGAGCGTCCCCATCCTGTCTCGTGCTCTGTTGCGCAGTGCTCTGTCACGCCCTTAGAGCGTGTGACGGATGCCACATGGGTTATGGACTCAGGTGCCACCCACCACATGACCTCTCTGCGTAGTGCATTTGTCGTTCTTGGTCCGTCGGCTCCGTCCGGTCCGTCCGCACCGCAGCTGGTCATGAGGTCCCGGTCCAGGGTGTCGGGGTGGTTCAGTTCCAGGGTCCTTTTGGCCCCGTCTACATCTCGGATGTTCTCTATGTGCCTGATCTTGAGCTCATTCTCCTCGCTGTCCGTGCCTGCACGCGCATCGGCCTAGGTGTGTCGCACATCGGGGCCGACGCGACCAACTTTGTCACTGCCACGCAGGAGGTCGTCCTGCGTGGCACCGTGGTTGATGACCTGTACCACATCTCCGGTTGCACTGTCTCGTGCCCCCCCTTCCCGCCGGCTCCGTCTGCTCGCGTCTTTGTCACGGGCACTCTCTGACCCGACCACCATCGCCTGTTGCACAGGTGCCTCTGTCATGTGCACTTGGACGTTGTGGACCGCCTTGTCTGTACACAACCTGCCCTCGGTCTCGACGCGGCACCCTTCGAGGCGCCGCACAAGACCGACTACCTCGAGTGCTCCCAAGGGAAAATGAACCGGTCCACCTACCCCCTGTCCGACTCGAGAGCGCTTCGGCCACTCGAGTTGGTTCACTCCGACCTCATGGGATCCCTCCCTGTCGAGTTCCTTGAGGACAGGGGCCGCTATGTCCTCACCATGACGGACGACTTCACCCGCATGCGGTGGGTCTATAGCCTCCGGCAAAAGAGCGATGCCGTCGTTGCTGTTCATCTCTGGTTGGTCCTGGCTGAGCGCCAGTCCCGCCATACCCTCCAATCCTTCCGCTTTGACCGCGGAGGTGAGTTCCTTGGGGACATGAAGCGGTATCTTGCCGTGCTGGGTGTGTTCCATAATGCGTCTGCCCCCGCCACGCCCTAGCAAAATGGTGTGTCCGAACGATGGAACCGCACCATGGATGATGCGGTTCGGTCGATGCGCGTGGACTGCGGCTTGCCTGAGTCCTTTGCTTTTGAAGGCATGGCCTACCCTACTGCTTGATGATTTTGATTTAAACTAATTTTTTCTTGGTCGAATGTCGCCAAATTGAACATTGCAACGAATTCAAATAGGCACCTAAATAATTAATCGTGCAAAAAATCAAACGGCAAGTTTCTACACTACCCCGTAGGATGTTTTCGAGTACATTCTTTACACCGTCCGCGTCAGAAATAGCGAGACCGAACCGTCTTTTTTTTAAATGCTCACGATCCCCCGCTCCCTGAGATTCTCCTTCGATTGCCGCAGATAGAGGATCTCTAAAAAAGTTGGTGTAAATGACGAACGATCCCAACGGGTCGCTCGTGCGGTCATCGCTCCCTCACGAGGTCGCAATCGAGCAATGACCCCTTTGTTCTTCCTTTTTTTTTGACATGAAAACCCCCTATTAGGGTGTAGGGTTTTGTGTTTTGCGCGGGTGGAGCCCGCGCAAAAAACAGAAAACCCTACACCCTAATAGGGGGTTTGCATGTCAGGAAAAAAAGGAAGAACAAAGGGATCATCGCTCGATCGCGATCGAGCGAAAACGCCCTTTTCAAAGTTAGATTTCCGACACGCAAAACCTAGTCGTTTGCTATGCAAACCGCGTTCAAACCCTACCCCAAATTACATTCGGGGTTTTGGGGTTTATTTTTGCGCGGGCACCTGCCGGGCCCCGCGGTAGCGGGGCCCGGCAGGTGCTCGGATCCCACGTGCAGTCCACGTCACAGGTGCGATCGGAGCATAAACGTCAGATACGGGGGAGTACGCGATAATCAGGGTAGGACACGTGGGGGACGAGGAATGATTTCAAGACCCGTTGTAATCGGAGTATTTTTTTAAAAAGGGATGACACCGCGCGTATTTTGTACAAGATCGGTGTAGAAAAACAGCATAGAACGACATTCTGGTGTAGAAGGCATATTTGCCGAAAATCAAAATGAAGGTGTCACCTGTGACTTTTCTGATTTAGGGTACTTTAAGCATTCCTGTTTAGTTCCTACATAGGTTGCTTGACAAAAAGTGTATTTACTGTCAAGGGCTCGACACAGCTCGAATTCACGTGTGCGAGGCATGGTCCGGCGATTCGGCAAAGTTGCTGGATACCCCGGTTATGGCAACCACGTGTGTCAGATACCCCGGTTTTTTCAAAAAGGTTACAAGGAGCCCCGTGGTGGAGATTAGATCTCTATGTACCCCGCCTTCGGAAAGTGAAGCTCGAGGTGCCCCGGTTTCCATTTGGTGATCTCCATGTCTTCCTGTTGATGTGGTATGTCTGTCTTTCGTTGTCGCATTAAGTACTTCAACTTCTCTCTCGTTAAATATATCATTAGGTATGGTTTGCGATGTCAACAAAACTTCGTCGCCGTGTGGACGAGGTCGGTAAACGGAACCCTGAGTAACTAGGCGCGGAATCCACAGGTGGGATGAGGGTTTGGGGGGGGGGCGTCTCTCATAAGCTGCTATGAGAGACGTGCGCCAACAGCCCCCCCTCCCTCCGGGACTGATGCGACAAAAGCAAAAACAGACAAGAAACGCCTCGGCGCATGGAGGCAGCGAGAACATCCGAAAAAAGACAACCCGACACGTCGCTAACCCCACACCCGAGTGCTAGGGGACCGTTTACTCGCACGACCCGGTCTGTTCTTTCAAGGACGCGACGGAGCACAGCGCGAGGTGCAACGGTCGAAATACCCCACGACAGCGTGAGTTATATCGACCATCGTTATATGCCCAATTGCAGGGGTACGTGGTGACGGCACGATGTACCCCGCGGGGTACATCGTGCTCCGCGATTCTGAAACCGGGGCATCTAGGGACCCAATACTTGAAGTCGGGGTACCTAGTGATCAAATTTCTTCGTCTGGGGTACTCTGAGATATAATTTTGGAAACCGGGGTGCCTTACACACGTAAACCCAAAACCCAGGGTACGAGAGTATTATCCTGCCGGCGATTTAAGTCGCCGAACCATGCCTGGCGCACACGGGGATCCCTCCAGGTGGTCCAACTGGACCATGTGGGGAGCCCAGGTGCCAACTGTCAGATGGCCTGGCAGTTCCCGCGTCGGGTTGCGAGGGACGCGCAGGCGAAGCTAGCACGAGGGAGTGAATTCCGACACTCGAGCAGATCCGTTCGCCCAATCGAGAAATTGTGCAGGACCCGTCGCCGAATTTAAGGATGGACCCCTGAAGTTTCGATGAATTCAAAGAAAACCAGGCAATATTAACCCGTGAACGAATTCAAGGATTTTTAAATTCGTATCTGTGCAATGAACAAAATCACCAGGCAGTACGGCATGAGCAGGGTCTGGAATCGCATTCCCCATGGCCGCCTCCCAAGCAACCGCACCCCGCACGAGCTTTGGTTTGATCGTTGTGCCGACCTTCGGCTCGCCCGGGTGTGGGGGTCCCTTGCCTGCGTGTGGTTCACCCCTGAGCAGCAAGGGACCAAGTTCTCCCCTCGTGGGTGCCTCTGCTCCTTTGTGGGCGTCGCGCCACGTTCCAAGGCCTGGCGGTTCAAGGATCCCGACAGTCGCCACATTGTCGATTCCCGTGATGCGCTCTTCTTTGAGCACCTCACATACCGCAACCTTTTGCGCATCCGCGCTCTTCGTTCCGCTCATGCTCCTGGGTGTGCTAGACCTCGTCGTAATGGGGAGTTGGTTGGGCCAGTGGCTGGTTCCCACCCTGAGTCCCGGTCGCTCCTCCGCCTGCACACCCAACCGCGTCCGCCCCTCCGGCTGCTGATGCCACACCTGCGGCGTCTGCTCCACGTGCATCGCCTTCCTCCGCGGCGCCTGTATCTCCTACCCCCGCGTCGCCGTCCTCCGCGGCGCCTGCGTCTCCTGCCCCCGCGTCACCTTCCTCTGCGTCGCCTACGTCGCCTGCCCCCGCGTTGCCTTCCTCCGTGGCACCTGTGTCCCTTGCGCCTGCATCGCCTTCCTCTACAAAGCCTGCATCTCTTGCGCCTGCTTTGCCTCCCGCTGCGGCACCCGCGTCGCCCTCCCCTGTACTCCCTGCGTCGGACTCTGCTCCTGCGCCTACCTTGCACGCTCATGTGTCCGAGCCGTACTCTCGTGAGCCGGGCGGTCGCCTCTGCCACCGCCCGACACGCAGTGTACGTAGCGGGGACCCATGCACCAAGGCCCTCGGCCTCAGTGCCCACGGTCACACCGAGGTTCACCCAGCCTACCCGACTAGCTCTGCCCTCCTTGCACACGAGCGCGTGCTGGCACGCGACGCCGCGTAGTCCATGGTCACTTTCGAACCCCTCTCAGCTGCGAATGCCCTGGCCACACGCAGCACAACCTTGCCGACGCGTGATCCCAACACACTGCGAGAGACTCTGGCTGGTCCTGATGCTGATCTCTGGCGTACCGCATGTCAGGCTAAGCTCAGGGCACTCACTGACCATGGGGTCTATGAGTTGGTGGACCTGCCTCCGGGCCGTAAGGTAGTCCAGGCCAAATGGGTCCTGCGCGTCAAACTGAATGCGGATGGCTCGTTTGAGCGGTGCAAGGCGCGGCTCATGGCCAAGGGCCAAAGGGTGCAAGGATATGTCATCTCCACCGCGCGTGTCGGACAGTGCTATCGACGGCAGGTCTCTGTGGTCCTCCACGGATACACATGTCAGAAGATTGCTTATACTTCCGGTGAGTGGATGCGGTCACAGGGACGAGCGTTGGAGGTTAAGGCAGAAGCATGAGCAGAAGCAGAGTGGAAACGGCGATGGAAAGCGGAATTGGGGTGGAAGTGAGAGGAAAGCGGAGTAATGTGACGTGGGCGCAGCACAGGAGGTGCGAGGCACTGAGGAATAGCTGAGTTGAGTGGACGCAGTACTTTAGAGAGAAGGACAAAAGCTTCTTCGAAGGTGCGGGCGTTGCTGACGTATGAATGACGTTAGCAGGATGGAGCTGGGCACAGTGCGAGAGCACGGGCGCGAAGAAGACAATGAAGGCAAAGGAACTGGGGGCGGCCCAAAGGGCGAGCCTGAAGAGGAATCCAATGGATTATTTTCTCAAAGGAATACAAGGAATACAAATAGGTAGAGGCCTAGCCTAGCGCGCTTCGGCGAGCGGGCATAGAAGTGAGGTGGCGACTCGGGCAAGAGAGAGAAGGAGCGCCGCGAGACCACGATTCGGCTTTGCTAGCCGTACGCATAGAGGAGTGACGTGCGCAGGAGCGATCTCCGCAGGTGCGTTCGCCTTGACCGTTGTTGCACAAAAACCGTTGGTTCGGTAGTGGCGAGATTCGCACGATAGTCGGTCGTGAGACCGTTCGGACTTTGGTCGTATGGCTCCGGAGATGACCTTGCGCGGTTATTCTTTATTTTCTCGGTGGCTGCACCCCTTGAGGCGATCTTCGAGATAATGTCTGACACCCCCCTTAGATCGGGACAGGGGTGCAAGCCTTGAATGGTAGGCCGGGGAGTCCTGCTTCTGTGGAAGCACAGCACAGAGAGAGCTTGGGAGGTTTTGGAGGTAGTGGACGCTTCAGCACCAGGTTGTAGAGAGAGGAGAGAAAACCTGGGCGATGCAGTAGTTTGTGAGCAGAGTCAGCGAGGGTAGTGGTGGAAGAGACATCAGTAGTGGGACAGGCAGAGGGTGTCGGTAGTGCGGCGGGGATGTCAGTGGGGTTGTTGTAAGACAGTGTGGGCTTGCAGTAGGAAGCAGAGCGGTTCCGATCATACACCCACATAGTTCTTGGACTAAGTCCGTACTTGGGTCTGCGCAGGTTGTGAGCGGTGACAACTCTGCGGAGGCAGGCAGTCCAGATCTGCGAGGTCATGTGATGTGTTTGCATGAAGCGGTCTGCTTCCTTCAGTAGACGGTTGACAAGGAGTTTGCCATGGGCAGGGGCTGCAGTCAGTAATGTTCCTTGGGTGAGGCAGTAGTCTGTGAGGAAGGTATGAAGGGGTGCATGAGCAGTGTTGGACAGAATGAGGCGAGGAGGTCGGTCAAAGTGCTTGGTCTGTTGCCGTAGCCAGTCCCTAAGCGCAGGAACAGCTCCAGCCAGTGTGCGAAGAGAGAGAACAGTGCAGTGCTGTGAGAATTGATCGTGAATGAAGAGGAAGTGACTGTGACGGGCAGTAGAGTATGCGGATGGAGGTTGAATGAGTGCGACGTGTAGAGAGTCAAAGCTGCAAAGAGAGGTGTGAGAGGAGAGAGGAGGAGAGGAGGACACGGTGTACATCTCAAGACCATACTCCTCAGATCCGATCTCAGTCACAGACTCGACTACTCCTAACATAACAGCATTGTTAGGAGCAGGATTCACAGCAGCAGGGACGCCAGGAGAGGGAGGTCCTTCCACGTTGTTGGCTGGGGTTGAACGCCAGCTTGAGCTTCCCATCTGGTTGTAGTAGCGCTGACGGCGCTCTTCCGCCCAGTTGGGTTGCTCGCCATAAGACTTGCCGGGGTTCTGGTCCAGCCATTCGTCGGTGGCGCGGTGATCACAGACGTCCGACAGGTGGTTGCGGTGGCCACACTTGGTCCCCTTGAGTGGGCCGTGGCGAATGGTGTAGGAGCAGGCGGGGAAGCGGTTGAGCATGCGGTTGTCAGCAGTGGCGGCCATGGTCTCGAATGCGTTGGTGGCGATGGTGGTCTCGCGTGCTTGCTTGGCGACATAGTCCTGTTCTGCTGCCATGAGTTTTGGGCTGATGACGGCGATGGTCAGTTGGTCGACAGGCAGTTGCAGGAGGATTTGGCGGATGATATCATACTGACCCGGGAGGCCGGAGAAGATGCCGGTGCAGATGACAGCAGGAGGGAGGTCAATTTTCATTTCCTTGAGGTCGCGGGCAATGGTGGTGACGGCTGCGATGTAACTGCCCATGTTGGTGTGGGCGGTGAAGGGCACGGAGAACAGTGACATGATTTTGATACCGCAGGCAGTGGAGGTTTTGTTGCTGAAGCGGTCTTCAAGGGCCTTCCAGACCTCATGGGTCTTGGAACCGAGGGTGCGAATGTCTTCATGAAGCTCAGGAGAGGAGGTGGTCATGATGGTCATGAGGGCGGTGCTGTTGGTGACTTCCCAAGAGGCATGAGAGATGGTGGATGCAGGGGCGGCTCCAACGGGAGCAGAAGACGAGGAGGAACTCTGACCAGGATTCGACACGGATCCTCCGGAGGGGTCGTTTCTTGAGATGGTTGCAGTTGAGGCAGTTGCGGCAGAGGCGGCGGTGACAGGTGGTTCCACTCCGGTGTCAATGTTGGTGAGGAGGTGGCTGAGGGTGACTCCCTCAACCTTCTGCGTCCCAAACAAGAGAGACACCGAGTAGCTCCACAACTTGTAGTTGCTGGTTCCATCAGGCTTCACAGCAAGCTTGGGGAGACCAGACACAGTGAGGGCAGAGGCCATGACGCAGTTGTCGTGGAGGCAATGATGAACTGAGTGATGAGAGGCGGCTCGAGGCAGCGGCGCAGAACAGCGATACGATGAAGGGATGGCTGCTGATGAGGAGAAAGGGTACCTGAAATGATGACGAAGAGGAACGGTGGCGTGAGACACTGCTGCGGAGGAAGATGCAATGTGCGCAGGGACAGACCCACGTGCGCAACCAGCGGAGATGATGAAGAATCTGAAAACTGCTGCGGATGCGGAGGAGTGAGCGCAGGGGCGGAACCTCCTGGCAAAATCACCAAGAGGACGTGGAGTGGTGCTGCCACAACACCTTAGTCAAAAGAAGCGCTGCCACCGCAATTCTTTTGACGACCACAGTTCTTCGAGGCGGAGGAGCGTGATGGAAGCGGAAGTGGGTGCGGCCAACAGCGGTGAGCACAATAACGCCAGGTGTGTTACTAGAGCTCTTATACCATTTCAGAAGATTGCTTATACTTCCGGTGAGTGGACGCGGTCACAGGGACGAGCGTTGGAGGTTAGGGCAGAAGCATGAAAATAAGTAGAGTGGGAACGGCGATGGAAAGCGGAATTGGGACGGAAGTGAGAGGAAAGCAGAGTAATGTGATGTGGGCGCAGCACAAGAGGTGCGAGGTGCTGAGGAATAGCTGAGTTGAGTGGACGCAGCACTTTAGAGAGAAGGAAGGAAACTTCTTGGAAGGTACGGGCGTTGCTGACGTATGAGTGAAGTTAGCAGGATGGAGCTGGACGCAGTGCGAGAGCACGGGCGCTGAGAAGACAATGAAGGCAAAGGAACTGGGGGCGGCCCAAAGGGCGAGCCTGAAAAGGAATCCAATGGATTGTCAGAAACCGGCCCCCAGGTCGAGGCAGTTCCAACGTGTCCCGACGGGTCTTCTGCTTTCACGGCTATGTTTGTGCAGCTTCTGAGTCTAAGCGCGAGCTTTCTGGTCGCCTCACGCTATGTTTCTGGGAGTTGAAGACAAGTGCGAGACAGTCACTTTGCGAAGGGGAGAACGCGATTTTGCATTAGTTTTTTAACATGGACATGATCTGAACATTTGTAGGGCTAGTCATGAGCTCTCCAACGCACCAAACCGTGCACGATTTGGATCACTGTAGCTCCCGCTACGTCATCCGGAGCGCAGCACCCCAAGTCAGCCGTTCTGTCGGCGGCGCGCACCACGTCGCCCGCCGAGGCGCCCTCACACATCAAGGACCCATCAAAACGCCATTCCGGAGGCGCAGATGTCCCTACGCATAGTGGCGGCGCTCCTCGCGCCTTTGGGGTCTGTTTCGATGAGTTAATCATCGAGTTTGGTGATGGGGATTGATGTGGGTCGAAACCTGTTCGCGGACCTCCAGTCGGAATTTTGACTAAGTCCCCGAGTAACAAACTGTAATAATGAGTTTCGGACTCCGAGCCAGGATTTTGGCTAAGTCCCTCAGTAACAAACTGCACTCCTGAAATCCGGCGGATCATCCATCGGACGCCTCGGCAGACCTTCCGGAGCAAAATCCCCGAATGGCATTTTGTTACTCGTTCCGGTCGATAATTCACCGGAAGTCGAACCGCGGCCGGCTCCCAGAACCGCCGCGCACACCCCAACTTTGGAAGCCCATATCTCCCTCGTTACTAGTCCGATTCCGGTGAAACAACTTCCNCAACTCGTCAACTTTCAGGGGCAATCCTCCATTTTAGGATCCGAGCAATCCTCGAGTCGCCAGATCCGTCGACGAGGAATTTCCTCTCTCTGGCGGCTCGTCGGCGCCTCCCGGCGCCGCACTTGGGCATGTAGAGGGGCAAATCTACAACATTCTCCCCCTTGCACCTGCCATGCCCGCTGCTCCTGCCTGCTCTCACTCATCTTCCGCTGCGCCCTCCAGCCCATCATAGCTGGTCATCCCAACTCCGGCCACGCTCAATGCGTGCCGGTCCACGGGTTGCGCTTTGGTCAAGCAATCCGCAAGCATGTTGTGCGTGCTGCAGTGTTGCAGCACCACCTGCCCCTTTTCAACCATGTCCCGTGCGTAATGATAACGCACGTCAATGTGCTTTGTCCTCCTGTGCTGCGTCAGGTTGTTGGTCAGCGAGATTGAGCCGGTGTTGTCCTCTTGCACCACCGTAGGCTCCTGCTGCGGCACGCCCAGCTCACCCAGCAACCTGCGGAGCCACACCGCCTCCTTGACCGCCTCAGCCAACGCGATGTACTCTGCTTCCACTGTGGAGGTGGCGACGCAGTCTTGCTTTCTGCTGCACCACGAGACCGCTGCACCAGCGAGGAAGAACACGTAGCCGGATGTGGACTTCCGCTTGTCCACATCGCCAGCGTAGTCTGCGTCCGTGTAGCAGACCAGACGCAAGGGGTCCGCCCGCCCCTTGCCGTCGAACCTCAAGCACGCATGCCGCGTCGCTTGCAGGTAGCGGAGGATGCGCTTGACCGCCTGCCAGTGTAGTGGCCCTGGATCGGCCACGTACCTGCTCACTTGGCCCACCCCGTAGGCCAGGTCTGGTCGAGTCGCCACCATGGCGTACATGAGGCTGCCCACCGCCGATTGGTAGGGCACCCCTGCCATATCCTCCCGCTCTTCTTTTGTCTGCGGCGCCATTGCCGCACTCAGTTCACA
>SZWC01001055.1:24941-49814 GCA_023375785.1 Penium margaritaceum | reverse complement strand
GACGGCTCCCCGAGGATCTCTCCCGCTCCGGCGAAACATCGCCCGGACGGACGGCGCGTCCAGTGGATTTTCCACCAACGCCCGTTGCACACTCTGCCGGGAGTGCGCGCCTTGGCACCCTTGGTGCCTCATCCGCCGGATCCTTCCGGTGGATCTCCTCATCAGCTTGATCGTCATCAGAGTCCTCCGCTTCGGCTGCCACCGCTGGTGCACCGTCACGCTCTGATGCCGCATCCTCAACTTCGGCGTCCGCCGGCTCCTTCTCGTAGTCAAGGAGCTGGAACCACTCCCCCGTCTTTGGGGAGTCCACCACGCCCACTTCGTTGCTGCTGACGTAACTCTGCTGCTCATCGAACTCGACGTCTCGGCTGCGGATTATCTCCCCCTTGCGCATGTCGTAGAGCCTGTACGCCTTATGCGCGCTCTCATAGCCAAGGAAGAGATACGAATTTGCCCGCGGCTCCAGCTTGCTGTCGCGCCTCTGTGCAGCCTGCACCATCGCATGTGCCTTGCACCCGAACACTTTCAGGTGTGCCACACTTGGCTTGCGCCCGCTCCAAACCTCCTGCGGCATCTTCCAGCCACTCCTCCCCTTCAGCACTGCTGTAGGAGTGAGGTTGATGGTGTAGCTCGCCGTACGCACAGCCTCTGCCCAGAAGCTCCGCGGCAATTCCGCATCCACCAACATGGTCCGTACCATGTTCAACAGCATCTGGTTCGCCCGCTCCGCCACGCCATTTGACTGAGGCGAATACGGTGTAGTTTGTTGCCATTTTATGCCCTGCTGCTTCATCCACCCGCTACAGCCCACATACTCTCCGCCGTTGTCGCTGCGTAGCGCTCTGACCTTCCGGTCAGTCTGCCTCTCCACCGCGGCGACATACTCCTTCAGCCGGTCCAGGACCTCGCCTTTCCGCTTCATGAAGTACACGAAGAGTTTTCTGCTGTAGTCATCAATGAAGGTGACGAAGTAACGCGCGCCGCTCTTTGACGCCGTCTTGAATGGTCCGCACACGTCGCTGTGCACGACCTCNTTGAACGGTTTGCGCCGTGCCTTGCCCAAAATGCAAGGCTCGCACTTTTTGTGCACTGCTGCATCTGTCGCCTCTTCCGCACCGTCGATGACGAGGCCGCGTACCAGCTCGCGCTTCGCCATCTCCTTCACGACTGCGGGTGAGGAATGCCCTTGTCGTCGGTGCCAGAGCTCCAGATCAGCTCCCCCTCCTTTGGCCAGGTTGACGGTGCGTTCCTGCGNCACCTCGTACCCCTTGTCAGTCAGGCGGCTGACACTTAGGATGTCAGCCAAGCCAGGTACGTGCTGCACGTTCTTGATCACGCGCTGCACCCGCTTCCCACCAACCACCACCTCCACGTCCACGTCTCCTTGGCCAGCCGCCGGCTCGACCTTGTCGTTCGCGACCACCATGGACTTGCTGGACTTGGTGTAGTTGATGAACCCGACCTTCTCGACCTGGGTATGCTCCTCGGCTCCGGAGTCAAGGCATCGCCGGTTAGCCTTCTTGAGGTAGTGGTTCTGAGTGTCGTTGAGGAGCGCACTCTTGCCTTTGGCGTCCTTGCCGCCGGCCTTTGCCTCCTCGGTGCACTCACGGGCCCAGTGACCCTCCTTGCCGCAGTTGCGGCATGCACCCTTCTTGGCGCCCTTCTTGCCGCCGCCATGTCCGCCACCTCCCTTGCCCCCACTTCCGCCACCACGTGTTTTGGTGACGAGGGCCGATGAGGAAGACGAGGACTCCCCGCAGCTCCGTCGCTGCGCCTCGTTGCGGATGTACTCTGCGACCGCGCCATAGNGAAGGCCTCCTTCTGCGCTTCCGTCGCTGTCGCGTCGTCGAGGACTTCGGTTCCCTGCATGACCTGCAGGACACCCTTATGCGCGAGGTGGATCTCGAAGTGCCACCTCCATAGCCCAAAGCCAGGGCCGCCAGCATACTTCTGGATGGCCTGCGTCTCCTTCTGCGCCATTGCGCAGTCTTCAACTCCGGGACCTCAGAGTTTGACGGCGATGTCGTCCCCGACGACGATCCCGTCCGCCGCGAAAGCCTTGAGCGATTGTAGACCGGTCAGGGCTGTGGATCCATAACCCTTTGTGGGAAACCGGCCCCCGGGTGGAGGCAGTTCCAACGTGTCCCGACGGGTCTTCTGCGTTCACGGCTATGTTTGTGCAGCTTCTGAGTCTAAGCGCGAGCTTTCTGGTCGCCTCACGCTATGTTTCAGGGAGTTGAAGACAAGTGCGAGACAGTCACTTTGCGAAGGGAAGAACGCGATTTTGCATTAGTTTTTGAACATGGACATGATCTGAACATTTCTAGGGCTAGTCATGAGCTCTCCAACGCACCAAACCGTGCGCGATTCGGATCATCGTAGCTACCGCTACGTCATCCGGAGCGCAGCACCCCAAGTCAGCTGCTCTGTCGGCGGCGCGCACCACGTCGCCCGCCGAGGCGCCCTCACACATCAAGGACCCATCAAAACGCCATTCTGGAGGCGCAGATGTCCCTACGCGTAGTGGCGGCGCCCCTCGCGCCTTTGGGGTCTGTTTCGATGAGTTAATCATCGAGTTTGGTGATGGGGATTGATGTGGGTCCAAACCTGTTCGCGGACCTCCAGTCGGAATTTTGACTAAGTCCCCGAGTAACAAACTGTAATACTGAGTTTCGAACTCCGAGCCAGGATTTTGGCTAAGTCCCTCAGTAACAAACTGCACTCCTGAAATCCGGCGGATCATCCACCGGACGCCTCGGCAGACCTTCCGGAGCAAAATCCCCAGATGGCATTTTGTTACTCGTTCCGGTCGATAATTCACCGGAAGTCGAACCGCGGCCGGCTCCCAGAACCGCCGCGCACACCCCAACTTTGGAAGCCCATATCTCCCTCGTTACTAGTCCGATTCCGGTGAAACAACTTCCACCGGATTCAGCAACTCGTCAACTTTCAGGGGCAATCCTCCATTTNAAGTCCCCGAGTAACAAACTGTACTACTGAGTTTCGGACTCCGAGCCAGGATTTTGGCTAAGTCCCTCAGTAACAAACTGCACTCCTGAAATCCGGCGGATCATCCACCGGACGCCTCGGCAGACCTTCCGGAGCAAAATCCCCAGATGGCATTTTGTTACTCGTTCCGGTCGATAATTCACCGGAAGTCGAACCGCGGCCGGCTCCCAGAACCGCCGCGCACACCCCAACTTTGGAAGCCCATATCTCCCTCGTTACTAGTCCGATTCCGGTGAAACAACTTCCACCGGATTGCGCAACTCGTCAACTTTCAGGGGCAATCCTCCATTTTAGGATCCAAGCAATCCTGGAGTCGCCAGATCCGTCGACAAGGAATTTCCTCTCTCTGGCGGCTCGTCGGCGCCTCCCGGCGCCGCACTTGGGCATGTAGAGGGGCAAATCTACAACATGGATTACTTTCTCAAAGGAATACAAGGAATACAAATAGGTAGAGGCCTAGCTTAGCGCGCTTTGGCGAGCGGGCATAGAAGTGAGGTGGCGACTCGGGCAAGAGAGAGAAGGAGCGCCGCGAGACCACGATTCGGCTTTGCTAGCCGTACGCATAGAGGAGTGACATGCGCAGGAGCGATCTCCGCAGGTGCGTTCGCCTTGACCGTTGTTGCACAAAAACCGTTGGTTCGGTAGTGGCGAGCTTTGCACGATAGTCGGTCGTGAGACCGTTCGGACTTTGGTCGTATGGCTCCGGAGATGACCTTGCGCGGTTACTCTTTATTTTCTCGGTGGCTGTACCCCTTGAAGCGATCTCCGAGATAATGTCTGACAACACAGACAGTGACTGGGCATGGAGTCCGGATGGCAAGAGTCGTACGGGTTACATTTTCCTCGTCGGCGGCACTGCTATCTCGTGGCGCAGCGGCAAGCAAGGTTGCATTGCACACAACACTGTTGAAGCAGAGTATGGGGCACTGGGCGCGGGCGCTGCTGAGAGCGTGTGGCTGGTTGGTCTGTTGCGTGAGCTGCATCAGTCCGTCCCGCCAGGTGTTTGCGCTGCAACAAGCAGAGCGCGAAGGCCATCTCAGAGAACTCAGGTGTGTATCACGTGAGCACGAAGCACATTGCTGTCGAGCATCACTACGTGCGTGACCTTGTTGAGCGAGGTGAGGTACAGGTCGTGTGGGTGGGCACAGATGTGCAGCGTGCTGACGTCTTGACAAAAGCACTAGGGCATCCAAAATGCTTCGCGGCCGTGCGATCCATGGGCCTCTGTCCCACACCTGATGCCAGTTGACCAATTGCATGCCAGTTGCGTTGTTCTGCTCACGTTGTACCATCGTTGCATTGTGAAGTGTCTGTATGTGCGTGGACTTGTTCGCCCTCCGGTCATGGAGGAGTGTTGTTGTGTGTGTCTACAGCCTACAGTGACCCCTCTGGTCATGTCCATGCTCGTGCAGATCCCTGAGGCGTGAACGACGCCAGCAGCCTGGGAGGCTGACACGGTGACCAACACGGTCGACTGGGGGAGCTAGTCTGGGCTCGGCAACGGCTGAGTGGCAGAGGCTGTCCACTGGAGATATCCGCCGTGCTGCACAACAGAGTCTCAGCGAGACCAGTCGTCTCGGCACCCAGCTGATTTATTGCATGCATGAACTCCGGCAATGACTCTGGATGCGTGCGCATTAATTTCCTGCTCCGTGTGTGTCTTTCGGATGCTGATTCGGGCAGTCCGGTAGGTTGCAGCACTCGGCACAGCAGAAGTGCTGCCGCGTTTGGTCGCCAACGAACCTAGGGGCGGTTCGGGTCCGGGGGCTCGCGCGCAGGTGGGAGTCCACCTGCGTGCATCAACCATGTTTGGTGCGCGACCCAGCTCGCGCGAGCTAGGTCGCACACCTGCACCCCATTTGCCTCTCTTCTTCGATTCCGTTCGTCTTCACTCCAAGTGAATTTCACTTTACTTTTGCTACGCTTGACGGATTGATGTGCAGTCTGATGCATTCCTTCATGTGCGACCTTTTCCACACAGCAAGGTGAAAGGACTTGCATCCTCTACTGGTATAAGAGCGGATCCTGGCGGGACCCGCCACCACCCCCAGCAACGTTGAGCGACTAAGACGCGCAGCAGCCCGCTCGCATGGCGTGAGACCGCGCGCGAAAGCAGCGCAAGCCACAGCGGCGGCAAACGCCACTGCAGCTGCTGCGCACAGCAACAAGTAGCAACGCGCAGCAGCAAGCAGCTGCCGCGGCTTGAGGCCGCGGCCGTGATAGCGAGCAGCGACAGCGAGTAGCCACTGCTCGCATTGGCGATCCAAAGTGTCGCCACCGCCGGCCGCAGCAGCAGGCAGCGGCGGCAGTGGCTAGAGGCCACGGTCCACAAGGGGCATCTCCCTTGGTCTTCCCCTCTCCTCTCTTGGACTGGGCTCCCCCTCTTACTCCCGGGTTGGATGGGGGGTGGCACAGGTACCCAAGACCCCTTCAGTGGCCTCCCCTGATTTTCCCACGCCCACTGGGGTGGGGGAAACGCTGCCGGACTTTTCCGGCAGCTGGGGGCCTTAGATACAGCATTGCCCGGGCTGAAACGGGCCCACGACATTTTTCCCACGCCCATTGGGGCAGGGAAAGCTCTGCCCAAAATTGGCGGCAGAGCAAAACCCCAGCAGCAGCAGTAGGCGTCATGCCTCCAAATTCCAATCGCTCCGGCGCTGGCACATCCGCCAGCGCCGCCGCGAGCAGCGGGGCTACAGACCCCAGTAACGTTGAACGCTGGGCGTGGCGTCAGACCCGCCCAGTCCCCCTAGCATGGCAGCTGACCTACGGTTCCTGGGGGAGTGTCAGGCCGAGCAGGCTGAGCAGCTGGATCAGTTGCTTGAGCTCCTCCGTGTACAGGCCCTACAGCTGTAGCAACAGCAGCAACCACAAAAGCAGCAGCAGCAACCACAGCGGCAGCAGCAGCACCACCAGCAGCAGCAACAGCTTGCAGACGACACTGCAGAGCACATGGCCCGCGCTCTACTCATGGACAAGATGCCCATGTCCCCGGAGGCAGATGCGACAGCAGCAGCCGCAGCAACAGCAGCAATCCCAACCATCTCTAAGGACGACAACGACAGCAGCGACAATGAGTCCAGCACCAGTACCGGTACCAGCAGCACAGATACTTGTGGCTCAGTCAGTGCTGAGCTCCTGCAGCAGATCACAGCCATGGAGCGGCAACTGCAGTCCCTTCACCTTGAGGCAGGAGTCGCAGACTCGGAAGGTGCCCAGCGCCAGCTCACTCAGCATGCCAGACATGGTAAGCCTCATCGGCGCCGATGAGGTCGACCATGCCAGTGCTTATCTGCTTTGAGGTGGTGCGTGCCTGTTGTCGCGTTGCCTACCGCTCGCTCTCCCAAGGCGCTCGACTTTGATCCTCCCGTCTATCCGCGAAGAGGACTTCAACACCTGGCACGTCCTCTTCAAGCTATGGGCTGCAAGCGAGGACATCTGACTGTACTTCATCTGCCCCCATCAGACCTCAGATGCCCAGCAGGCACAGACAATTGCTCTGGCAGCCTATGGCCTCATCAAGGCTGTCCCCCGTGATACTGTAGTTGACTTCCACTCGTTCCTCGGCGATCCGGCGACGAGGACAGGTGCTGACCCACGAGGAGCATGGGATCTAGGCCTCCTCCTCTTGGAGGCGGAGACGCATGCGAACAGGGCTCAGCACCTTGCTGAGTTCAACTCACAACACAAGGGCGATGACGAACTTGCCGCCGACTACTGGCGTTGGGCGATGCGGCTGTACACCCGCCTTGGGACTCAGGGCTCTGGGCAGTACGGGGCTTTGACGACCATCATGATCGGGGTCATGGAGTGCTATGCAGGCATCTTCGCCTCCTTCCGCGCTCGCCGCCAGGAGCGCATGGCGCGGAAGATGCAGCTGCTCCCGTTGGCACACGGGCACTTCGTTTAGACCACGAGTACCTATGAGGCTACCCGCGCCCATCGCAGTCACGCAGATCTTACCGCCGCGGTCTCGCTAGCTTCACCGGCTGCCTCCACACCCTCCTCCTCCTCCTCTGGCCAGTCCTCTCCAGTAGCAGCAACAGCCACCCAGGGACAGAAGGGGAAGAGGGGTAAAGGTGGTGGCAAAGGTGGGAAGGGGCAAGCGACAGCCGGCAGTGGCAGCACCAAACAGAACCTGTGCTACAACTGTGGGGGAGCACACCGTTGGACAGAGTGCGAGCACGAGAAGGATTGGCCAACGATTGCATGCGCCATGCAGCAGGCGCATGAGGCGCGACTCTGCCAGTCCTCCACCACGGCCCGCTCCGCCGCCACCGCCGCGGCGACCACTCCGACGACCACTCCGATGACCACCCTGACGACTACCACGGCGACAACATCAACCACGTCCACATCAGGAATGTCCAACGTACGCGACCACATCATCACGGAGCTCCACCAGCTCCTGGCGCTATGCTCACCCCAGGGAGGTGTGAATGCGACGACTCAGTCGGGGGATCTTCCTGCTTGTACAGTGTCCACTGCGATGCGTGGTGATGCGTGTGATGCTACAAAGTCTACTGTTGATTTCGATGATGGTCCAGACGACCTGTCATGGTTGCATGCATCGCAGGTTCCTGTCGCGTTGTGCTCACAGTCCCTCGTTGCCGAGCGTCCTCATCCTATCTCGTGCTCTGTTGCGCAGTGCTCTGTCACGTCCTCAGAGCGTATGACGGATGCCACATGGGTTGTGGACTCAGGTGCCACCCACCACATGACCTGTCGGCGTAGTGCATCCGTCGTTCTTGGTCCTGTCCGATCCGTCCGGTCCGTCTGCACCGTAGCTGGTCATGAGGTCCCGGTCCAGGGTGTCGGGTTGGTTCAGTTCCAAGACCCCTTTGGCCCCGTCTACATCTCGGATGTTCTCTATGTGCATGATCTTGAGCCCATTCTGCTCTCTGTCCGTGCCTGCACGCGCATGGGCCTCGGTGTGTCACACATCGGGGCCGACGCGACCATCTTTGTCACTGCCACACAGGAGGTTGTCCTGCGTGGCACCGTGGATGATGACCTGTACCACATCTCCGGTTGCGCTGCCTCATGCCCCCCCTTCCCACCGTCTCTGTCTGCTCGCGTCTTTGTCGCGGGCACTCCCTCACCCGACCACCATCGCCTGCTGCACAGGCGCCTCTGTCATGTGCACTTGGACGTTGTGGACCGCCTCTGTACACAACCTGCCCTCCGTCTTGACACGGCGTCCTTCGAGGCGCCTCCCAAGACCGACTGCCCCGAGTGCGTCCAAGGGAAAATGCACTGGTCCATCTACCCCCTGTCCGACTCAAGATCGCTTCGGCCACTCGAGTTGGTTCACTCCAACCTCATGGGACCCCTCCCTGTCGAGTTCCTTGAGGACAGGGGGCGTTATGTCCTCACCCCGACGGACGACTTCACCCGCATGCGGTGGGTCTATAGCCTCTGGCAAAAGAGCGACGCCGCCGTTGCTGTTCGTCTTTGGTTGGTCCTGGTTTAGCTCCAGTCCTGCCATATCCTCCAAACCTTTTGCTTTGACCGCAAAGGTGAGTTCCTCGGGGACATGAAGTGGTATTTTGCTGAGCTGGGTATGCTCCATAACTTGTCTGCCCCCGCCACGCCCCAGCAAAACGGTGTGTCTGAACGATGGAACCGCACCATGGAGGATGCGGTTCGGTCGATGCACGTGGACTACGGCTTGCCCGAGTCCTTTGCCTTTGAAGGCATGGCCTACATGAGCTGGGTCTGGAATCGCATTCCCTATGGCCCCCTCCTCAGCAACCACACCCCGCACGAGCTTTGGTTTGTTCGTCGTGCCGCCCTTCGGCTCGCCCAGGTGTGGGGGTCTCTTGCCTGCATTTGGTTTTCCCCTGAGCAGCAAGGGACCAAGCTCTCCCCTCGTGGACGCCTCTACTCCTTTGTTGGCGTTGCGCCACGTTCCAAGGCATGGCGGTTCTGGGATCCCGAAAGGTGCCACATTGTCGAGTCCTGTGATGCGCTCTTCTTGAGCACCTCACGTACCGCGACCTTTTGTGCATCCGCGCTCTTCAGTCCGCTCACGCTCCTGGGTGTGCTGGTCCTCGTCGTAAAGGGGAGTTGGTTGGGCCAGAGGCTGGCTCCCACCCTGCTGTCCCAGTCGCTCCTCCGCCTGCACACCCCACCGCGTCCGCCCCTCTGGCTGCTGATGCCGCACCCACGGCGCCTGCTCCACCTGCATCGCCTTCCTCCGCGGCGCCTGTATCTACTGCCCCCGCATCGCCATCCTCTGTGACGCCTGCGTCTCCTGTCCCTGCGTCGCCTTCCTCCGCGTCGCCTGCGTCGCCTTCCCCCGCGTCGCCTTCCTCCGTTGCGCCTGTGTCCCTTGCGCCTGCATCGCCTTCCTCTACAAAGCCTACATCTCCTGCGCCTGCGTCACCTCTTGCTGCGGCACCCGCGTCGCCCTCCCGTGCGCTCCCTGCGTCGGACTTGCTCATGTGCCTACCTCGCCCGCTCCTGTGTCCGAGCCGTACTCCCGTGAGCCGGGCGGCCGCCTCCGCCACTGCCCGACACGCAGTGTACGCAGCGGGGACCCATGCACCAAGGCCCTCGGCCTCAGTGCCCACGGTCTCACCGAGGTTCACCCAGCCTGCCCGACTAGCTCTGTCCTCCTTGCGCACGAGCGCGTGCTGGCACGCGACGCCGTGGATTCCATTGTCATTTTTGAACCCCTGTCAGCTGCGTATGCCCTAGCCACACGCAGCACAACCTCGCCGACACGTGATCCCAACACACTGCGAGAGGCTCTTGCTGGTCTTGATGCTGATCTCTGGCGTACCGTATGTCAGGCTGAGCTCAAGGCACTCACTGACCATGGGGTCTATGAGTTGGTGGACCTGCCTCCGGGCCGTAAGGCAGTCCAGGCCAAATGGGTCCTGCGCGTCAAGTTGAATGCGGATGGCTCGTTTGAGCAGTGCAAGGCGCGGCTCACGGCCAAGGGCCAAAGGGTGCAAGGATATGTCATCTCCACCGTGCGTGTCGGACTGTGCTATCGAGGACAGGTCTCTGTGGTCCTCGACGGATACACAGACGGTGACTGGGCATGGAGTCCGGATGGCAAGAGTCGTACGGGTTACATTTTCCTCGTCGACGGCACTGCTATGTCGTGGCGCAGCGGCAAGCAGGGTTGCATTGCACGCAGCACTGCTGAAGCAGAGTATGGGGCACTGGGCGCGGGCACTGCTGAGAGCGTGTGGCTGGTTTGTCAGTTGCGTGAGCTGCGTCAGTCTGTCCCGCCAGTCGTTTGCGCTGCAACGACCAGAGCGCGAAGGCCATCTTAGAGAACTCAGGTGTGTATCACGTGAGCACGAAGCACATTTCTGTCAAGCATCACTACGTGCGTGACCTTGTTGAGCGAGGTGAGGTACAGGTCGTGTGTGAGGTGCTTCCTAGCAGCTTCCTAGCCTAGCTGTTGCTGACGTGGCGGCACAGGCCTGTCAGCTGACGCACTGGCATGCAAGCGGGTGCGAGAACAGCAAGGGTTGGGCTAGGGAGAGACAAACATAGTCCCATAAGCTGCATTAGCAAAGCGTGCAGAGAGAAATGACAACTGACAGGCATGCAACCTAAATACCGGCCGCGGCGCACGGCGGGTGTCGCACGCGACGGCGTCAGTTTGTCACAGAACCGGCCCAAAACCACTGTTTTGGCTGTAACTCTGCACACAGGCATCCAAACGGAGCGTCGTCTGAACCTAGAGATGCAGAATCTCAAGCCGGATGCAACAAGTACCCACACACACTAGTCCGGCAGAGCTCGATGGACAGACAATGCAAAACATGCAAAACGGGCCCGCGGCCAGTCCACAGAGAAAATTCTAGAGGGCAGCCAAACAGCTGCCGGATGACCCAGCAACCACCTGAGAGGTCAGGATGGCTGTCTCCCAGATGCTGGGGCGTGCGACACTGCGTTGTGGGCTCCGGCGTCAGCTGTGTCCGCATCAGGGGTCTGCACGAGCATGGATACGGCAGAGTGGTCACAGTAAGCTGTACAGACACACGGGGATGTCACACATCACATCACTCCCCCATGACCCGATGGTACGCATGTCCATACACGTGTAGAACTGATACAGGTGCGCAACGAGATGCTAAACTGTACACAGCCAACCCCTCACTCAGCCACCCTCAGGCAAGGGGCGTAGCCCGACAGAACGAACGGCCACCAAGAACTTTCCGCGTGCCAAGGCCTTGGTCAGGAAGTCAGCCCGCTGCATGTCCGTACCAACCCAGATGACGAAGATCACCTGCCGCTCCACAAGGTCACGCACAAAATGATACTCCACAGCAATGTGCTTCGTGCGTGCATGGAACAAACCAGTGTTCTCCGAAATGGCCAGAGCGCTCGGGTTGTCACAGCGCGAGACGACGGCAGGAACAGCCTGACCCAAGCAGTGAAACAGACGCTGCAGCCACACAGCCTCGGCAGCTCCAGCTCCCAGCGCAACATGCTCAGCCTCTGAGGAGTTGCGGGTAATGCACCCCTGCTTTCTACTCCGCCAGGACACAGCAGTCCCGCCGAGCAGAAAGACGTAGCCAGTGCGACTGCGGCCATCAGGGCTCCAGGCCCAGTCATTGTCCGTGTAGCCGTCGACAACCAACAAACACTGCCAGCAAAAGTAGAGTCTGAGGTACGGTGTGGAGACCACATACCGCACCACTCGCACAGCCACGTGCAGCGCCTGTGCCTGCGGGCACTGTGAGAACTGCGCGAGCAGGTTCACGGCGAACGCAATGTCGGGACGTGTGGTCGTGGCCAGGTACATCAGAGAGCCGATGATGCGCAAGTACAAGGTCACGTCCACTGTCTCTCCCAGCTGCTCTGGGTCCTCGACCTTCAGCACATCCTGTCCATCAGGGGTGATGGGCGTGGAGGCTGTGGGCACGACGCCCAGAAGGTCGGCAAACCGCTCCCCTACAACGCGAGCATACCGTGCCTGATGCAACAGGAGCATCCGTCGAGATCGGTCACGCACGATCTCCATCCCGAGGAACACAGCAGCCGGACCAAGGCCCTTCATCCTGTAGGCAGCCTGGAGGACTGCCTTGGCCTCCTGAACGGCAGCCATGGAAGGCAACGTGATCAGGAGGTCGTCCACATAGATGAGGATGGTTGTGAAGTGGTCAGCTGTCCTGCGGGTGAAGAGTGCGAGATCGGCGTCGCTCTACACGTAACCGGCGCGTGTCAGTGTGTCGGTGATCTCCTGGTTCCAGCACCGAGGTGACTATTTCAGGCCATACAAGGCCTTGCGCAGGCGCCAGACCTTGTCACTTGAGGCCTCAAAGCCAAGAGGCTGCACCATATAGATCTCCTCCTCTATAGTACCATGGAGGAACGCGTTGTTCGCGTCCATCTGGTGCAGCTCCCAGTCGTGTTATGCCACGACAGCAAGCAGGGCACGGGCTGTGGTCATGCGGCCGACAGGGGCAAAGGTGTCAGTAAAGTCGACACCCTCTACCTGTGAGTAGCCCTAGGCTGTCAAGTGGGCCTTGTAGCAATCCAGTGAGCCGTCGGGCTTCACCTTCTTGTGAAAGACCCACTTGGCCTGGACGACCTTCCGCCCGGCTGGACGGTCGACCAGCCCAAATACACCGTGCTCATGGATGGCTCTGAGCTCGTCCTCACAGGCAGTACGCCACATGTCAGCATCCTCAGCTGTCAGTGCCTCCTTTAGCATGCCTGGGTCAGGGGCCAGCGTAGAGGGGGCAGTGGTGGCCAAGGCGTAAGCCGCTGGACTGTGTCGGACAGTCACGAGGTCAGACGCAGCATCACAGGCGACTGTGAACTCACTGCTGACCAGCGCGTGACCAACAGGGCAAGCAGGGTGAATCTCGATATGAGCAGCCTGAACACTCAGGCCAAGGGCCTTCGTGCCAGGGTCCCCACTCGCAATGCTATGGGTGCGCCGACGCTGTGTGGCATTCCCTGCCTGCTGTGCCCGAGGGCTCGGGAGTATCCAGACTCCATCGTAGGCGCGGGAGCAGACGGTTGAGCAGGCGCAGGGTCAAACGCTAGAGCAGGCGCAGGGTCAGGCACTAGAGCAGACGCAGGGTCCGACGCTGGGGCAGGCGCTGGATCAGGGTCAGGCACAGGAGAAGGCACTGGATCAGGTTCAGGCACAGGAGCAAGCGCAGGTTCAGGCACAGGAGCAGGCGCAGGGTCAGGAACGGGAGCAAGCGCAGGGTCAGGCGCTGGAGCAGGCGCAGGGTCAGGCATAGGAGCAGGCGCTGGGTCAGGGTCAGGCACAGAAGCCGGCGCAGGATCAGGTACAGGCGGAGGGAGGAACCGGACACCGGTGCTGGGTACACACCGACCGCGGGCTAGCCCACGGGTGGGGAGCCCCGGACGGACCCATCCGTAGGAGGACTCTCCCCCATCCGTCGGGGAACCTCACACGAGGGAACGTGAGAAGCCGCCTGGACGAGGATCGCGGAAAGGTCCCGATAGGTGAGCCCCTCAAAGAAGATGGCATCACGAGACTCGACGATGCGGTGCTGGGTGGGGTCCCAGAAGCGCCACGCCTTGGACCGCGCAGAGACGCCAAGAAAGGCGCAGATGCGGCCCGGGGGGGAGACCTTGGACCCCTGCTGGTCCGCGGTATTCCACACACAGGCAAGGGACCCCTAGACCCGGGCGAGGCGGAGGTCCACACGATGGCCGAACCAGAGCTCATACGGCGTGACGTGGTCCGGCAGGGGACCATGCGGCAGGCGGTTCCAGACCCACGTCATGTAGGAGAAGCCCTCGAAGGCGAAGGACTCCGGGAGACCGCACTCAGCCCGCATCGCGCGAACCGCATCCTCCATGGTGCGGTTCCAGCACTCTGAGACGCCGTTCTGCTGTGGTGTGGTAGGAGCAGAGAGCTGGTCAAGGACCCCGTGCTCGGTGAAGTACGAGTCCATCTCACCGAGGTACTCTCCTCCACGGTCCGAGCGGAACGTGTGAAGAGTGTGACCGGACAGACGCTCAGCTATCACCATCTACAGGCGAACCGCGAGTGCAGCGTCGCTCTTGTGGCAGAGACTGTAGACCCACCACATCCGAGTGAAGTCGTCAATGATGGTAAGGACATACCGACCACGATCCGACACGGACTCGACCGGCAAGGGGCCGAGGAGATCCAAGTGGACAAGCTCCAACGGGCGCAGGGCCCGGGACGCGGAGTCAGGGTAAGTGCATCGATGCATCTTTCCCTGGGCACAAAAGAGACAGTCGGTCTCGGACGGCTTCTTAAAAGAAGCCACGTCAAGACCGAGGGCTGGCTGGGTGCGGAAGAGCTTGGCCACAGTGGCCGAGCTCACATGGCACAGCCTGTAAGCCGGACAGTGCCAACAGCACTGATCACGGCTTGAGGCTTCCTTGAATGTATAATCTGACTGTGGATTTGGAATTTACAGGAAAAACCGTGCGAGGTCGACCCAAGAACGGGGTCGATCCATCAAGAATTGAGGAAGTTACGCCCGGCCAAAGGTTGGACCGGCCGAGGGGAAAACAGGTGACGGGAATTCATCCCCACGGACCAAGGCTCGACCCTCGGAAGACCCAACAAGGCCGAAGCGCCCCTTGGGGCCCGGTTAGTCAATGAATCAAGGATCATTGAGGGCCAAGGGCGCTTCGGAATGGCGCCCCGATGTGTTATTACCAGCAAGGGCGCTTCGGGCGGCCGTCACCGCNAGTGCCAACAGCACTGATCACGGCTTGAGGCTTCCTTGAATGTATAATCTGACTGTGGATTTGGAATTTACAGGAAAAACCGTGCGAGGTCGACCCAAGAACGGGGTCGATCCATCAAGAATTGAGGAAGTTACGCCCGGCCAAAGGTTGGACCGGCCGAGGGGAAAACAGGTGACGGGAATTCATCCCCACGGACCAAGGCTCGACCCTCGGAAGACCCAACAAGGCCGAAGCGCCCCTTGGGGCCCGGTTAGTCAATGAATCAAGGATCATTGAGGACCAAGGTCGCTTCGGAATGGCGCCCCGATGTGTTATTACGAGCAAGGGCGCTTCGGGCGGCCGTCACCACCGCTAGTGGTGCTGCCAGCGGCAGATTGCCGTGGTTCACGGAAACGGCCATATCTCGGCCGTTCCTCCACGGAATGATGCGATTCTTGGTGCATTGGAAAGCTGGGAAGATGAGCTACGTCATCCCAGGTCCATACGGATCCGCGCACGGCTCGGCGCCCTCGGGTCGCCTAGGATGTGTCATCATGTACATATAGTCTTGTATGTTGACACTTGAATAACAAGTACAGTTTACTCCCACTGTGCCACACGTGTTCACGTGCTCCCCCAAGACGACCCTACGCTTCCACAACCCTGGGAAGGTGTGCACCGGCCACCCTTCGGTCGCCGTTGCCGCCGGTTGGTGCCTACACCATCCGGTTGAGGCTAGCACACTACGCCCGGTTTACACTTGGTATCAGAGCCACCCTTGGCTCAGGGGCACAATCATCTACGTGGCGACCTCTCCTGGTCAGCGTAGACCAGCACGCATCTCGTCTCCTTAGCGGATCCGTGCCCAAGGCCAACCACGCACTCCGGTGACAAGGCGGTAACCGGAGGACCCGTTGAGGAAGAAGTTGTACCGGACGTGAAGATGACTTCAACCGGCTCGTCCTTGATGGCCGCGGCGTTTGACGCGCAAGGCGAAGTAACAGCAGCCGCAGCGTTGCAAAAGTTGCTCGCCGACATGCAGGCCAAGATGGACCTGTTGGAGAAGCAGAACGAGTATCTCAATCAAGAGCTCGCGAAGCGTCCAGTAACAACACCAGTGGCAGTTGCCACCGCCAACGTACCTACGGTGGGCGTCCCGAGCCCGCCCAAGCCGGAGCCGCTCGACCCATCGAAAAAGGATGGGCCAGCTCCGCACGCTTGGATACTCGGACTGGAATTGTACTTCACCGCCATCGGCGTGGATGCCTCAAGGTACGAGGCGGGCCGCGACTATGCCGTGACCCTTTTGAGAGGGGCATCGTTGGATTGGTGGGCTGATGTGATGCGGTCCAATCCACACGGCAGTGGAGCAGCAATGGTCGCCGGCATTGCGGCCGCGACCGGAATCTCAACCCTATCGGCTCCAACCTGCAGCAGTGGTGACCCCACCCTCAAATGGCCGACCTCATGGAAGGAGTTCACGGAGTCGTTCATCAAGCGCTTCACCGTGGGTGACGTGAGGAACAACGCGCGTGCCAAGCTGCGTCGGCTTCGCCAAACTGGCGGCGTCGCCGAATACACCCGCAGGTTTCGTGAGATCGTCGCCAACTGTGGCTTCGACTCGCACGAATTGTGCTTCCACTACAGCAACGGCCTCAAGAACGACGCTCGCGCTGTGACGGTGATGTACGACCTCAACGATGACCTGTCGGCAATGATCGCAGCAACCAAACGGTACGATTCGCGCGTGCAACAGGCTCGTGCCAACATCCACAACTCTTTTGGTGGTGGTTACGGCAAGCGAGCCAAGAGCGACGTCACGCCCATGGAGATCGGAGCATTACAACAGCGCAAGTGCTACAACTGTGGCAAGCCTGGCCACATTGCGCGTGATTGTCGGAGTCCAAAGAAGGGTGACGACAAGGATAAGCGGCAAGGGAAGGGGAAGCAAGTCACGAAGGAAGCAGACAAAGCAACAAAGGAGTCAGGAAACGAGGAGAGCCAGGAGTAGATGGCGTTACTCCTGGCTCCTCTCAGCCCAAACCGCCAGTTGACCGCCCACTCGAACGCCTTGCGGCAATTAAGGAGGTTTCCGAGGTCAAGGCATGGGACACGGGGTATGAGGAGGAGCAGCCCGCACTTCTCCTAGAGGCACGAGTGAAAGGCGTCAAGGGGAAGGTGGGAAGCCTGCTGGATTGTGGCGCGAGCCACAGTTTTGTGAGCATGGAGTGTGCTCGGAAGTGGGGCCTTACGCTCACGAGCAAGAAGCGGACCGCTAACCAAGTGGACGGCACGATTGAAGTGGGGTACCTGGCCCGTCCCCTCTCCATTCGCGTGGGGAAGCTTCGCATAACGACCGTATACCGGGTGTGTCCGATGAAGGATTATGATGTGATCCTCGGTCGTGACTTCCTCCACAAGTATAATCCCGCCGTCAATTGGGAGGCACGCACCGTCTCAGTCAAGCTCGGAGACAAGGAGTATCCCCTGCCTACGTGGTCCGAGGGAGAGGCCGCGGAGGAGGAGAATTGCAAGGAGGAAGCGCCGCAGCAGTCGGTGCCTCGCAAGGAGGAATCGGCGCCTATGATGCTCAACTTGGTGCAGCTCAAGCGCGCGATTCGAAAAAAGGAGCAGCTTTTTCTGGCGTTCGTGCGAGACGTGGAAGACGATTTCGATGAACCTGAGGACGTGGTGCCTGCTGTGGCGCATGGGGCGACTCGTGAGCAGCCGGGGGTCCAAGGCAAGTTTGCCGCGGTGCCTGAGGGGCTTCGAAAGGTGTGTACGGAGTTTGAGGACGTGTTCCCCGACACCCTCCCGGCGGGTCTGCCACCAAAGCGGGACGTGGACCATCGCATCGACCTCAAACTTGGAGCGCGCCCGCCTGTTCGTACAACATACCGCATGAGCGACGAGCAGCTGCAGGAGCTCAAGAAGCAACTGACCGAGATGACGGAGCAGGGCTTCATCCGCCCCTCCTCGTCTCCTTACGCTGCACCTGTCTTGTTTGTGCAGAAAAAGACAGGGGAGATGCGCATGTGCGTGGACTACCGGGCGTTGAACGAGTTGACCATCAAGAACCGGTACCCGCTTCCACGAGCTGAGGAACTTTTCGCCAAGCTCCGTGCGGCTCGCTTCTTCACAAAGATCGACCTCTGCTCCGGCTACCACCAGATCCGCATCACAGCAGATGATATGGAAAAGACGGCCTTCCGCACCTGCTATGGTCACTACGAGTTCCTAGTGATGCCTTTCGGGTTGACCAATGCGCCGGCCACCTTCATGGCGGCAATGAACAACATCTTCAGGCCGTACTTGGATGACTTTGTGGTGGTGTACCTCGATGACATCTTGGTGTATAGCAGGACAGCAGAGGAGCATGAGGAGCATGTGAAGAAGGTCCTCGAGATTTTGAGGAAGGAGAAATTCTTTGCAAAACTCTCTAAGTGTGAGTTCGCGGTGGGGAAAGTTGAATTCCTTGGACACATAATTGGCAATGGACAGATTGCCATGGACCCGCGCAATATGTCAGCCGTGCAAGAGTGGCCGAAGTTGCATAGTGTGCATGATGTGCAAGTGTTCCTTGGTTTTTGCAACTACTACTGCAGATTTATCCTTGGTTACGCGGGAGTGTCAGCGCCACTCTCCAATCTCACTCGTAAGGATCGCGAGTGGAGTTGGGGAGTTAGCGAACAAGAAGCCTTTGAGAATCTCAAAAGGGCTCTGACCTCCGCGCCGGCCTTGCACTTGGCCGATAATGGCCGTGAGTTTGAAATGGCGACGGATGCATCGGACCTGGCCATTGGTGGTATCCTTTTGCAGGACTTTGGCAACAGGTCGTAGCCGGTCGCCTACTACTCGCGCAAGTTGTACGGGGCGGAGCTGAACTATGCCACCCATGACAAGGAGGTGCTCGCCGTGGTCGCAGCCTTCAAGAACTGGCAGTGCTACCTCGAGGTACGAAAATGCACGGTCTACACCGACCACCACGCGTTGAAGTACTTCAAGACGCAGCCGAACCTGAGTCGGCGGCAAGCGCGTTGGGTGGAGTACCTCGAGTCACACTTCGACTACGAGATCGTGTACCGGCCGGGTTGCATCAACCCAGCCGACGCACTCTCACGGCGACCAGACCTGATGATGTGGGTCGCGTCTCTCACCATCCATGAGGATGCCTTCCTCGCGAAGCTCTTCACGGAGGGATACGAGGCGCATGGGGAGTACGACGCTCAGAGATTTTTCTTCGAGACGCCGTATTGGCGACGGCGCGGCACGCAGCAGGTGGTGGTTCCCGCGGTGCTCGCGCTGCGGCAGCTGATTTTGGAGGAGTGCCATGACAGTGGCCCGAGCGGTCACTTCTCTGTCGACAAGACATTGAAGACGGTGGCTCGCTTCTTTTGGTGGCCCACCATGTTGTCGGAGGTGGCTGAATTCTGCCGGAGTTGTGACGTGTGCCAACGCCACAAGGCGAGGAGGACAAAGACCCCGGGTCTCCTCCAACCCTTGCCCATCCCCGAGCAGCCGTGGCAGGACATCTCCATGGATTTCATCACGGGTTTTCCCACGACAGCGGCAGGCCACAATGCNCAGGTGGTGGTTCCCGCGGTGCCCGCACTTCGGCAGCTGATTTTGGAGGAGTGCCATGACAGTGGCCCGAGCGGTCACTTCTCTGTCGACAAGACATTGAAGACGGTGGCTCGCTTCTTTTGGTGGCCCACCATGTTGTCGGAGGTGGCTGAATTCTGCCGGAGTTGTGACGTGTGCCAACGCCACAAGGCGAGGAGGACAAAGACCCCGGGTCTCCTCCAACCCTTGCCCATCCCCGAGCAGCCGTGGCAGGACATCTCCATGGATTTCATCACGGATTTACCCACGACAGCGGCAGGCCACAATGCAGTGTTGGTGGTGGTGGATCGCTTTAGCAAGATGTCGCACTTCATTGCGACGCGTGATACGGTGAGCGCGGAAGGCACGGCTCGGCTTATCCTTGAGTACGTGGTGCGTCTTCATGGCATGCCGTGGTCCATTGTGAGCGACCGTGACCCGCGTTTTTCAAGCAAGTTCTGGCGAGAACTCATGGAGCGGTGCGGCAGCAAGGTGCAGTTGTCGACCAGTTTTCATCCCCAAACTGACAGGCAAACGGAGCGGACGAACCAGACGTTGGAGCAGCTCCTCCGTACGGTGGGTGATCCGGACGAGACGGCGTGGGACCAGCGATTGCCAGTCACTGAACTGGCATACAACTCCGCCACGTCCGCCTCCACCGGCAAGGCACCATTTGAGGTGGTGAACGGGACGGTGCCTGCCACGCCCCTCAGTTTGCACGTCGCTAGCAACCTGCCCGCGGTGGAGTCTACGGCACGTGACTTCAAGCATGTTTGGGCGGTGACGCAGCATGCATTGAAGAAGGCGCAAGAGAAGTAGAAAGTACAAGCGGACCGCCGATGCGCAGACGCAACACTCAAGGTCGTTGATCACGTGCTTCTCAACAGCGCGCATGTCAAGCTTCGCGGGGTCCGGTCGGACAAGTTGAAACCCCGGTGGCTTGGTCCGTTTGAGGTGCTCGAAATGCGGACACCCGTGGTGACAAGATGCCCATGTCCCCGGAGGCAGAGGCGGCAGTAGCAGCCGCAGCAACAGCAGCAGTCCCAACCATCTCTGACAACGACGATGAGAGCATCGACAATGAGTCCAGCACCAGTATCGGTACCAGCAGCACTGATATTCGTGGCTCAGTCAATGGTGAGCTCCTGTAGTAGATCGCAGCCATGGACCGGCAACTGCAGTCCCTTCACCTTGAGGCAGGCGTCGCGGACTCGGCAGGTGCCCAGCGCCAGCTCACTCAGCCTACCAGACATGGTCAGCCTCATTGGCGCCGATGAGACCGACCATGCCAGTGCTTGTCTGCTTTGAGGCAGCGCGTGCCTATTGTCGCACTGCCTACCGCTCGCCCGTCCAAGGCGTTCGACTCTGCTCCTCACGTCTATCGGCGAGGTGACGACTTTGACACCTGGCACATGCTCTTGGAGCTATGGGCGACAAGCGAGGGCATCTGACTGTACTTCATCTGTCCCCAGTAGACCTTAGATGCCCAGCAGGTGCAGAAAATTGCTCTGACAGCCTATGGCCTCATCAAGGCTATCCCCCCTGATAATGTACAGTTGACTTCCGCTCGTTCCTCGGCGAGCCGGCAATGGGGACAGGTGCTGACCCACGAGGAGCATGGGATCTACCCCTCCTCCTCTTTGAGGCGGAGACGCATGCGACCAGGGCTCAGCACCTTGCTGAGTTCAACTCACTACACCAGGGCGATGAAGAACTTGCTGCCGACTACTGGCGTCGGGGGATGCGGTTGTACAGCCGCCTGGGGACTCAGAGCTCTGGGCAGTACGGGGCCCTGACGACCATCATGATCAGGGTCATGGAGCGCTATGCAGGCATCTTCGCCCCCTTCCGCCCTTGTTGCCTGGAGCGCATGGCGCGGAAGATGCAGCTGCTCCCGTAGGCACACGAGCACTTCGTCTAGACCACGAGTGCCTATGAGGCTAACCGCGCCCATCGCAGTCGCGCTGCTCTCGCTGCCGCAGTCTTGCCAGCTTCACCGGCTGCCTCCACACCCTCCTCCTCCTCCTCTGGCCAGTCCTCTCCACTAGCAGCTACAGCCGCCCAGGGACAGAAGGGGGAGAGGGGTAGAGGCGGTGGCAAAGGTGTGAAGGGGCAAGCGACAGCCGGTAGTGGCAGCACCAGACAGTACCTGTGCTACAACTGTGGGGGAGCACACCGTTGCACAGAGTGCGAGCACAAGAAGGATCGGCCAAAGATTGTGCGCGCAATGCAACAGGCGCACGAGGCGCGGCTCTGCCAGTCCTCCGCCACAGCCCGCTCCGCCGCCACCGACGCGACGACCACTGCGACAACCACTCCGACGACCACCCCGACGACCACCACGGCGAGGACATCGATCACGCCCACATCAGGGATACCCGACGCGTGCGACCGCATCATCACGGAGCTCCACCAGCTCCTGGCTTTGCGCTCACCCCAGGGAGGTGCGAGTGCGACGAGTGAGTCGGGGGGTCTTACTGCTTGTACAGTGTCCACTGCGATGCGTGGTGATGCGTGTGATGGTGCACGGTCCGCTGTTGATGTCGATGATGGTCCAGACGACCTGTCGTGGTTGCATGCATCGAAGGTTCCTGTCGCGTTGTGCTCACAGTCCCTCGTTGCCGAGCGTCCTCATCCTGTCTCGTTCTCTGATGTGCAGTGCTCTGTCACGTCCTCAGAGCGTGTGACGGATGCCACCTGGGTTGTGGACTCAGGTGCCACCCACCACATGACCTGTCGGCGTAGTGCATTCGTCGTTCTTGGTCCTGTCGGCTCCGTCCGGTCCGTCCGCACCGCAGCTAGTCATGAGGTCCCAGTCCAGGGTGTCGGGGTGGTTCAGTTCCAGGGCCCGTTTGGCCCCATCTACATCTCGGATGTTCTCTATGTGCCTGATCTTGGGCTCATTTTGCTCTCTGTCCGTGCCTGCACACGCATGGGCCTCGGTGTGTCACACATCGAGGCCGACGCGACCATCTTTGTCACTGCCACGCAGGAGGTCGTCCTGCGTGGCACCGTGTTTGATGACCTGTACCACATATCCGGTTGCACTGCCTCGTGCCCCCCCCTTCCTGTCGTCTCCGTCTGCTCGCGTCTTTGTCACGGGCACTCTCTCACCTGACCACCATCGCCTCGCCTCTGTCATGTGCACTTGGACACTGTGGACCGCCTCTGTACACAACCTGACCTCCGTCTTGACACGGCGTCCTTCGAGGCACCTCCCAAGACCGACTGCCTCGAGTGCGCCCAAGGGAAAATGCACCAGTCCACCTACCCTTTGTCCGACTCGAGAGCGCTTCGGCCACTCGAGTTGATTCACTCCAACCTCATGGGACCCCTCCCTGTCCAGTTCCTTGAGGAGAGGGGGCGTTATTTCCTCACCCTGACGGACGACTTCACCCGCATGCGGTGGGTCTACAGCCTCTGGCAAAAGAGCGACGCCGACGTTGCTGTTCGTCTCTGGTTGGTCCTGGCTGAGCGCCAGTCCCGCCATACCCTCCAAACCTTCCGCTCTGACCGCGGAGGTGAGTTCCTCGGGGAGATGAAGCGGTATTTTGTCGAGCTGGATGTGTTCCATAACTTGTCTGCCCCCCCACGCCCCAGCAAAACGGTGTCTCCAAACGATGGAACCGCACCATGGAGGATGCGGTTCGGTCGATGCGCGTGGACTGCGGCTTGCGCGAGACCTTTGCCTTTGAAGGCATGGCCTACATGAGCTGGGTCTAGAATCGCATTCCCTATGGCCCCCTCCTCAGTAACCGCACCCCGCAGGAGCTTTGGTTTGGTCGTCGTACCAACCTTCGGCTCGCCTGGGTGTGGGGGTCTCCTGCATGTGTGTTGTTCACCCCTGAGCAGCAAGGAACCAAGCTCTCCCCTCGTGGGCGCCTTTGCTCCTTTGTTGGAGTCGCGCCACGTTCCAAGGTCTGGCGGTTCTGGGATCCCGACAGGTGCCACATTGTCAAGTCCCGTGATGCGCTCTTCTTTGAGCACCTCACGTACCTCGACCTTTTGCGCATCCGTGCTCTTCGGTCCGCTCACGCTCTTGGGTGTGCTGGTCCTCGTCGCAAGGGGGAGTTGGTGGGCCAGCGGCTGGCTCCCACCCCGCTGTCCCGGTCGCTCCTCCGCCTGCACACCCCACCGCGTCCGCCCCTCCGGCTGCTGACGCCGCACCCGCGGCGCCTGCTCCACCTGCATCGCCTTCCTCCGCGGCGCCTGATTCTCGTGCCCCCGCGTCGCCATCCTCTGTGGTGCCTTCGTCTCCTGCCCCCGCGTCGCCTTCCTCCGCGTCGCCTGCGTCGCCTGCCCCCGCAGGTGACGGGAGAATAACATGAACGCAGCGGTGCAGTCAGAATCACCAGGAAAAATCGCAATCACGACGTATGGCTTCCGAAACATTGGGAGCCGTAATCTACCCATCGAAGCTGGGAATGAGCTGTTGGTGGCACGGCCGCTGTACAAGGCTGCCGATGGAGCTGACCACGCACTGCTGCTGGGTGGGGGGATGCCTGAGGCGTGTCGCTGGATCATGGCGTTTCGTCCGCTCCACCGGACATCGCTCCACTAGCGTTTGCGTCCACGCAGTCAGTCATCTACACGAGGATGCACACCAGCCGAGAGATCACCGCACAAGTCAGTGAGATAGTGAGTCAGTAAAACCAACAATGGTATTGTTCCATTCCCACCGACAACATGGAGAGGGCGAGCGTGGTAGGTTGGCTGGTAGAGTGGGTTTTGAGTCATGTGGGGAAGAAGGGAGAGGCACGCGAGTGGGAGTTCGTGAACGTGCACACCATCCTCACTTTGTATGTGTGCAGTGCTTCGTGAGTCCCTGGCTCACCAAGCACCGCACGAACCGCTCCGCACCGCACCGCTGAAACTTGCCTACTAGCATGTGTGGATTCGCTCTCGCAACCCAGACGAACAATTTTCAGCAACATTTAGCCTAAGGTTCAAATACATGCGGTACCCATCGTTTGGCTCGATAAGTCAGCCGTGTCCATACCGCGGAACGTTAAGTCCACGGTGTCCATAGTCGGAGACGAAAAGTCAGTGGTGCCCATAGTCGGGAATGTTAAGTCAACCGTGCCCATGATTTGAAAACGCCGCGTTGAAACGGAATAGGTTCAAATACACGCGGTACCCATCGTTTGGCTCGATAAGTCAGCCGTGTCCATAGTCGGAAACGTTACGTCAGCCGTGCCCATCATTTTAAAAAGGGCCCAAATGCATTCGCGCCCCGTACTTTGAGACTTAAAGCAACCGTGCCCCGAACCTGAGATTTAAATCAATCGTGCCCCGAACCTGAGATTTAAATCAACCGTGCCCCGAACCTGAGATTTAAATCAACCGTGCCCCGAACATGCGAGGATTTTGTCAAAATCGAATTATATTGCAACCGTGCCCCGCATTTTGAATCGGTGTTCACTGATATTGGCGGTTTCGCCACCATGCCGAACCGCGATCGACAGGCTGTACACCCACATGGCCAATGGTGCACGCTTTCGTATTCCTTCTCAAAGCGCGCTTACTTGCCCGGGCACCGACCAAGCCCCGCGGTAGCGGGGCTTGGCCGCATGCGCAGCATGTCGCAAACCCCCCCCCCCC
>SZWC01001054.1:303977-322444 GCA_023375785.1 Penium margaritaceum | reverse complement strand
AAACACATAGGTCATAGAAACACTTGTCAGAAACACACTGGTCACATACACATTGGTCAGAAAAACAGTGGTCAGAAACACAGTGGTCATAAACACACTGGTCAGAAACACTGTGGTCAGAAAGATACTGTTCAGAAACACACTGGTCAGAAACACAGTGGTCAAAAACACAGTGGTCAGAAACACAGTGGTCAAAAACACAGTGATCAGAAACACAGTGGTCAGAAACACACTGGTCAGAAACACACTGGACATAAACACAGTGGTCATAATCACAGTGGTCATAAAGACACTGGATAGAAACACAATGGTCAGAAACTGAGTAGTCAGATCCAAACTGGTCAGAAGCATTGTTGTCAGAAACAAACTGGTCAGAAACACGCTGGTCAGAAACACAGTGGTCAATAACACAGTGGTAGGAAACACACTGGTCAGAAACACACTCGTCAGAAACACAGTGGTGGGAAAGACAGTGGTCGGAAACTCAGTGGTCAGAAACACTGTGGTCAGAAACACGGTGGTCAAAAACACACTGGTCAGAAGAAACACTGGTCAGAAACGCAGGGGTCAGACACACAGTGGTAAAAAACACATCGGTCATAGAAACACTTGTCTGAAACACGATGGTCAGAGACACAGTTGTCATAAACACAGTTGTCAGAAAAACACTGGTCAGAAACACAGTGGTCAGAAACACGGTGGTGAGAAACACAGTGGTCAGAAACACAGTGGTCAGAAACACAGTGGTAAGAAACACACTGGTTAGAAACACAGTGGTTATCAACACACTGGTCAGAAACACAGTGGTCAGAAACACAGTGGTCAGACACAAAGTGGTCAGGAACACGGTGGTCAGAAACACAGTGGTCAGAAACACATTGGGCAGAAACACACTGGTCAGAAACACAGTGGTCATAAACACAGTGGTCAGAAACACAGTGGTCAGACACAAAGTGGTCAGGAACACGGTGGTCAGAAACACAGTGGTCAGAAACACATTGGGCAGAAACACACTGGTCAGAAACACAGTGGTCATAAACACAGTGGTCATCAGCACTCTGATCAGAAACACACCGATCAGAAACACAGTAGTCAGATCCACACTGGCCAGACCCATGGTGGTCAGAAACACAGTGGTCAGAAACACGCTGGTCAGAAACACAGTGGTCAGGAACACAGTGGTCAGAAACACATTGGGCAGAAACACACTGGTCAGAAACACACCGATCAGAAACACAGTAGTCAGATCCACACTGGCCAGACCCATGGTGGTCAGAAACACAGTGGTCAGAAACACGCTGGTCAGAAACACAGTGGTCAGGAACACAGTGGTCAGAAACACACTGGTCATAAACACTCTCGTCAGAAACACAGCGGTTAGAAACACAGTGGTTAGAAACACAGTGGTCAGAAACACGGTGGTCAGAAACACAGTGGTCAGAAACATAGTGGTCAGAAACACAGTGGTCAGATACACACTGGTCAGAAACACAGTGGTCTGAAACACACTGGTCAGAAACACAGTGGTTAGAAACACAGTGGTCAGAAACACGGTGGTCAGAAACACAGTGGTCAGAAACATAGTGGTCAGAAACACAGTGGTCAGATACACACTGGTCAGAAACACAGTGGTCTGACACACACTGGTCAGAAACACAGTGGTCAGAAAGATAGTGGTCAGAAACACAGTTATCAGATAAACACTGGTCAGAAATACAGTGGTCAGAAACATGGTGGTCAGAAACACAGTGGTCAGAAACACAGTGGTCACAAACACAGTGGTAAGAAACACATTGGTCGGAAACACAGTGGTCATAAACACACTGGTCAAAAACACACTGGTCAGAAACACAGTGGTCAGAAACACAGTGGTCACAAACACAGTGGTAAGAAACACATTGGTCGGAAACACAGTGGTCATAAACACACTGGTCAAAAACACACTGGTCAGAAACACAGTGGTCAGAAACACAGTGGTCAGACTCACACTGGTCAGAAACACACTCGTCAGAAACACAGTAGTCAGATCCACACTGGTCAGAACCACGGTGGTCAGAAACACACCGGTCAGAAATACGCTGGTCAGAAACAGAGTGGTCCGGAACACAGTGGTCATAAACACACTGGTTAGAAACACACTCGTCAGAAACACAGTGGTCAGAAACACATTGGTCAGAAACACAGTGGTCAGGAACACGGTGGTCCGAAACACGGTGGTCAGAAAGACAGTGGTCAGAAACACACTGGTCAGAAACACAGTGGTCAGAAACACTCTGGTCAGAAACACACTGGTAAAAAACACAGTGGTCAGAAACACACTGGTCAAAAACACAGTGGTCAGAATTATAGTGGTCAGAAACACAGTGGTCAGGAACACAATGGTCAGAAACGCAGTGGTCAGATACACACTGGTCAGAAACACACTGGTCAGAAACACAGTGGTCATAGATACAGTAGTCAGAAACAAGCTGGTCAGAAATACACTAGTCAGAAACACATTGGTCAGAAACACTCTGGTCAGAAACACACTGGTAAAAAACACAGTGGTCAGAAACACACTGGTCAAAAACACAGTGGTCAGAATTATAGTGGTCAGAAACAAAGTGGTCAGGAACACAGTGGTCAGAAACGCAGTGGTCAGATACACACTGGTCAGAAACACACTGGTCAGAAACACAGTGGTCATAGATATAGTAGTCGGAAACAAGCTGGTCAGAAATACACTAGTCCGATCCATACTGGTCAGAAGTACAGTGGTCCGAGATGTTGGCTCTGGTGGGTGTGGAGGCACCCTCAGGGGTGCCTAGCCCTCACTGGTTCATGCTACCAAGGTTTCGGGTAGCCAAGGGACACCTTTGGTGAAGAGTGTGGAGCACACGGATCACGGATGTGAGGGGACAGAACATGTCGCATTCAGTACAACTGAATCGAAACACGATTTGTGTTACTTTCCATAGTGGGATTACTTCAGATTCTTATGGCTTGTGATCTAAGCTTTCCAACACATCCAAGCACGCCCAAAACGGAGCAGTAGAGCTCCTGCTACGGCCGTGGAAGTAACCCTTGGTGGAGCCGCCCACCTGGTCTTGCACTCTAGGCAACGGGAGGCGCTTTGACAATGACCCGTCGAAGCGCCTTTCCTCACCCAGATGTCAAGGAGAAGTTCATCCTAGTCAAGGAGGTCCTTATGGTCACCTCATTCATGCGTCGGATGCATTTGGAGGCCATTAGGAATGAACTCGGATCCATGGTGGTGGAGTATCCAGCCACCCATGGCGGGTACCAGATTCCACCCACACAACACCCGTTTTTTCGGGCTAGGCTAACTTTCAGAATACTCACTCAAATCGAGCGATTCAAAGCTCAGTCCTGCATGGAAAAATCCAAGAAATCCAGATCTAAAGTCAGGTGTGTTCGACCACTCCTCAGTGTTTGCACCAGGAAGTACACTCAACGGCACTCATGGCAAGGGGCACACCATGTCAACAATCTCCCCCTTGCACCGCAGCCTTGATGCCCTGTCCTTGAAACCTGTAGCATTTTAAACTTCACAGCGCAGACCAAGCTTCATGCAGCTCGCATTGTGCCTGTCCTTGGGCTGTGCATTGGTCATGGCATCGACAACCATGTGCTTAGTGCACAATAGCCGCATCCCCCTTCGCCACCAAGTCCCGTGCGTAGTGATGACGGATCTCGATGTGCTTGGTCCACCTGTGTAGCACTGGGTTCTGAGTCAGGCTGATGGCACTCATGTTGTCAACGTTGAGTACCGTCGGCTTCCTTTGCGGTACGCCGATCTCTTGTAGCAGCCGCCTCAGCCACACCGCCTCCTTTGCGGCTTCCGCGAGCGCAATGTACTCCGCTTCTGTGCTGGAAAGCGCCACGCAGTCCTGCTTCCTGCTTGCCCATGAAACTGCCGCACCACCAAGCACAAACACGTACCCCGATGTTGATTTTCTGTCATCCACATCACCAGCCCAGTCGGCATCCGAGTAGCCCACCAACTCGAGGGATTCGTCACGCGCCCCCCCTCCCAACACGAGCCGCAACTGTTTTGTCGCCTTGAGATAGCGGAGGATCACATACACAGTGGTCAGAAACACAGTGATCAGAAACACAGTGGTCAGAAACACACTGGTCAGAAACACACTGGTCATAAACACAGTGGTCATAAACACAGTGGTCAGAAAGACACTGGATAGAAACACAATGGTCAGAAACTGAGTAGTGAGATCCAAACTGGTCAGAAGCACAGTGGTCAGAAACACACTGGTCAGAAACACGCTGGTCAGAAACACAGTGGTCAATAACACAGTGGTAGGAAACACACTGGTCAGAAACACACTCGTCAGAAACACAGTGGTGAGAAAGACAGTGGTCGGAAACACAGTGGTCAGAAACGCAGTGGTCAGAAAACACGGTGGTCAGAAACACACTGGTCAGAAACACACTCGTCAGAAACACAGTGGTGAGAAAGACAGTGGTCGGAAACACAGTGGTCAGAAACGCAGTGGTCAGAAAACACGGTGGTCAGAAACACACTGGTCAGAAAAAACAGTGGTCAGAAACACAGTGGTCAGACACACAGTGGTAAAAAATACATAGGTCATAGAAATACTTGTCAGAAACACACTGGTCACATACACAGTGGTCAGAAACACAGTGGTCAGACACACAGTGGTAAAAAATACATAGGTCATAGAAATACTTGTCAGAAACACACTGGTCACATACACAGTGGTCAGAAACACAGTGGTCAGAAACACAGTGGTCATAAACACACTGGTTAGAAACACTGTGGTCAGAAACACACTGTTCAGAAACACAGTGGTCAGAAACACAGTGGTCAGAAACACAGTGGTCAGAAACACACTGATCAGAAACACAGTGGTCAGAAACACACTGGTCAGAAACCCACTGGTCATAAACACAGTGGTCATAAACACACTGGTCCGAAAGACACTGGATAGAAACACAATGGTCAGAAACTGAGTAGTCAGACCCAAACTGGTCAGAAGCACAGTGGTCAGAAACACACTGGTCAGAAACACGCTGGTCAGAAACACAGTGGTCAATAACACAGTGGTAGGAAACACACTGGTCAGGAACACACTCGCCAGAAACACAGTGGTGAGGAAGACAGTGGTCGGAAACACAGTGGTCAGACACACAGTGGTCAGAAACCACGGTGGTCAGAAACACACTGGTCAAGAAAAACACTGGTCAGAAACACAGTGGTCAGACACACAGTGGTCAAAAACACATAGGTCATAGAAACACTTGTCAGAAAAACACTGGTCACACACACAGTGGTCAGAAACACACTGGTCAAGAAAAACACTGGTCAGAAACACAGTGGTCAGACACACAGTGGTCAAAAACACATAGGTCATAGAAACACTTGTCAGAAAAACACTGGTCACACACACAGTGGTCAGAAACACAGTGGTCAGAAACACAGTGGTCATAAACACACTGGTCGGAAACACTGTGGTCAGAAACACACCGTTCAGAAACACACTGGTCAGAAACAGAGTGGTCAGAAACACAGTGGTCAGAAACACAGTGGTCAGAAACACAGTGATCAGAAACACACTGGTCAGAAACACAATGGTCAGAAAGACACTGGTCATAAACACAGTGGTCAAAAACACAGTGGTCAGAAAGACACTGGATAGAAATACAATGGTCAGAAACTGAGTAGTCAGATCCAAACTGGTCAGAAGCACAGTGGTCAAAAACACACTGGTCAGAAACACGCAAGTCAGAAACACAGTGGTGAATAACACAGTGGTAGGAAACACACTGGTCAGAAACACACTCGTCATAAACACAGTGGTGAGAAAGACAGTGGTCGGGAACACAGTGGTCAGAAACACAGTGGTGAATAACACAGTGGTAGGAAACACACTGGTCAGAAACACACTCGTCATAAACACAGTGGTGAGAAAGACAGTGGTCGGGAACACAGTGGTCAGACACACAGTGGTCAGAAAACACGGTGGTCAGAAACACACTGGTCAGAGAAAACACTGGTCAGAAACACAGTCGTCAGACACACAGTGGTCAAAAACACATAGGTCATAGAAACACTTGTCTGAAACACGATGGTCAGAAACACAGTGGTCATAAACACAGTTGTCAGAAAAACCCTGGTCAGAAACAAAGTGGTCAGACACACAGTGGTCACGAACACAGTGGTCAGCAACACAGTGGTCAGAAACACTGTGGTAAGAAACACACTGGTCAGAAACACAGTGGTCAGAAACACAGTGGTCAGCAACAAAGTGGTCAGGAACACGGTGGTCAGAAACGCAGTGGTCAGAAACACACTGGTCAAAAACACACTGGTGAGAAGCACAGTGGTCATAAACACGGTGGTTAGCAACACACTGGTCAGAAACACACTGGTCAGAAACACAGTAGTCAGATCCGCACTGGTCAGAACCACGGTGGTCACAAACATAGTGGTCAGAAACACGCTGGTCAGAAACACAGTGGTCAGGAACACAGTGGTCAGAAACACACTGGTCAGAAACACACTTGTCAGAAACACAGTGGTCAAAAACACACTGGTCAAAAACATATTGGTCATAGACACACTTGTCAGAAACACAATGGTCACAAACACAGTGGTAAGAAACACAGTGGTCAGAAACACACTGGTCAGAAACACAGTGGTCAGAAACACGGTGGTCAGAAACACAGTGGTCAGAAACACAGTGGTCATAAACTAAGTGGTAAGAAACACAGTGGTCACAACCACAGTGGTCAGAAACACACTGGTCAGAAACGCAGTTGTCATGAACACAGTGGTCAGAAACACAGTGGTCAGAAACACAGTGGTCAGGAACACAGTGGTCAGAAACGCGGTGGTCAGAAACACACTGGTCAGAAACACACTGGTCAGAAACACAGTGGTCATAAACACAGTGGTCAGAAACACACTGGTCAGAAACACAGTAGTCAGATCCACACTGGTCAGAAGGACAGTGGTCAGAAACACACTGGTGAGAAACACGCTGGTCAGAAACACATTGGTCAGAAACACACTGCTCAGAAACACAGTGGTCAGAAACACACGTGTCAAAAACACAGTGGTTAGAAACACAGTGGTCAGAAACATTGTGGTTAGAAACACTGTGGTCAGAATCACAGTGGTGAGAAAAACATTGGTCGGAAACAAAGTGACAATGGCGGTGAGTGCGTGGGCTGCGGAGGGTGGCTGAAGGAGCATGGGATTGAGTGGCAGCCGACCACTCTGTACACCCCTCAGTCAAATGGCATGGCGGAGCGTGCAAACCATACGCTACTCACCATGGCACGAATGATGCTCGTGGACTCTAAACTGCCACGGAGCCTGTGGGCGGAGGCCGCGAGTATGGCGTACTACATTACCAACCTCACCCCAACGGCAGTGCTGGAAGGGAAAGGCGGCTGGACAACACCACTGGAGGCTTCGAGTGGGTGCAAACCATGAGTGGCGCACCTGAAGGCGACCGGGTGCAAGGCGCACGGGTTGGTGCAGGCCGCACAAAGAGAATACTCCAAACTGGATCCGCGTACAAAGGCGTACGCGTTTGTCAGGTAGAAGAGTGCGCTCAAGGCGTACCGCCTCTTTGATCCACGGATGCAAGACGTCATCATCAGCCGCGACGTCACGTTTGATGAGCAGCAGAGCTACTGCAGCAGCAACAACAACATCAATGCAGCACACTCACCAAAGCAGAGAGAGTGGTTCCAACTCCTTGAACGCAAGGAGGAGCCAGCGGCAGTAGAGGTCGATGCCTCGGAGGATGACTGTGCTTGAGCGCAGCAGGGCAATGAAGCAGGTGCAACTGAAGCACATGATGCAGTAGCCAACGCGGGGGAGCCCACGGCTGAGGACAAGGTTGCAGCAGGGCAGTAGCAGGACCAGCAGCCAGCGTCGCCAAGGTCGCCGCGTCGTAGCCGGAGGCAGCGGAATGCAGCAATGCGGTATGATGCAAGCACGGGCCGCTGGGTCGGAATGGCGCGGTGCATGATGGCAGTCGCAACGGAGCCGACAACCGTGAAAGAGGTGCTTGCACGGCCTGACGGGCAGCACTGGGGGCGAAGCAATCAAATCTGAACTTGCATCCCTTGTTGAGATCGGCACTTGGGAGTTGGTGGATCGGCTTGAGGGGGCAATGGTGATCAGCACCAAGTGGGTGTTCAAGGTGAAGCTCACCAAGGACATCAAGGTGGAGAATTATAAGGCGCTGCTAGTGGCAAAGGGGTACGCGCAGCAAAAAGGCAAACACTACGATGAGACGTTTGCGCCCATCGCCAGGCTCACAAGCATCTGGATGATCCTCGCGGTGGCAGCCGCAAAGGACATGGAGATCTACCAAATGCATGTCAAGACGGCGTGCCTAGGCAGCATCACTGACAAGGTTATCTACCTTGAGGTGCCGGAGGGGGTGGATGCACCGGAGGGCAAGGTGTGCAAGCTGCGGAAGGCCTTGTACGGGCTAAAACAGGCACCCAGGTGCTGCTACCAGCAGATGGATGGCTACATGGCGAAGCTTGGCTTCAAGCGCCGTGAGTCAGACCGCAGCGTGTACGTGTGGCAAAGCAAGGGAATCCATCAGACTGTCGCACTCCACGCGGACGACCTGATCATGTGTTCATCAGATATGGCGGCTTTGCAACAGCTAAAGGAGCAGCTGAGTTGCAGATTTAAGATGACGGACATGGGGGCGCTGGAGTATTACCTCAAGGTGAGCATTACGCGGAACCGGAGGGCGAGCACGCTTGAGCTGGGGCAGGCCAAGTACGTGGCCGGGGTGTTGAAGCGGTACGGCATGGAGGACTACAAACCAGTGGGCAGTCCATTCTTCACAAGCTGTGAGCTGAGTGCGGTGATGGCGCTGCAAACTAAAGAGGAGAAGGAGGACATGGCGGAGGTGCCCTACCAATATGTGGTGGGCAGCCTGATGTATGCCATGGTGGCAACTCGGCCGGACTGTGCCTACGCGGTTGGTCAGGTGAGCAGGTACGTGGCCAACCCTGGGCCACAACATAGGCAGGCGGCGAAGCGCATCCTCCGGTACTTGCAGGCAACGTGGCATGCGCACCTGAAGTACGACGGAAAGGGGAGGTCAGACCCCTTGCGGCTGGTCAGTTGCACTCACGCGGACTACGCCGGCGACATGGACAAGAGGAAGTCCACTTCAGGCTCTGTGTTCTTTCTCGCAGGTGCAGCGGTCTCGTGGTACAGTAGGAAGCAGGACTGTGTCACCACCTCCACAGTGGAAGCGGAGTACATCGCTCTCGCCGAGGCGGTCACGGAAGTAGAGTGGCTCCGCAGACTGCTGGGGGAGCTGGGCGTATCACAGCAGGAGCCTACAGTGGTTCAAGAAGACAACACTGGCTCCATCTCGCTGACCAACAACCCGATGTAGCACAGGAGGACAAAGCACATCGACGTGCGCTACCACTACGCGCGCCATATGGTGGAAAAAGGACAGGTTGTGCTACAGCATTGCAGCACAAAGCACATGCTTGCATATTGCTTGACTAAGGCATAGCCCCAGGATCAGCACCTCATGAGCCTTGCAGGGATTGGGTTGACAAGCTGTGAAGGGCTTGAAGGCGCTAGAGCCGAAGAGTGATAGTGAGCATGAGGCATCTGGCATGGAAGGTGCATGGGGTAGATTGTTAAAAAGTGCCCCTGCCATGGATGCCATTTGTTGTTTTCCTGGTTGCGACCACTAGAGAGTGGTTGGATGTCTGGTCTGATTGCAGATGTAGCCTTCCTGGATTTTGCCATGCGGTTTCAAGCCTTCAGTTGCTCAATTTGGCTGAGAATTCAGAAAGTTAGCCCCATCCGAAGTTCGGGTGGTTGGCGGGTGGAATCTGGGTCTCCGCCACTGGTGACTGGATTATTCCACCGCGGTGGTCCGAGATCATCTCCAGAGAGCTCCAAATGCACTAGGGGCATGAACAAATTGACCAGAAGAACCTCCTTGACCATGATGAACTTCTCCTTGACTTGTAGGCAAGGAACGGCGCTCCGACCGGTCATCGTCGAAGCGCCTCCTGTTGCCTAGCGTGCAAGGCATGGTGGGCGGCTCCACCAAGGGTTACTTTCACGGCTTTAGCAGGGCTCTACTTCTCTGTTTTGGGCGTGCTTGGATGCGTTGGAAAGCTTATATCACCGGCTATAATCATCTGATGTAATCTCACCAAAAGAACTAACGATTCATGCTTCGCATCCCTTCTCAGTTTCCGCAAAGTCTGTTTTTGGCCAGAGTTCTGCTCTTGATGATATGGAGACCCAAAGCAAACAACTCCCTTGGAAGTCTCTTTGCACTAAGAAGCCGTGGACACTTAGGCAGTTAAGTGCACGCCGGGAAATCTTTCCTGGCAAGAAACACACTGGTCAGAAACACAGTGGTCAGAAACACAATGGTCAGAAACACAGTGGTCAGAAACACATTGATCAGAAACACAGTGGTCAGAAACACACTGGTCAGCAACACAGTGGTCAGAAACACAGTGGTCAGAAGCATCAAGGTCAGAAACACACTTGTCTGAAACACCCTGGTCTGAAACACACTGGTCAGAAACACATTGGTCAGAAACACAGTGGTCAGAAGCACAGTGGTCGGAAAACACAGTGGTCAGGAACACAGCGGTCAGAAACACAGTGGTCATAAACACACTGGTCACAAAAAAAGTGGTCAGAAACTCATTGGTCAGAAATACACTGGTCAGAAACACACAGGTCAGAACCACGGTGGTCAGCAACACAGTGGTCACAAACACAGTGGTCAGAAAAACACTAGTCAGAAACACACTGGTCAGAAACACAGTGGTCAGAAACACACTGGTCAGAAACAGAGTGGTCGAAAACACACTGGTCAGAAACACAGTGGTCAAAAACACACTGGTCAGAAACACGGTGGTCAGAAACACAATGGTCAGAAATACAGTGGCAAGAAACACAGTGGTCAGAAACACAGTGGTCAGAAACACAGTGGTCAGAAACACACAGGTCAGAAACACAATGGTCAGAAACAGAGTGGTTAGAACGACACTGGTAAGAAACACAGTGGTCAGAAACACACTGGTCTGAAACACGAGCGTCAGACACACAGTGGTAAGAGACACACTGGTCAGAAACACAGTGGTCAGAAACACACTGGTCAGAGACAAAGTGGTCAGAAACACACTGGTCATAAACACACTGGTCAGAAACACACTGGTAAAGAACACTGTGATCAGAAACACAGTGGTCAGAAACACGGTGGACAGAAACACAGTGGTCAGAAACACAGTGGTCAAAAACACAGTATTCAGAAACACACTGGTCAGAAACACACTGGTCAGAAACACACTGGTCAGAAACACATTGGTCAGAAACACGCTGGTCAGAAACACGGTGGACATAAACACAATGGTCAGAAACACAGTGGTCAGAAACACAGTTGTCAGAAACACAGTGGTCAGAAACACACTGGTCAGAAGCACAGTGGTCATAAACACACTGGTCAAGAACACACTTGTCAGAAACACAGTGGTCAGAAACACACTGGTCAGAAACACAGTGGTCAGAAACACGGTGGTTAGAAACACAGTGGTCATAAACACACTGGTCAGAAACACTGTGTTCAGAAACACAGTGGTCAGAAACACAGTGGTCAGAAACACAGTGGTCATAAACACTGTGGTCAGATGAACAGTGGTAAGAAACACAGTGGCCAGAAACACAGTGGTTACAAACATAGTGGTCAGATACACACTGGTCAGAAACACACTGGTCAGAAACACAGTGGTCATAAACACTGTGGTCAGATGAACAGTGGTAAGAAACACAGTGGCCAGAAACACAGTGGTTACAAACATAGTGGTCAGATACACACTGGTCAGAAACACACTGGTCAGAAACACAGTTGTCAGAAACACACTGGTCAGAAACACAGTGGTCAGAAACACAGTGGTCAGAAACACAGTGGTCAGACACACAGTGATCAGACACATAATTGTCAGACACACAAAGGGCATAATCAAAGTGGTCGGGCACACACTGGTCAGAAACAAAGTGGTCAGATACACACTGGTCAGAAACACACTCATCAGAAACACGGTGGTCAGAAACACAGAGGTCATAGACGCACTGGTCAGAAACACAGAGGTCAGCAACACACTGGTCAGAAACACACTCGTCCGAAACACAGTGGTCAGAAACACAGTGGTCAGAAAAAGAATGGTCAAAAACACAGTGGTCAGAAACACACTCGTCACAAACACACTGGTCAGAAACATACTGGTCAGAAACACACTGGTCAGGCACACAGTGGTCAGAAACACAGTGGTCAGATTTACATTGGTCAGAAACCCAGTGGTCAGAAACACTCTGGTCACAATCACAGTGGTCAGAAACACACTGGTCAGAAACACAGTGGTCAGAAACTAGCTGAGCAGAAAAACACTGGTCAGAAACACACTGGTCAGAAACACGCTGGTCAGAAACACAGTGGCGAGAAACACACTGGTCATAAACACAGTGGTAAGAAACACAGTGGTCAGAAACACTGTGGTCAGAAACACACTGGTCATAAACACAGTGGTAAGAAACACAGTGGTCAGAAACACTGTGGTCCGAAACACACTGGCGAGAACCATCGTGGTCAGATACACAGTGGTCAGAAACACACTGGTCAGAAACATAGTGGTCATGAACACACTGGTCACAAACAAAGTGGTCAGAAACACATTGGTTGGAAATACACTGGTCAGAAACACACTGGTAAGAACCACGGTGGTCAGCAACACAGTGGTCAGAAACATTGTGGTCAGAAACACACTGGTCATAACCACACTGGTCAGAAACACAGTGGTCAGAAACACACTGGTCAGAAACACGGTGGTCAGAAACACAATGGTCAGAAATACAGTGGTAAGAAACACGGTGGTCAGAAACACACTGGTCAGAAACACAGTGGTCCGAAACACACCGGTCAGAAACACACTGGTCAGAAATACAGTGGTCCGAAACACAGTGGTCAGAAACTCACTGGTCAGTAACACAGTTGTCAGAAACTAACTGAGCAGAAACACACTGGTGAGAAACACAGTGGTCAGAAACACACTGGTCAGAAATACAGTGGTCCGAAACACAGTGGTCAGAAACTCACTGGTCAGTAACACAGTTGTCAGAAACTAACTGAGCAGAAACACACTGGTGAGAAACACACTGGTCAGAAACACGCTGGTCAGAAACACAATGGCGAGAAACACACTGGTCATAAACACAGTGGTAAGAAACACAGTGGTCAGAAACACTGTGGTCAGAAACACACTGGTGAGAAACACAGTGGTCAGAAACACAGCGGTCAGAAACACACTGGTCAGAAACACTGTGGTCATAAACACACTGGTCACAAACAAAGTGGTCAGAAACACATTGGGGAGAAATACACTAGCCAGAAACGCACTGGTCAGAACCACGGTGGTCAGCAACACAGTGGTCAGAAACACATTGGTCAGAAACACACTGGTCAGAAACACAGTGGTCAGAAACACACTGGTCAAAAAACATCGTGGTCGGAAACACACTGGTCAGAAACACAGTGGTCAGAAACACACTGGTCAGAAACAGGGTGGTCAGAAACACAATGGTCATAAATACAGTGGTAAGAAACACAGTGGTCAGAAACACACTGGTGAGAAACACAGTGGTCAGAAACACACTGGTCAGAAACACACTGGTCATAAATACATTGGTCAGAAACACAGTGGTCAGAAATACACTGGTCAGTAACACAGTGGTCAGAAACACAGTAGTCACAAACACACTGGTCAGAAACACAGTGGTCAGAAACAGACTGGTCAGTACCACAGTGGTCAGAAACACAGTGGTTAGAAACACACTGGTCAGAAACACAGTGGTCAGAAACACACTGGTCAGAAACACAGTGGTCAGAAACACAGTTGTCAGAAACACACTGGTCAGAAACACACTAGTCAGAAACACAGTGGTCAGAAACACACTGGTCAGAAACACAGTGGTCAGAAACACAGTTGTCAGAAACACACTGGTCAGAAACACACTAGTCAGAAACAAAGTGGTAAAAAACACACTGGTCAGAAACACACTGGTCAGAAACACACTGGTCAGAAACACATTGGTCAGAAACACGGTGGTCACAAACACTGGTCAGAAACAGAGTGGTCAGAAACACAGTAGTCAGAAACACACTGATCAGAAACAAACTGGTCGAAAACACACAGGTCATAAACACACTGGTCAGAAACACACTGGTAAGAAACACTGTGGTCAGAAACACAGTGGTGAGAAACACGGTGGTCAGAAACACAGTGGTCAAAAACACAGTGGTCAGAAACACACTGGTCAGAAACACACTGGTCGGAAACACACTGGTCAGAAACACATTGGTCAGAAACACACTGTTCTGAAACACGGTGGTCATCAACACAATGGTAAGAAACACAGTGGTCAGAAACACAGTGGTCAGAAACACACTGGTCAGAAACACATTGGTCAGAAACACACTGTTCTGAAACACGGTGGTCATCAACACAATGGTAAGAAACACAGTGGTCAGAAACACAGTGGTCAGAAACACACTGGGCAGAAGTACAGTGGTCATAAACACACTGGTCAAGAATACACTGGTCAGAAACACAGTGGTCAGAAACACACTGGTCAGAAACACAGTGGCCAGAAACACAGTGGTCAGAAACACAATAGTCATAAACACACTGGTCAGAAACACAGTGGTCAGAAACACACTGGTCAGAAACACAGTGGCCAGAAACACAGTGGTCAGAAACACAATAGTCATAAACACACTGGTCAGAAACACTGTATTCAGAAACACAGTTGTCAGAAACACAGTGGTCAGAAACACAGTGGTCAGAAACACAGTGGTCAGGAACACTGTGGTCAGAAACACAGTGGTAAGAAACACAGTGGTCAGAAACACAGTGGTTACAAACACAGTGGTCAGATACACACTGGTCTTGTGCCAAAGTGTGACGCTCTAGTGCCAATGTGTGACACTTTAGTGCCAAAGTGTGATGCTCTAATGCCAAAGTGTGAATCTCTAGTGCCAACGTGTGATTATCTAGTGCCAAAGTGTGACGCTCTAGTTCCAAAGTGCGACACTCTATTGCCAAAGTGTGACGCTCTTTCAGCACACTGACGCTGTAGTGCCAAAGTGTGACACTTGAGTGCCAAAGTGTGACGCTCTACTTATAAGGGGTGACGCTCTAGTGCCGAAGTGTGAAGCTCTAGTGCCAAATTGTGACCCTCTAGTGCCAAGGTGTGATGCTCTAGTGTAAACGTGTGATGCTCTAGTGCCAAAGTGTGGAACTCAAGTGCCAAAGTGTGACGCTCTAGTGCCAAGGTGTGACGCTCTAGTGCCAAAGTGTGATGCTCTAGCGCCAAAGTGTGATGGTCTAATGCAAACATGTGACGCTCGAGTGCCAAAGTGTGAAGCTCTAGTGCCAAAGTGTGACGCGCAAGTGCCAACGTTTGGAGCTCTGCTTCCAGTGTGTGACGCTCCAGTGCCCAAGTGTGATGCTGTAGTGCCAAAGTGGGACGCTATCGTGCAAAAGTGTGGAGCTCTAGTGCCAAAGTGTGTTGCTCTGGTACCCAAGTGTGATTCTTTGGTGCCAAAGTGTGACACTCTAGTGCCAAAGTGTGACGCTCTAGTGCCAGAGTGTCCACAGACGCAGGTACCCTAGGCACACACGCAGGTACCCTAAGAACAAGCGCATGTACCATAAGCACAGGCGCAGGTACCCTAGGCACAGGCGCAGGTACCATAGGCACAGGCACGGGTACCTTACGCACATGTGCACATACCCTAGGCACAGGCGCAGGTACCATAGGCACACGCGCAGGTACCTTAGTCACAGGAGCATGTACCCCATGCACAGGCACAGGTAACTTGGGCACGAGGGCAGGCACCCTAGGCACAAGCACATGTACCTTAGGCACAGGCGCAGGTACCCTAGGCACAGGCGCAGGTACCATAGGCACAGGCACGGGTACCTTACGCACAGGTGCACGTACCCTAGGCACAGGCGCAGGTACCATAGGCACAGGCACGGGTACCTTACGCACAGGTGCACGTACCCTAGGCACAGGCGCAGGTACCATAGGCACAGGCACGGGTACCTTACGCACAGGTGCACGTACCCTAGGCACAGGCGCAGGTACCATAGGCACAGGCACGGGTACCTTACGCACAGGTGCACGTACCCTAGGCACAGGCGCAGGTACCATAGGCACAGGCACGGGTACCTTACGCACATGTGCACATACCCTAGGCACAGGCGCAGGTACCATAGGCACACGCGCAGGTACCTTAGTCACAGGAGCATGTACCCCATGCACAGGCACAGGTAACTTGGGCACAAGGGCAGGCACCCTAGGCACAAGCACATGTACCTTAGGCACAGGCGCAGTTACCCTAGGCACAGGCGCGGGTACCCTAGGCACAGGCGCACGTACCCTAGGTACAGGCGCAGGTACCCTATGCACAGGCGCAGGTACCTCAGGCACAGGCGCAGGTACCCTAGGAACGGGCGCAGTTACCATACGCACATGCGCAGGTATCCTAGACACGGGCGCAGGTACCCTGGGCACAGGCACAGGTACCGTAGGCACGGGCACAAGAACCCTTTGGGACAGGCGCAAGTACCCTAGGCACAGGCGCATGTAACCCGAGTACAGGCAACTACCTTAGGCACAGGCGCAGGTACCCTAGGGACAGGCGCAGGTACCATAGACACATGCGCAGGTAACCTGGGCACGGGCACAGGTATCCTAGGTACAAACGCAGGTACCCTGGGCACAGGCACGGGTAACTTGGGCACATGCGCAGGTACCCTAGGCACAGGCGTAGGTACCCTAGGCACAGGCGCAGGTGCCCTAGGGAGAGGCGCAAGTACCCAAAGCAAAGGCGCAAGTACCCTATGCAAAGGCACACGTATCCTAGACACAGGCGCAGGTACCCTAGGGACAGGCGCAGGGACCCTAGGCACAAGTGCTTGTACCCTAGGGACAGGTGCAGGTACCTCAGGCACAGGCGCTCGTACCCTATGGACAGGCGCAGGTACCCTAGGCACAGGCGCAGATACCGTGGCACAGGCGCATGAACCCTAGGCACAGCCGCAGGTGCCTTAAGCACAGGCGTAGGTAACCTAGGCACAGGCACAGGTACCCTAAGCGCATGTGAGGTACCATAGGCACAGGCGCAGGTACCCTATGCACAAACACAGGCACCCTCGGCACGGGCGCATGTACCATAGGGACAGGCGCACGTACCCTAGGCACAGGCGCAGGTACCCTATGCACAAACACAGGCACCCTCGGCACGGGCGCATGTACCATAGGGACAGGCGCACGTACCCTAGGCACAGGCGCAAGTACCCTAGGCACAAGCGCATGTACCCTAGGCACAGACGCAAGTACCCTATGCACAGGCGCAGGCACTCCAAGCACATGCACATGTACCCTAGGGACAGGCGCGGGTACCCTAGGCATAGGCGCAGGTACCGTAAGCATAAATGTAAGTACCCCAGGCACGGGCGCAGGTACCATAGAGACAGGCGCAGGTACCCTAGGTACAGGCGCANCTATCGTCCTCTGTCCTTGCCCGTGCCCATCATCTCGAGCCGCCTCCTTGCATCGCCTCCTAGCCTCGTCTGCAGCTACAGCCAAAACTACTGCCGTTAGGATATCGGACACCACCAGTCGTCCTGCTCCCATGACCGAGCCAACTGGGGAACAAGCCGTCACTGTCCTGACATCAGCAGTCTAGTATCCCTGCCCGCTGCCTGACTCCCTCTACTGCAACCAACTTCTTTTAGCTGACAGTACATCGGATACCACCAGTCTTCCTGCTCCCACTTCCAAGCTACTCGGAGGAACAAGCCGTCACTCTCCTGAACGCAAGAAGAAGTGGTTGTGTCGCTCCATCTGCCTTATCGCGTATCATCTCCGCTCCCTCCGCTCGCGTTGCTCTCTGCCTCTCATCCCCTCCATCATCATCAGTCTTCGGCCTGCATCTTCACTCGCCTCCATCATTCCTCCTCCTCCTCACTCTAGTCTCCTCTACTTCATCAGCCGCCTGTTCTTGCCTCATCTCTGCCTCTCCATCATGAGCATCATCCGCTCTGCCTTTGGTCCATCATCCGCATCAGCATCGTTTTATCGCGCACGTGGTTCTGCCCCTGCACCCACTCATCAATCAATCGCTTCCTTTGTCTTTGCACATCGCTTTCAGCTCGGCACAAGGATCCGCCCGGTCGCATCGCCTTTTTCTGCAACGACCTGCGCTCTGGCCAAAACTTCCATCAGCGCACGTGGTTCCGCTCCTGCGCCCACTCATCAATCAATCGCTTCCTTCGCATCCGCATCACTTTCAGCTCGGCACAAGGATCCGCCCGGTCGCATCGCCTTTTTC
>SZWC01001054.1:262430-303795 GCA_023375785.1 Penium margaritaceum | reverse complement strand
GCATGTGAGGTACCATAGGCACAGGCGCAGGTACCCTATGCACAAACACAGGCACCCTCGGCACGGGCGCATGTACCATAGGGACAGGCGCACGTACCCTAGGCACAGGCGCAAGTACCCTAGGCACAAGCGCATGTACCCTAGGCACAGACGCAAGTACCCTATGCACAGGCGCAGGCACTCCAAGCACATGCACATGTACCCTAGGGACAGGCGCGGGTACCCTAGGCATAGGCGCAGGTACCGTAAGCATAAATGTAAGTACCCCAGGCACGGGCGCAGGTACCATAGAGACAGGCGCAGGTACCCTAGGTACAGGCGCACGTACCCTAGGCACGGGCTGTCAGAAATTTATGCTCTCTGACTTTGACTCTTGTTGCAAAAGGAGGATTTGGATGATACAAGCTGAAGTCCGGGTCACCTCTCGGAAGAGAGAATGAATAGACGGTCCAACAGTCCCCTACGAACCGTTACCGACCAAAGTGACGATGAGTCACTCACGTCTAGCTAGCAAAGAAGCCGTTGCTATTGTGGTGTTTGTGCTGTTCACCTGTATGTATTGAGGATGTTCATTCCCTCCAAAACTTAACCAGAACAGTTCTGCTTGTCATGTTCCCCCTTGGTTCCACGGCCTCGCCGCCGTGTCTTTGCTCAGCTCGTCCCTCGCACTTTCTGTCTTTGCCAACTCTCAACGCTTTGCTTCGTCACTCTCGCTCCTTCGCTGAGCTTTCACACTCTGCCAACCATCACTCCCCTCGCCAGCTCTCTCTCACATCAACTTGTCCACCTCCGCTACCTCGCGTCTCAACCTCTATCAGCTCCCGCAAATAACTCCTCGGACCGCTCTCGCTTACGTCACTCTGCTGACGTACACCTGCATGTTCCGATGCTTCTGCTTGCTTCTGCTGCCACTGTTCTCGTGTCTGCATTCTTTTCACATGGTTTCACAACTTCAGGCAACATCACCCGGAGTCCCTTGACCGCGCTATCACTTTGCTGACACCCTTGCTTTGGTGCTCCGACTCACCTTCTCCTACCGCCGCTATCGCCGTCTCGCTCCTCCCCGCTTCATCCGGAGTTGACATCAGCAGCTCTTCCTGACGCGTTCTAAACGCTAAAGAAACGCCTCGTTGTCCTACGGAGGCCCTGGGCCCATTTCCGCGCCCGTGGCTAACAACCAAAGACGTGTTGCCTACATCAGCTGCAAGTGACTCCCGAGCCGCCCTCTACCATCAGCTACCAAGAAGCTTCCTGCCCCCTACCATCCGCTGCCTTTCATCATAACCGCCTCTGCCAGCATCTCCTCCTTCATCTCGTCTCATCAGCTTCATCTGCTCCAGCCTCACTATCGTCCTCTGTCCTTGCCCGTGCCCATCATCTCGAGCCGCCTCCTTGCATCGCCTCCTAGCCTCGTCTGCAGCTACAGCCAAAACTACTGCCGTTAGGATATCGGACACCACCAGTCGTCCTGCTCCCATGACCGAGCCAACTGGGGAACAAGCCGTCACTGTCCTGACATCAGCAGTCTAGTATCCCTGCCCGCTGCCTGACTCCCTCTACTGCAACCAACTTCTTTTAGCTGACAGTACATCGGACACCACCAGTCTTCCTGCTCCCACTTCCAAGCTACTCGGAGGAACAAGCCGTCACTCTCCTGAACGCAAGAAGAAGTGGTTGTGTCGCTCCATCTGCCTTATCGCGTATCATCTCCGCTCCCTCCGCTCGCGTTGCTCTCTGCCTCTCATCCCCTCCATCATCATCAGTCTTCGGCCTGCATCTTCACTCGCCTCCATCATTCCTCCTCCTCCTCACTCTAGTCTCCTCTACTTCATCAGCCGCCTGTTCTTGCCTCATCTCTGCCTCTCCATCATGAGCATCATCCGCTCTGCCTTTGGTCCATCATCCGCATCAGCATCGTTTTATCGCGCACGTGGTTCTGCCCCTGCACCCACTCATCAATCAATCGCTTCCTTTGTCTTTGCACATCGCTTTCAGCTCGGCACAAGGATCCGCCCGGTCGCATCGCCTTTTTCTGCAACGACCTGCGCTCTGGCCAAAACTTCCATCAGCGCACGTGGTTCCGCTCCTGCGCCCACTCATCAATCAATCGCTTCCTTCGCATCCGCATCACTTTCAGCTCGGCACAAGGATCCGCCCGGTCGCATCGCCTTTTTCCGCGATGACCTGCGCCCACGCCGAAACTTCCTTCAGCGCACGCGGTTTCGCCCCTGCGCCCACTCATCAAATCGATCGCTTCCTCCGCCTCGCGTCGCTTTCAGCTCGGCACAAGGATCCGTCCGGTCGCATCGCCTTTTTCTGCGACCACCTGCGCCCTCGCCAAAAACTTCCTCAGCGCACGTGGCCGGCCCCTGCGTCCCACTCTGCCATCCATCGTTCCTCCGTCGTCATCCACTTCCGCTCTACTCGACACAAGGATCCGCCTGGTTACATTGCCTGTTCCGTGACGACGTGCGCCCACGCCGAAAACATCTGCCACGCATGCGGTTCGCCTTTGCGTTCACTCCATCATCCAGTATTCCTCCTTCATCATCAGCTTTCGCTTTGCTTGGCACAAGGATCCGCCCGGTCGTATCACCTCCCTCACAGCGACCTGCGTCTACGCGGAAAACTTCCACAGTGCACGAGGTTCCACCCATGCACCCATCAAGTCCTCATCAGATCCTCTCCCCTCCATCATTCGCCCAGTCTAGTTACATCACCACTCTCGCTCATTCACATCCTTCTCTACAGCACTCAGCCCTCCCCAGTCTCTTCGCTCCAGCCTCCTCCCTCAGCCTTCTCTGTCGTTGTCAGGTTGCTCTTCACCTACTTCTTCAGCTCCATCAACGACTGTTCTCGTCTCACCACCTTTCGGCTCCTCGTCATTTCCAAATGACCTTCATTGCCAAGAGATCTCCTCTTCTAGCTGATCGGCCATTTGTCAACACTACCACCAGTTTTTATGGGCCAGTCAACTTCTCCTCTTTTCCACGACATTTACTCACACAATGTGAGGATTTGGTACTCAATACAAGTGGAGCAACAAACATCCTCCAGTGGTGGCAAGACTTCTGCAACTTCTTCCACCTCTGCTACATCAAAGGCGTCCCAATATCATACACCCTCCAACACTACCCTCTCTACAAAGGAGGCGGAAGCTTTCGTACAAATTTCTGTTCCACGCTGGTGGCCTTTGTGGCGGAAGAAGTTTGAGGAGCCCTAATCAGCATCACTGCTCCCATCTTTCATCCCCTCATTTGCAAACGTAACTGAACCCTCAGCAAAATGCGGAGAGACCTACTTCATGCATGCTGTTACCCCACGCCGCCGCCAGCCCACGAACCACCAAGACTACAACACTGCCGGTTAGTAGCATCTCCTCGAGTTCGACTGATCCGTGACTGCTACAAGGACACCTCCCGGGAATCATATTCATCAAGTACTATGATGGATCCAAGGAGGAAACCAACCTTACATTAATTGAGTCAGATTTAGGGAGGGTGTCAGAAATGTATGCTCTCTGACTTCGATTATTGTTGCGGATAGAGGCTCCGGATAATACAAGCAGAAGTCCAGGTCACCTCTCGCAATAGATACGAAATAAACGGTCCCCTGCAAGCCGTTACGGACCAAAGTGACGACAAGTTACTCGCGTCCGGCTACCGAAGAAGCCGTTGCTATTGTGGTGTTTGTCCCGTTCACTTGTACACATGGAGGATGTTCATTCCCTCCAAAACTTAACTAGAACAGTACTGCTCATCTTGTTCCCTCTTCGTTCCGCGGCCTCGCCGCTGTGTCTTTGCTCAGCTCGTCCCTCGCACTTTCTGTCTTTGCCAACTCTCAACGCTTCGCTCCGTCACTCTCGCTCCTTCGCTCAGCTCTCACACTCCGCCAACCATCACTCCCCTTGCCAGCTGTCTCTCGCATCAACCTGTCTACCTCCGCTACCTCGCGTCTCAATCTCTATCAGCTCCCGCGACTAACTCCTCGGACCGCTCTCGCTTACGTCACTCTACTGACATATACGTGCATGTTCCGATGCTTCTGCTTGCGTTTGCTGCCACTGTTATCGTGTATGCATTCTTCCGACACAGGCGCATGTACCCTAGGCATAGGCGCAGGTACCCTAGGCATAGGCGCAGGTACCCTAGGCACAGGCACGGGTACACTAGGAACAGACACAAGTAACCCGGGGACAGGCGCAAGTACCCTAGGCACAGGCGTAAGTACACTAGGAATAGTCACATGGACCCTAGGCACACGCGCAGGTACCCTAGGGACAGGCGCAGGTACCCTAGGCACAGGCGCAAGTACCCTAGGCACAGGCGTAAGTACACTAGGAATAGTCACATGGACCCTAGGCACACGCGCAGGTACCCTAGGGACAGGCGCAGGTACCTTAGGCACAGGCGCAGGTATCTTAAGCACATAGGCAGGTACTCTAAGGACAAGTGCAGGTACCCTAAGCACAGGCGCAAGTACCCTAGGCAGAGGCGGAGGTACCCTAGGCACAGGCGCAGGTACCCTAGGCACAGGCCCAGGTACCTTAGGCACAGGCGCACATACCATAGGCAGGGGCGCACGTACCCTAGGCACAGGTGCAGGTACCCTAGGCACAGGCGCAGGTACCCTAAGCACAAGCGCAGGTAACCTGGGCACGCGCATAGGTACCCTAGGCACAGGCGCAGGTACCTTAGGCACAGGCGCAGGTACCCTAGGCACAGGCGCAGGTACTCTAGGCACAGGCACAGGTACCCAAGGGACAGGAGCAGGTACCCTAGGCACAGGTGCAGGGAACCTGGGCACAGGCACATGTACCCTAGGCACAGGCGCAGGTACCCTAGGCACAGGTGCAGGGTCCCCTTACACAGGCGCAGGTACCTTAGGGACAAGCGTATGTACCCTATGCACAAGCGCAGGTACTCTAGGGAGAGGCGCATGTATCCTAGGCACAAGCGCAGGTAACCTGGGCACAGGCACGGGTACCCTAGGCACAGGCGCAGGTACCTTAGGGACAAGCGTATGTACCCTATGCACAAGCGCAGGTACTCTAGGGAGAGGCGCATGTATCCTAGGCACAAGCGCAGGTAACCTGGGCACAGGCACGGGTACCCTAGGCACAGGCCCAGGTACCCTAGACATAGGCGCAAGTACCGTAGGCACAGGCACTGGTACCCTAGGCACAGGCGCAGGTACCCTAGGCAGAGGCGCAGGTACCCAAGGCACAGGCGCATGTACTCTACGCCGTGCTCCAGTTGTTTTGGGCTTGCTCAAGGTGTCATGGGCTTTCCCCAAAGGACTTAGGCTTGCTCCAGTGGTCCTGAGCTAACTCTAGTTGTGGGCGCATTACTCCAGTTGTCTTGGGCGTGCTCCAGCTGGCTTGGCATTGCTCCAGTTATCTTGGCCTTGCTCCTGTTCTCCTAGCCATGCTCCAGTTGTCCTGGCCTTGCTCTACTTGTCTTGGCTTACACCCAGTTATCCTCGGCTTGCTACAGTTGTTTTGGGCTTGCTTCACTTGTATTGGCTTTGATCCATTTGTCTTGGCCTTGGTTGAGTTGTCTTTGGTGTGCTCCAGTTGTCTTGGACGTGCTCCAGCTGGCTTGGCATTGCTCCAGTTATCTTGGCCTTGCTCCTGTTCTCCTAGCCATGCTCCAGTTGTCCTGGCCTTGCTCTACTTGTCTTGGCTTACACCCAGTTATCCTCGGCTTGCTACAGTTGTTTTGGGCTTGCTTCACTTGTATTGGCTTTGATCCATTTGTCTTGGCCTTGGTTGAGTTGTCTTTGGTGTGCTCCAGTTGTCTTTGGCTTCCTCCAAGTTTTTTTCGCCTTGCTGCAGTTGTCTTGGCCTTGCTTCAGTTGTCTTGGGCTGGATCCAGTTGTTGAAGGCTTGCTATAGTTGTCTTGGCCTTGCTCCAGCTATCTTGGTCTTGCTCCTGCTGACTTGGCCCTGCTCCCATTGTCTTGGGCTTGCTCTAGTTGTATTGGGCTTGCCCCATGTATCTTGGGCTTGCTCTAGTTATCTTGGGCTTGCTCTAGTTGTCCTGGCCTAGCTCTAGTTGTATTGGGCTTGCTCCAACTTTCTTGGGATTGCTCCAGTTGATTTGGCCATGCTCCAGTTGTCTTGGCCTTGCTCCAGTTGTCTTGGCCTTGCTCCAATTGTCTTGGGCCTGCTCCAGTTGTCTTGGGCTTGATCCCATTGTCTTGGGCTCGCACGAGTTGTCTTGGGCTTGCGCTAGTTGTCTTGGCCTTGCTCCAGTTGTCTTGGCCTAACTCCAGTTGTCTTGGACTTTCCCTAGTTGTATTGGCCTTGCTCCAGTTATCTTTGCCTTGCTCTTGTTGTCTCAGGAATGCCCAAGTTGCATTGGGCTTGCTCGAGCTGTCTTGGGTTTGCTCCATTTTTCTTGGTCTTGCTTCAATTGTTTGGGCTTGCTCCAGTTGTCTTGGGCTTGCTCCACCTGTCTTGGGATAGATCCAGTTGTCTTGGACTTGCTCCAGTTGGAGCAAGCCTAAGACGGCTTGAGCAAGGCCAAGACAACTGGATCAATGCCAAAACAGCTGGAGCAAGCCCAATACAAGTGGAGCAAATCCAAGACATCTGGGACAAGCCCAAGACAATTGGAGCAAGCCTATGATGACGGGGGCAAGGTCAAGGCAGCTGAAGCAATTTCCAAAAACATGGAGCTTGCCCAAAACAGGTGCAGCAAGTCCAAGAAGATATGAGCAAGGCCAGGACAAATGGAGCAAGCCCAAGACAACTGGATCCAGTGCCAAAGTGTGACGCTCTTGTGCCAAAGTGTGAATGTCTAGTGCCAAAGTTTGACGCTCCAGTTCCAAAGTGTGACGCTCTAGTACCAGACTATGATGCTCTAGTGCCAAAGTGTGACGATCTAGCTCGAAAGTGCGACACTCTATTGCAAGAGTGTGACGCTCTAGTGCCAAAGTGTGACGCTCTAGTGCCAAAGTTAAAAACTCCAATGCCAAAGTGTGAGATTCTAGTGCCAAAGTGTGACGCTCAAGTGCCAAAGTGTGATCCTCTAGTACCAAAGTGTGAAGGTCTAGTGCCATAGCATGACGCTCCAGTGCCTAAGTGTGACGTTATAGTAGCAAAATGTGAGGCTCTAGTGCCAAAGTGTGATGCTCTAGTACCAAAGTGTGAAGGTCTAGTGCCATAGCATGACGCTCCAGTGCCTAAGTGTGACGTTATAGTAGCAAAATGTGAGGCTCTAGTGCCAAAGTGTGATGCTCTAGTGCCAAAGTGTGATGCTCTACTCCCAACGTGTGACGCTCTTGTGCCAAAGGGTGAGGCTCTAGTGCCCAAGTGTATTGCTCTAGTGCCAAAGTGTGATGCTCTAGTGCCAGAGTCTGATGCTCTAATGCTAGAGTGTGAAGCTCTAGTGCCAAATTGTGAAGCTCTTGTGTCAAAGTGTGATGGTCTAGTGCCAAAGGGTGACTCTCTAGTGCCAAATTTTGAAATTCTAGTGCCCACGTGTGACGCTCTAGTGCCAAAGTGTGACGCTCTCGTACCAAAGTGTGACGCTCTCGTACCAAAGTGTGACGCTCTCGTACCAAAGTGTGACGCTCTCGTACCAAAGTGTGACGCTCTCGTACCAAAGTGTGACGCTCTCGTACCAAAGTGTGACGCTCTCGTACCAAAGTGTGACGCTCTCGTACCAAAGTGTGACGCTCTCGTACCAAAGTGTGACGCTCTCGTACCAAAGTGTGACGCTCTCGTACCAAAGTGTGACGCTCTCGTACCAAAGTGTGACGCTCTCGTACCAAAGTGTGACGCTCTCGTACCAAAGTGTGACGCTCTCGTACCAAAGTGTGACGCTCTCGTACCAAAGTGTGACACTCTATTGCCAATGTGTGACATTCCAGTACCAAAGTATGACGCTCTAGTGCCAAAGCGTGATGCTCTAGTGCCAAAGTGTGACGCTCTAGTGCCAAAGTGTGACGCTTTTGTGGCAAAGTGTGACGCTCTAGTGCCAATGTGTGACGCTCTAGTGCCAAAGTTCAAAACTCTAGTGCCCAAGTGTGACGCTCTAGTGCCAAAGTGTGACGCTCTAGTGCCAAAGTGTGACTCTCCCTTGCCAAAGTGTGACACTCTAGTGACAAAGCGTGAAGCTCTAGTGCCAAAGTGTGAAGCTCTAGTACCAAAGTGTAACGCTCTAGTGCAAAAGCGTGACGCTCTAGTATCAATGTGTGATGCTCTAGTGCCAAAGTGTGACGCTCTTGTTCCAAAGTGTGACACTCTATTGCCAATGTGTGACATTCCAGTACCAAAGTATGACGCTCTAGTGCCAAAGTGCTAAATTTGGCACTAGAGCGTCACACATTTGGCACTATAGCTTCACACTTTGCCACTTGAGCGTAATGCTTTGGCACTAGAGATTCACACTTTAGCACCAGAGCGTTACATATTGGCAGTAGAGCTTCACACTTTGGCAATAGAGTGTCGCACATTGGAACTAGAGCGTCACATTTTGGCACTTTAGCGTCAAACTTTGGCACTAAGGCTTCACACTTTGGCACTTGAGCGTCATACTTTGGAACTATAGCTTCACACGTTGGCAATCGAGTGTTGCACTTTGGAGCTAGAGTGTCACATTTTGGCACGAGAGATCACACTTTAGTACTATAGCGTCACAGTTTGGTATTAGAGCATCACACTTTGGTATCGGAGATTCACATTGTGGCACTAGATCGTCACACTTTGGCACTAGAGTGTCCCACTTTGGAAGAAGAGCGTCACGCTTTGGCACTAGAGCTTCAATCTTTGGCACTAGAGCGTCAGACTTTGGCACTATCTCGTCACACTTTGGCACTAGGGCGTCACACATTGGCACTAGTGCATCACACTTTGGCACTAGAGCTCCACACTTTGGCACTAGAGCGTCACACTTTGGCAATACAGCATCACACTTTGGTACTAGAGATTCACACTTTGGCACTAGTGCGTCACACTTTGGCACTAGAGCGTCACACTTTGGCAGTAGAGCTTCACACCTTGGCACTAGAGCATCACACTTTGGCACTAGAGCGTCACACTTAAGCAGTACAGCGTCACACTTTGTCACTAGAGCATCACACTTTGGCACTAAAGCTCCAAACTTTGGCTTTAGAGCGTCACACTTTGGCACTAGCGCATCACACTTTGGCACTAGAACGTCATACGTTTCGCACTAGAGCATCACACTTTGGCACTAGACCTTCACACTTTCGCACTATAACGTCACACTTTGGCAGTGGATTGTCACACTTTGGCATTAGAGCGTCACACGTTGACAATAGAGCTTCATACTTGGGTACTAGAGCATCACACCTTAGCACTAGAGCGTCCCAGTGTGGCACTCGAGCATCACACTTTGGCACTAGAGCGTCACATTTTGGCACTTGAGCGTCACGCTTTGGCACTATAGCTTTAAAATTCCGCACTAGAGCGTCATAGTTTGGCACTAGAGCTTCAAAATTTGGCACCACAGCGTTACACTTTGGCACTAGAGCTTCACACTTTGGCACTATAGCGTCACAGTTTGGCACTACAGCGTCACACATTGGCACTAGAGCATCACATGTTGGCACTAGAGTTTTGAACTTTGGCACTAGAGCGGCACACTTTGGCACTAGAGCTTCACACTTTGGCACTATAGCGTCACAGTTTGGCACTACAGCGTCACACATTGGCACTAGAGCATCACATGTTGGCACTAGAGTTTTGAACTTTGGCACTAGAGCGGCACACTTTAGCACTAGAGCGTCATACTTTGACAAAAGAGCTTCACACTTTGGCACTATATCTTCACACTTTGGCACTACAGCGTCACACCTTGGCAATATAGCATCACACATTGGCACTGGACCGTCACACTTGTGCACTTAAGCATCACTGTTCGGCACTGGCGCTTCACACTTTGGCACTAGAGCGTCACACTGTGGCACTAGACTTTCACGCTTTGGTACTAGAGCGTCAGACTTTGGCACTTGAGGAAAATACTTTGGCACAAGAGCCTCACACCTTGGCACTAGAGTTTCAAACTTTGGCACTAGGGCGTCACACTTTGCACTAGAGTGTCACACTCTTGCAATAGAGTGTCACACTTTGGAACCAGAGCATCACACTTTGGCACCAGAGCATCACACTTTGGCACTAGATATTCACACTTTGGCACAAGAGCGTCACACTTTGGCACTAGGGTGTAACAATTTGGCACTAGAGCGTCACACCTTGGCACCAGAACTTCAAACTTTGGCACTATAGTGTCAGACTTTGGCACTACAGCGTCACATTTTGGAACTATTACGTCACACTTTGGCACTAGAGCATCACACTTTGTCGCTAGAGTTTCAAACATAGGCACTAGAGCCTCACACTTTGGCACTAGATCGTCACACATTGGCACTAGAGCATCACACTTTGGCACTAGAGCATCACACTTTGGCACTAGAGCGTCACACTTTGGCATTAGAGCGTCACAACTTGGCATTGTAGCGTCACACTTTGGCACTCGCGCTTCACACTTTGGCACTAGAGCATCACACTGTGGCACTAGACCTTCACACTTTAGCACTGGAGCATCACACTTGGGTACTAGAGCTTCACACTTTGGCACTAGAGCGTCACACTTTGGCATATGAGAGTCACACTTTGGCAATAGAGCGTCACACTTTCGTGCTAGAGCGTCACACTTGGGTGCTGGATTTCGAACATTGGCACTAGAGCATCACACCTTGGCACTAGAGCGTCACACTTTGGCAATAGAGCGTCACACTTTCGTGCTAGAGCGTCACACTTGGGTGCTGGATTTCGAACATTGGCACTAGAGCATCACACCTTGGCACTAGAGCTTGACACCTTGGCACTGGAGCGTCACACTTTGGTACTAGAGCATCACACTTTGGCACTAGAGAATTACACTTTGGCACTATGGCTCCACACTTTGGCACTATAGCGTCACACTTTGGCACTACAGCGTCACACTTTGGCATTAGAGCGTCACATTTTGGAACTGGAGCTCCAAACGTTAGCACTATGGCGTCACACTTTTGTACTAGAGCTTCACACTTTGGCACTCGAGTGTCACACTTTTACATTAGACCATCACACTTTGGCACTAGAGCATCACACTTAGGCACTAGAGCTGCACACCTTGGCAATAGAGCATCACACTTTGGCACTTGAGTTCCACACTTTGGTACTAGAGCGTCATTCTTTGACACTAGAGCATCACATTTTGGCACTAGAGTGTCACAAATTGGCACACGAGCTTCACACTTTGGCACTAGAGCGTCACTCCTTGGAAGTGGAGTGTCAAACTTTGGCAAAAGGGTATCAAACTTTGGCACTAAAGTGTCACACTTTGGCACTAGAGTTTCAAACTCTGGCACTATAGCGTCATTGTGCCACTAAAGCGTCACAATTTGGCAACAGAGTGTTGCAATTTGGAACTAGAGAGTCACACTTTGGCACTAGAGCATCACACTTTGGCACTATAGATTCACACTTTGGCACTAGAGCGTCACACTTTGGCACTATGGTGTCACACCTTGGTTCTAGAGCATCACACTTTGGCACTAGAGCATCACACGTTGGCACTAGAGACTCACACTTTGGCACTAGAGCGTCACACTTTGGCACTAGATTGTCACACTTTGGCACTAGAGCGTCACACTTTGGCACTAGAGCATCACACGTTGGCACTAGAGACTCACACTTTGGCACTAGAGCGTCACACTTTGGCACTAGATTGTCACACTTTGGCACTAGAGCGTCACACTTTGGCACCAGAGCTTCAAACGCTTGCACTAGAGTGTCAGACGTTGGCACTAAAGCGTCACACTTTGGCTCTAGAGCGTCACACTCTGGCAATAGAGCTCCAATCATTGGCATTAGAGCATCACAAATTTGCAATAGAGTGTCACACGTTGGCACTAGAGCGTCACACGTTGGCACTAGAGCATCACACTTTGGCACTAGAGCGTCAAACTGTGGCACTAGAGTGGCACCCTTTGGCACAAGAGCGTCATACTTTGAGACTAGAGCGTCACATTTTGACACTAGAGCGTCACACATTGGCACCAGAACGTCACACTTTGGCAATAGAGCTTCACACGTTGACACTATAGCGTCACTCCATGGAGCTATAGCATTACACTTTCGGACTACAGTGACACGATTTGGCAACAGAGTGTCACACTTTGGCACTAGAGTCTTGAATTTTGCCACTAGAGCGTCACATTTTGGCACTAGAGCGTCACTCCATGGAACTATAGCATTACACTTTCGGACTACAGTGACACGATTTGGCAACAGAGTGTCACACTTTGGCACTAGAGTCTTGAATTTTGCCACTAGAGCGTCACATTTTGGCACTAGAGCGTCACACTTTGGCAATACAGTGTCGCACTTTGGAACTAGAGCGTCACACTTTGGCACAAGAGCGTCACACTTTGGTACTAGAGCGCCATGCTTTGGCACTAGAGCATCACACTTTGGCACTAGAGATTCACACTTTGGCACTAGAGCGTCACATGTTGGCACTATAGTGTTACACTTTGGCACCATAGTGCACACTTTGGCACTAGAGCTTCAATCTTTAACACTAGAGCATCAGACTTTGGCACTACAGCGTCACACTTTGGCACTAGAGCGTCACACTTTGGCACTAGAGCATCACACTTTGGCACTAGAGCTCCAAATGTTGGCATTAGAGCGTCACAATTTGGCACTAGAGTGTCTTACTTTGGCACTAGAGCGTCACACGTTTGGCACTAGAGCATCACACTTAGGCACTAGACCTTCACACTTGGCACTATACCGCCACACTTTGGCACTAGATCGTCACACTTGGCACTAGAGCGTCACATTTTGGCACTAGAGCTTCATATATTGGTACTAGAGCGTCACACTTTGGCACTAGAGCGTCCCAGTTTGGCACTAGATCGTCACACTTTGGCACTAGTGCGTCGCATTTTGCAACTTGAGCGTCGCACTTTGGCACTATAGCTTCACACTTTGGCACTAGAGCGTCATGCTTTGGCACTAGAGCCTTACACTTTGGCATCAGATCATTACACTTTGGCTCTAGAGCTTCACACGTTGGCACTAGAGCCTCACACTTGAGAACTAGAGCGTCACACTTTGGCACTAGATCGTCACACATTGGCACTAGAGCATCAAGTGTTGGCACTAGAGTTTCAAACTTTGGCACTAGAGCGTCACACATTGGTACTAGAGCGTCACACTTTGACACAAGAGCTTCATACTTTGGCACCGGAGCTTCACACATTGGCACTTGAGCGTCACACCTTGGCACTAGAGCATCGCACTTCGGCACTACAGTGACACACTTTGGTACTAGAGCGTCACCCTTTGGTACAAGAGCGTCACACATTGGGACTAGAGCGTCACACTTTGGCACAAGAGCATCACACTTTGGCACTAGAGTGTCACACTTTGGCACTAGAGTGTCACACTTTGGCACTAGAGCGTCACACATTGGGACTAGAGCGTCACACTTTGGCACAAGAGCATCACACTTTGGCACTAGAGTGTCACACTTTGGCACTAGAGTGTCACACTTTGGCACTAGAGCGTCACACTCTGGCACTAGTTCTTCATACTTTAGCACTAGATTGTCACACTGTAGCACTAGACGTTCACACTTTGGTACTAGAGCGTCACACTTTGGCGCTAGAGCTTCACACTTTGGCACTAGAGCGCCACACTTTGGTACAGGAGAGTCACACATTGGCACTAGAGCCTCACACTTTGGCACTAGAGTGTCACACTTAGGCACTAAAGTTTCGAACTTTGGCAATAGAGAGTCACACTTTGGCACTAGAGCGTCACACATTGGCAATAGAGCCTCACACTTTGGCACCAGAGTTTTGAGTTTTTGCACTAGAGTGTCACACTTTGGCACTACAGCGTCACACGTTTGCAATAGAGTGTTGCAATTTGGAACTAGAGTGTCACACCTTGGCACTAGAGAGTTACACTTTGGTACTAGAGCGTCACACTTTGGCACTGGAGCATCACACGTTGGCACTTGAGGTTCACACTTTGGCGCATGAGCGTCATATGTTGGCACTAAAGTGTAACACTTTGGCACTAGAGCGTCACACTTTGGCACTACAACATCAGATTTTGGCACCACAGCATCACACTTTGGCACTAGAGCGTCACACTTTGGCACTAGAGTATCACACTTTGGTACTAGAGCGTCACACTTTGGCACTAGAGCGTCACACTTTGGCACTACAACATCAGATTTTGGCACCACAGCATCACACTTTGGCACTAGAGCGTCACACTTTGGCACTAGAGTATCACACTTTGGTACTAGAGTTTGAAACCTTTGCACTAGAGTCTCGCACGTTGGCACTAGAGCGTCACGATTTGGCACTAGAGCGTCACACTTTGGCACTATAGCGTCACACTTTGGCACTAGAGCGTCGCACTTTGGCACTAGAGCGTCACACTTAGGCCATAGAGCGTCACACTTTGGCACTAGCGCTTCACACTGTGGCCTTAGAGCGTTACACTATGGCAGTAGAACTTCACACTTTGGCATTAGAGCGTCACACTTGGGCACTAAAGCGTCACACTTTAGCACTAAAGCGTCACACCTTTGCAATAGAGCGTCACACTTTGGCACTAGAGCGTCACACGCTGGCACTAGAGCTTCACATTTTGGCACTCGAGCGTCACACTTTGGCACAGGAGCATCACATTTTGGCACTTGAGCATTACACTTTGGCACTATAGCTTCACACCGTGGCACTAGAGCGTCACACTCTGGCACTAGAGTTCCACACTTTGGCACTAGAGCGTCACACTTTGACACTAGAGCGTCACACTTTGGCATTAGAGCATCACACTTTGGCAATAGAGCTTCACACTTTGGCACTAGAGCGTCACACTTTGACACTAGAGCGTCACACTTTGGCATTAGAGCATCACACTTTGGCAATAGAGCTTCACACTTTGGCATTAGAGCGTCCCTCCTTGGAACTAGAACGTCACACTTTGGCACTCTAGTGTCACATTTTGGCACTAGAGCGTCACACTTTGGCACCAGAGTCTCCAATTTTGGCACTAGAGCATCACATTTTGGCAATAGAGCGTCACACTTTGGCACTAGAGCGTCACACTTTGGCACTCTAGTGTCACATTTTGGCACTAGAGCGTCACACTTTGGCACCAGAGTCTCCAATTTTGGCACTAGAGCATCACATTTTGGCAATAGAGCGTCACAATTTGGCAAAAGAGTGTCGCACTTTGGAACTAGAGCATCACACTTTGGCACTATAGCGTCAAACTTTGGTACTAGAGCGCCATACTTTGGCACAGCAGCAGCACACTTTGGCACTAGAGACTAACACCTTGGCACTAGAGCGTCGCACGTTGGCACTATAGTGTCACACTTTGGCACTAGAGTGCACACTTTGGCACAATAGCTTCAACCTTTGGCACTAGAGCGTCGCACGTTGGCACTATAGTGTCACACTTTGGCACTAGAGTGCACACTTTGGCACAATAGCTTCAACCTTTGGCACTAGAGCGTCACACTCTGGCTCTAGAGCATCACACTTTGGCACTAGAGCATCACACTTTGGAACTAGAGCTCCAAATGTTGGCATTAGAGCGTCACAATTTCGCACTAGAGCGGCTTGCTATGGCACTAGAGCGTCACGCCTTTGGCACTAGCGCATCACACTTTGGCACTAGATCTTCACACTTTGGCACTAGAACGTCACACTTTGGCACTAGATTGTCACACTTTGGCACTAGAGCCTGAAACGTTGTCACTTGAGTTTCCCACTTTGGTACTAGAGTGTCACACTTTGGCACTAGAGCGTCCCAGTTTGGCAGTATAATGTCACACTGTCGCAGTAGAGCGTCACACTTTGGTACTTGAGCATCACACTTTGGCACTAAAGCTTCACACTTTGGCACTAGAGCGTCATGCTTTGGCATTAGAGCTTCACACTATGGCACCAAAGCATTACACTTTAGCACTAGAGCATCATAAATTGGCACATGAGCGTCACACTTTGGCACTAGAGCGTCATGCTTTGGCATTAGAGCTTCACACTATGGCACCAAAGCATTACACTTTAGCACTAGAGCATCATAAATTGGCACATGAGCGTCACACTTTGGCTCAAGAGCTTCACACGTTGGCACTAGAGCGTTACACTTGAGAACTAGAGCGTCACACTTTGGCACTAGAGCGTCACACATTGGCACTAGAGCATCAGATGTTGGCACTAGAGCGTTACACTTGAGAACTAGAGCGTCACACTTTGGCACTAGAGCGTCACACATTGGCACTAGAGCATCAGATGTTGGCACTAGAGTTCCAAACTTTGGCACTAGAGTGTCACACTTTGGCACTAGAGCGTCACATTTTGGCACTAGAGCGTCAAACTCGGGCACAAGCGCTTCACACGTTGGCACTAGAGCGTCACACTGTGGCACTATACCTTCACATTTTGGTACTAGAGTATCACACTTTGGCACTATAGCTTCACACGTTTGCACTAGAGTGTCACACTTTCGCACAGGAGAGTTGCACTTTAACCCTAGAGCCTCACACTTTGGCACTAGAGTGTCACACTTGGGCACTATAGTTTCAAACTTTGGCACTAGAGCATCACACTTTGGCACTAGAGCTTCACACGTTTGCACTAGAGTGTCACACTTTCGCACAGGAGAGTTGCACTTTAACCCTAGAGCCTCACACTTTGGCACTAGAGTGTCACACTTGGGCACTATAGTTTCAAACTTTGGCACTAGAGCATCACACTTTCGCACAAGAGCGACACACTTTTGTATTAGAGCCACACACTTTGACACTAGAGTGAGGCACTAGAGTGTCACACTTTGGCACTAGAGCGTCACACTTTTGCAATAGAGTGTTGCAATTTGGAACTAGAGCATCACACTTTGGCACTAGAGCGTCACACTTTTCTACTATAGCGTCACACTTTGGCACTGGAGCGTCCCACTTTGGCACTTGAGATTCACACATTGGCGCAGGAGCGTCACACTTTGGCACTAGAGAGTAACACTTTGGCACAAGAGCGTCACACTTTGGAACTAGAGTGTCACACTTTGGCTCTACAGCCCCACACATTGGCACTGGAGCGTCACACATTGGCAATGCCAATGTTGGCACTAGAGCGTCACACTTTGGCACAATAGCATCACATTTTGGCACTAGAGTGCCACCTTTTGGCACTAGGGCGTCACACTTTGGCACTACAGCGTCAAACGTTAGCACTAAAGCGTCCCACTTTGGCACTATAGCGCCACACTTTGGCACTAGAGCGTCACATTTTGGCACGTGAGCGTCACACTTTGGCACTAGAGCTTCAAACTTTGGTACTAGAGCGTCATACTTTGGCACTAGAGATTCACACTTTGGCACTAGAGCGTCACACTTTGGAACTAGAGCGTCACACTTCGGCACTACAGCCTCACACATTGGCACTAGAGCGTCAAACTTTGGTACTAGAGCGTCATACTTTGGCACTAGAGATTCACACTTTGGCACTAGAGCGTCACACTTTGGAACTAGAGCGTCACACTTCGGCACTACAGCCTCACACATTGGCACTACAGCATCACACGTTAGCACTAGAGTTTTGAACTTTGGCAGTAGAGTGTCACACTTAGGCAGTAGAGAGTCACACTATGACACAAGAGCTTCACACTTTGGGACTAGGGCTTCACACTTTGGCACTAGAGCTTCACACTTTGGCACTAGAGCGTCACACATTGGCAATAGAGCGTAACACTTTGGCAATGGCGCTTCCCACTTTGGCACTAGAGCGTTACACTGTGGCACTAGACCTTCACACTTTGGTACTAGAGCGTCACACTTTGGCACTTGAGCATCACACTTTGGCACTAGAGCCTCATACTTTGGCACTAGAGTTTCGAACTTTGGCACTAGAGCATCACATTTTGGCACTGGAGCATCACATACTTGCAAAAGAGTGTCGCACTTTCGAACTCGAGCGTCATTGTTTGGCACTAGAGCATCACACTTAGGTAGTAGAGCGTCACACTTTGGCACTAGAGCGTCACACTTTGGCACAAGGGCGTCACACTCTTGCACTAGAGTGTAACAATATGGCACTGTAGCGTCACACTTGGGCACTAGAGCTTCAAAATTTGGCACTAGAGCGTCAGACTTTGGCACTACAGCGTCACACTTTAGAACTAGAGCGTCACACTCTGGCACTAGAGCATCACACGTTGGCACTAGAGTTTGAAACGTTGGCACTAGAGCGTCACACTCTGGCACTAGAGCATCACACGTTGGCACTAGAGTTTGAAACGTTGGCACTAGAGCCTCACACTTCGGCACTAGAGCATCACATTTTGGCACTAGAGCGTCACGGGTTGGCACTAGAGTGTCACACTTTGGCATTAGAGAGTCACGATTTGGCACTATAGCGTCACACTTTTGCACTAGCGCTTCACACTTTGGCACTAGAGCGTCACACTATGGCAACCGACCTCCACACTTTGGCACTGGAGCGTCACACGTTGGTACTAGAGCTTCACACTCTGGCACTAGAGCGTCACACTTTAGCAACGGAGAGTCACACTTTGGCAATAGAGCGTCACACTTTCATGCTTGAGCGTCACACTTGGGTACTAGATTTCGAGCTTTGGCACAAGAGCGTCACACTTTTGCACTAGAGCATCACAGTTTGGCACTAGAGCGTCACACGTTGGCACTAGAGCGTCAGACTTTGACACTAGAGCATCACACTTTGGCCATAAAACTCCATACTTTGTTACTATAGCGTCACTCTTTGGCACTACAGCATCACACTTTGGCACTAGAGCGTCACACTTTGGAACTAGAGCTCCAAACGTTGGCACTAGAGCGTCACACTTTGGCACTAGAGCTTCACACTTCCGCACTCAAGCGTCACACTTTTGCACTAGACCATCACAATCTGGCACTAGAGCATCATACATTGGCACTTGAGCTTCACACCTTGGCACTAGAGCGTCACACATTGGCACTTGAGTTCCATACCTTGGCACTAGAGCGTCACACTTTGGCACTAGAGCGTCACACTCTGGCACTAGAGCATCATACATTGGCACTTGAGCTTCACACCTTGGCACTAGAGCGTCACACATTGGCACTTGAGTTCCATACCTTGGCACTAGAGCGTCACACTTTAACACTAGAGCGTCACACTTTGGCACTATAGCGTCACAATTTGGCACTAGAGCATCACACTTTGGCACTCGAGTGTCACAGTTTGGCACTAGGGCGTCACACTTTGGCATGAGAGAGTCACACTTTGGTTATAGATCGTCCCACTTTGGCACTAAAGCATCACACGTTGGCACTAGAGATCGACACTTTGGCATTAGAGCGTCACACTTTGGCACTAGAGCATCACACTTTGGCACTAGAGCTTCAAACTCGGGCACTAGAGCGTCAGAATTTAGCACTACAGCGTCACACATTGGCACTAGAGCGTCACACTTTGGCACTAGAGCTCCAAACCTTGGCATTAGAGCATCACAAATTGGCACTAGAGTGTCACACTTTGACACTAGAGCGTCACACTTTGGCACTAGAGCCTCACACTTTGGCACTAGAGTGTCACACTATGGAACTAGAGCGTCACACTTGGGCACTATAGTTTTAAACTTTGGCACTAGAGCGTCACACTTTGGCACTAGAGCGTCAGACTTTGGCACTAGAGTATCACACTTTGCCATGGGAGAGTCACAATTTGGCACTTGAGTGTCACACTTTGGCACTAGAGCATCACACTTTGGCACTAGAGCGTCAGACTTTGGCACTAGAGTATCACACTTTGCCATGGGAGAGTCACAATTTGGCACTTGAGTGTCACACTTTGGCACTAGAGCATCACACTTGGGCACTATAGTTTTGAACTTTGGCACTAGAGCGTCACACTTTGGCACTAGAGCGTCACACTTCGCCACTAGAGCGTCACACTTTGGCAGTAGAGTGGCACACTTTGGCACTATAGTGTCACACATTGGCACTGGAGCATCACATTTTGGCACTATAGCATCACACTTTGGCACTAGAGCGTCACACTTTGGCACTAGAGCCTCACACTTCGGCACTAGAGCATCACACGTTGGCACTAGAGCGTGAAACGTTGGCACTAGAGCCTCACACTTCGGCACTAGAGCATCACACGTTGGCACTAGAGCGTGAAACGTTGGCACTAGAGCCTCACACTTCGGCACTAGAGCATCACACGTTGGCACTAGAGCGTGAAACGTTGGCACTAGAGCCTCACACTTCGGCACTAGAGCATCACACGTTGGCACTAGAGCGTGAAACGTTGGCACTAGAGCCTCACACTTCGGCACTAGAGCATCACACGTTGGCACTAGAGCGTGAAACGTTGGCACTAGAGCCTCACACTTCGGCACTAGAGCATCACACGTTGGCACTAGAGCGTGAAACGTTGGCACTAGAGCCTCACACTTCGGCACTAGAGCATCACACGTTGGCACTAGAGCGTGAAACGTTGGCACTAGAGCCTCACACTTCGGCACTAGAGCATCACACGTTGGCACTAGAGCGTGAAACGTTGGCACTAGAGCCTCACACTTCGGCACTAGAGCATCACACGTTGGCACTAGAGCGTGAAACGTTGGCACTAGAGCCTCACACTTCGGCACTAGAGCATCACACGTTGGCACTAGAGCGTGAAACGTTGGCACTAGAGCCTCACACTTCGGCACTAGAGCATCACACGTTGGCACTAGAGCGTGAAACGTTGGCACTAGAGCCTCACACTTCGGCACTAGAGCATCACACGTTGGCACTAGAGCGTGAAACGTTGGCACTAGAGCCTCACACTTCGGCACTAGAGCATCACACGTTGGCACTAGAGCGTCACGGGTTGGCACTAGAGCGTCACACTTTGGCATTAGAGAGTCACGATTTGGCACTATAGCGTCACACTTTTGCACTAGCGCTTCACACTTTGGCACTAGAGCGTCACACTATGGCAACAGACCTTCACACTTTGGCACTGGAGCGTCACACGTTGGTACTAGAGCTTCACACTCTGGCACTAGAGCGTCACACTTTAGCAACGGAGAGTCACACTTTGGCAATAGAGCGTCACACTTTCATGCTTGAGCGTCACACTTGGGTACTAGATTTTGAGCTTTGGCACAAGAGCGTCACACTTTTGCACTAGAGCATCACAGTTTGGCACTAGAGCGTCGCACGTTGGCACTAGAGCGTCAGACTTTGACACTAGAGCATCACACTTTGGCCATAGAACTCCATACATTGATACTATAGCGTCACTCTTTGGCACTACAGCATCACACTTTGGCACTAGAGCGTCACACGTTGGAACTAGAGCTCCAAACGTTAGCACTAGGGCGTCACACTTTGGCACTAGAGCTTCACACTTCCGCACTCGAGCGTCACACTTTTGCACTCGACCATCACAATCTGGCACTAGAGCATCACACATTGGCACTTGAGTTCCACACCTTGGCACTAGAGCGTCACACTTTGGCACTATAGCGTCACAATTTGGCACTAGAGCATCACACTTTGGCACTCGAGTGTCACAGTTTGGCACTAGGGCGTCACACTTTGGCACGAGAGAGTCACACTTTGGTTCTAGAGCGTCCCACTTTGGCACTAAAGCATCACACGTTGGCACTAGAGATCGACACTTTGGCATTAGCGCGTCACTTTTTGGCACTAGAGTGTCACACTTTGGCACTAGAGCATCACACTTTGGCACTAGAGCTTCAAACTCGGGCACTAGAGCGTCAGACTTTAGCACTACAGCATCACACATTGGCACTAGAGCGTCACACTTTGGCACTAGAGCTCCAAACCTTGGCATTAGAGCATCACAAATTGGCACTAGAGCGTCAGACTTTGGCACTAGAGTATCACACTTTGGCACTAGAGCCTCACACTTTGGCACTAGAGTGTCACACTTTGGCACTAGAGCGTCACACTTTGGCACTAGAGCGTCACACTTTGGTACTAGAGCGTCACACTTTGGCACTAGAGCGTCACACTTTGGTACTAGAGCGTCACACTTTGGCACTAGAGCGTCACACTTTGGTACTAGAGCGTCACACTTTGGCACTAGAGCGTCACACTTTGGTACTAGAGCGTCACACTTTGGCACTAGAGCGTCACACTTTGGTACTAGAGCGTCACACTTTGGCACTAGAGCGTCACACTTTGGTACTAGAGCGTCACACTTTGGCACTAGAGCGTCACACTTTGGTACTAGAGCGTCACACTTTGGCACTAGAGCGTCACACTTTGGTACTAGAGCGTCACACTTTGGCACTAGAGCGTCACACTTTGGTACTAGAGCGTCACACTTTGGCACTAGAGCGTCACACTTTGGTACTAGAGCGTCACACTTTGGCACTAGAGCGTCACACTTTGGTACTAGAGCGTCACACTTTGGCACTAGAGCGTCACACTTTGGTACTAGAGCGTCACACTTTGGCACTAGAGCGTCACACTTTGGTACTAGAGCGTCACACTTTGGCACTAGAGCGTCAGACTTCGCCACTAGAGCGTCACATTTTGGCAGTAGAGTGGCACACTTTGGCACTATAGTGTCACACATTGGCACTGGAGCGTCACATTTTGGCACTATAGCATCACACTTTGGCACTAGAGCGACATAACTTGGCACCAGAGCTCCAAACATTGGCACTAGAGCGTCACCCTTTGGCACTAGAGCGTCACATGTTTTGCACTAGAACATCACAACTTTTCACTAGACCTTCACACGTTGCCACTAGAACGTCATTCTTTGGCACTAGAGCGTCACACTTTGGCACTTGAGCGTCACACTTTGGCACTAGAGCTTCACACTTTGGCACTAGAGCGTCACACTTTGGCACTAGAGTATCACACTTTGGCACTAGAGTGTCACACTTTGGCACTAGAGCGTCACACATTGGCAATAGAGCGTAGCACTTTGGCAATGGCGCTTCCCACTTTGGCACTAGAGCGTTACACTGTGGCACTAGACCTTCACACTTTGGTACTAGAGCGTCACACTTTGGCACTTGAGCATCACACTTTGGCACTAGAGCCTCATACTTTGGGACTAGAGTTTCGAACTTTGGCACTAGAGCGTCACATTTTGGCACTACGGCGTCACACTCTTGCAAAAGAGTGTCGCACTTTCGAACTGGAGCGTCATTCTTTGGCACTAGAGCATCACACATAGGTAGTAGAGCATCACCCTTTGGCACTAGAGCGTCACACTTTGGCACTAGAGATTCACATTTTGGCACAAGGGCGTCACACTTTTGCACTAGAGTGTAACAATATGGCACTTTAGCGTCACACTTGGGCACTAGAGCTTCAAACGTTGGCACTAGAGCGTCAGACTTTGGCACTACAGCGTCACACTTTAGAACTAGAGCGTCACACTCTGGCACTAGAGCATCACACGTTGGCACTAGAGTTTGAAACGTTGGCACTAGAGCCTCACACTTCGGCACTAGAGCATCACATTTTGGCACTAGAGCGTCACGGGTTGGCACTACAGCGTCACACTTTGGCATTAGAGAGTCACGATTTGGCACTATAGCATCACACTTTTGCACTAGCGCTTTACACTTTGGCACTAGAGCATCACACTATGGCAACAGACCTTCACACTTTGGCACTAGAGCGTCACACGTTGGTACTAGAGCTTCACACTCTGGCATTAGAGCGTCACACTTTAGCAACGGAGAGTCACACTTTGGCAATAGAGCGTCACACTTTCATGCTTGAGCGTCACACTTGGGTACTAGATTTCGAGCTTTGGCACAAGAGCGTCACACTTTTGCACTAGAGCATCACAGTTTGGCACTACAGCGTCACACGTTGGCACTAGAGCGTCAGACTTTGACACTAGAGCATCACACTTTGGCCATAGAACTCCATACTTTGTTACTATAGCGTCACTCTTTGGCACTACAGCATCACACTTTGGCACTAGAGCGTCACACTTTGGAACTAGAGCTCCAAACGTTGGCACTATAGCGTCACACTTTGGCACTAGAGCTTCACAATTCCGTACTCAATCGTCACACTTTTGCACTAGACGATCACAATCTGGCACTAGAGCATCATGCATTGGCACTCGAGCTTCACACCTTGGCACTAGAGCATCACACATTGGCACTTGAGTTCCACACCTTGGCACAAGAGCGTCACACTTTAACACTAGAGCGTCACACTTTGGCACTATAGCGTCACAATTTGGCACTAGAGCATCACACTTTGGCACTCGAGTGTCACAGTTTGGCACTAGGGCGTCACACTTTGGCACGAGAAAGTCACACTTTGGTTCTAGAGCGTCCCACTTTGGCACTAAAGCATCACACATTGGCACTAGAGATCGACACTTTGGCATTAGAGCGTCACACTTTGGCACTAGAGTATCACACTTTGGCACTAGAGCATCACACTTTGGCACTAGAGCTTCAAACTCGGGCACTAGAGCGTCAGACTTTAGCACTACAGCGTCACACATTGGCACTAGAGCGTCACACTTTGGCACTAAAGCTCCAAACCTTGGCATTAGAGCATCACAAATTGGCACTAGAGTGTCACACTTTGACACTAGAGCGTCACACTTTGGCACTAGAGCCTCACACTTTGGCACTAGAGTGTCACACTATGGAGCTAGAGCGTCACACTTGGGCACTATAGTTTTGGACTTTGGCACTAGAGCGTCACACTTTGGCACTAGAGCGTCAGACTTTGGCACTAGAGTGTCACACTTTGCCATGGGAGAGTCACAATTTGGCACCAGAGTGTCACACTTTGGCACTAGAGCATCACACTTGGGCACTATAGTTTTGAACTTTGGCACTAGAGCGTCACACTTTGGCACTAGAGCGTCACACTTCGCCACTAGAGCGTCACACTTTGGCACTAGAGCATCACACTTGGGCACTATAGTTTTGAACTTTGGCACTAGAGCGTCACACTTTGGCACTAGAGCGTCACACTTCGCCACTAGAGCGTCACACTTTGGCAGTAGAGTGGCACACTTTGGCACTATAGTGTCACACATTGGCACTGGAGCGTCACATTTTGGCACTATAGCATCACACTTTGGCACTAGAGCGACATACTTTGGCACCAGAGCTCCAAACATTGGCATTAGAGCGTCACCCTTTGGCACTAGAGCGTCACATGTTTTGCACTAGAGCATCATAACGTTTCACTAGACCTTCACACGTTGCCACTAGAATGTCATACTTTGGCACTAGAGCGTCACACTTTGGCACTTGAGCATCACACTTTGGCACTAGAGCATCATAACGTTTCACTAGACCTTCACACGTTGCCACTAGAATGTCATACTTTGGCACTAGAGCGTCACACTTTGGCACTTGAGCATCACACTTTGGCACTAGAGCTTCACACTTTGGCACTAGAGCATCATACATTGGCACTAGAGCATCACCCTTTGGCATCAGGGCATTACACTTTGGCACAAGAGCTTCACGCTTTGGCAATGGAAGGTCGCACTTTGGAACTAGAGCGTCACATTTTGGCACTAGAGCGTCACACTTTGGTACTATAGCATCACACTTTGGAACTAGGGCGTCACAATTTGGCACTATATATTCACACTTTGGCACTATAGCGTCACACTTTGGCACTAGAGTGGCACACTTCGGCACTAGAGCGTCACACTTTGGCACTAGAGCTTCAAACTTTGGCACTAGAGCGTCACACTTTGGCACTAGAGTGGCACACTTCGGCACTAGAGCGTCACACTTTGGCACTAGAGCTTCAAACTTTGGCACTAGAGCGTCAGACTTTGGCACTACAGCGTCACACTTTAGAACTAGAGCGTCACACTCTAGCACTAGAGCATCACACTTTGGCACTAGAGTTTCAAACGTTGGTACTAGAGCCTCACACTTCGGCACCAGAGCATCACATTTTGGCACTGGAGCGTCACGGTTTGGCACTAGAGCGTCACATTTTGGCATTAGAGAGTCACAATTTGGCACTATGGCGTCACACTTTTGCACTAGCGCTTCACACTTCGTCACTAGAGCGTCACACTGTGGCAACAGACCTTCACACTTTGGCACTGGAGCGTCACATGTTGGTACTATAGCTTCACACTGTGGCACTAGAGCGTCACACTTTGGCAACGGAGAGTCACACTTTGGCAATAGAGCGTCACACTTTCATGCTTGAGCGTCACACTTGGGTACTAGATTTCGAGCGTTGGCACTAGAGCGTCACACTTTAACACTAGAGCGTCACACTTTGGCACTAGAGCGTCACAATTTGGCACTAGAGCATCACACTTTGGCACTCGAGTGTCACACATTGGCACTAGGGCGTCACATTTTGGCACGAGAGAGTCACACTTTGGTTCTAGAGCGTCCCACTTTGGCACTAAAGCATCACATGTTAGCACTAGAGATCGACACTTTGGCATTACAGTGTCACACGTTGGCACTAGAGTGTCACACTTTGGCACTGGAGCGTCACACTTTGGTACTAGAGCTTCAGACTCTGGCACTAGACCGTCAGATTTTAGCACTACAGCATCACACATTGGCACTAGAGCGTCACACTTTGGCACTAGAATTCCAAACCTTGGCATTAGAGCATCACAATTTCGCACTATAGTGTCACACTTTGACACTAGAGCGTCACACTTTGGCACTAGAGCCTCACACTTTGGCACTAGAGTGTCACACTATGGAACTAGAGCGTCACACCTGGGCATTATAGTTTTGAACTTTGGCACTAGAGCGTCACACTTTGGCACTAGAGCGTCAGACTTTGGGAATAGAGTGTCACACTTTGCCATGGGAGAGTCACAATTTGGCACTAGAGTGTCACACTTTGGTACTAGAGCATCACGCTTGTGCACTGTAGTTTTGAACTTTGGCACTAGAGCGTCACACTTTGGCACTAGAGCGTCACACTTCGCCACTAGAGCGTCACACTTTGGCAGTAGAGTGGCACACTTTGGCACTATAGTGTCACACTTTGGCACTAGAGCGTCACACTTTGGCACTAGAGCGTCACACTTCGCCACTAGAGCGTCACACTTTGGCAGTAGAGTGGCACACTTTGGCACTATAGTGTCACACTTTGGCACTGGAGCGTCACATTGTGGCACTACAGCGTCACACTTTGGCACTAGAGCGACATACTTTGGCACCAGAGCTCTAAACATTGGCATTAGAGCGTCACCCTTTGGCACTAGAGCGCCCAATGTTTTGCACTAGAGCATTACAACTTTTCACTAGACCTTTACACTTTGCCACTATAACATCATTCTTTGGCACTAGAGCGTCACACTTTCGCACTTGAGCGTCACACTTTGGCACTAGAGCTTCACACTTTGGCACTAGAGTGTCATACACTGGCACTAGAGCATCACACTTTGGCACGAGGGCATTACACTTTGGCACAAGAGCTTTACACTTTGGCAATAGAGTGTCGCACTTTGGAAGTAGAGCGTCACATTTTGGCACTAGAGCGTCACACTTTGGTACTATGGCATCACACTTAGGAACTAGGGCATCGCACTTTGGCACTATAGATTCACACTTTGGCACTAGAGCTTCACACTTTGGCACTAGAGTGTCACACTTCGGCACTAGAGCGTCAAACGTTGGCACTAGAGCTTCAAACGTTGGCACTAGAGCATCAGACTTTGGCACTACGTCATCACACTTTGGCACTAGAGCATCACACTTTGGCAATATAGCATCACACTTTGGCACTAGAGCTCCACGCTTTGGCACTAGAGCATCACATTTTGGCACTACATCGTCACATTTTGGCACTAGACTGTCACGCTTTGGTACTAGAGCTCCAAACACTGGCATTAGAGCGTCACTCTTTGGCACTAGAGCATCACTCTTTGGCACTAGAGCGTCACACACTTGGCACTAGAGCATCACACTTTGGCACTAGAGTGTCACGCTTTGGTACTAGAGCTCCAAACACTGGCATTAGAGCGTCACTCTTTGGCACTAGAGCATCACTCTTTGGCACTAGAGCGTCACACACTTGGCACTAGAGCATCACACTTTGGCACTAGACCTTCACACTTTGGCACTAGAATGTCACACTTTGGCACTAGAGGGTCACACTTTGACACTAGAGCATCACACTTTAGCACTAGAGCGTCACACTTTGGCAATAGAGCGTCACACTTTGGCACTGGCGCTTCACACTTTGGCACTAGAGGGTCACACTTTGACACTAGAGCATCACACTTTAGCACTAGAGCGTCACACTTTGGCAATAGAGCGTCACACTTTGGCACTGGCGCTTCACACTTTGGCCCTAGAGAGTCACACTCTGGCACTAGACCTTCACACTTTGGTACTAGAGCGTCACACTTTTGCACTAGAGCTTCACACTTTGGCACTAGAGTTTTGAACTTTGGTACTAGAGCGTCACACTTTGGCACTAGACCTTCACACTTTGGTACTAGAGCGTCACACTTTTGCACTAGAGCTTCACACTTTGGCACTAGAGTTTTGAACTTTGGTACTAGAGCGTCACACGTTGGCACTACAGCGTCACACTCTTGCAATAGAGTGTCGCACTTTGGAACTAGAGTACCACACTTTGGCACTAGAGCGTCACACTTTGGTACAAGAGCGTCACACTTTGGCACTAGAGTTTCACACATTGGCACTGGAGATTCACACGTTGGCACAAGAGCATCACACTTTGGCACTAGCGTGTAACAATTTGGCACTAGAGCGTCACTATTTGGCACTAGAACTTCAAACTTTGGCACTAGAGTGTCAGACTTTGGCACTACAGCGTCACACTTTGGCACTAGCGTGTAACAATTTGGCACTAGAGCGTCACTATTTGGCACTAGAACTTCAAACTTTGGCACTAGAGTGTCAGACTTTGGCACTACAGCGTCACACTTTGGAACTAGAGTGTCACACTTTGGCAATAGAGCATCACACTTTGACACTAGATTTCAAACTTTGGCACTAGAGGCTCACACTTCGGCACTAGAGCGTCACACTTTGGTACTAGAGCGTCACACTTTGGCATTAGAGCGTCACACTTTGGCACTAGAGCGTCACACTTTGGCACTAGAGCGTCACACTTTGGCATTAGAGCGTCACAATTTGGCACTAGAGCGTCATTCTTTGGCACTAGCGCTTCACACCTTGGCTCTGGAGCATCACACTATGGCACTAGACCTTCACACTTTGGCACTGGAGCGACACACTTGGGTACTAGAGCTTTACACCTTGGCACTAGAGCGTCACACTTTGGCACAAGAGAGTGACACTTTGGCAATACAGCGTCAGACTTGCATACTAGAGCGTAGCACTTGGGCACTAGGTTTCGAACTTTGGCACTACAGTGTCACACTTTGGTACTAGAGTATCACCATTTGGCACAAGAGCGCCACACTTTGGGACTAGAGCGTCACACTCTGGCAGTAGAGCATCATACTTTCGCAGTAGAGCATCATACTTTGGCACTAGAGTGTCACACTTTGGCACTAGAGTGTCACACTTTGGCACTAGAGCGTCACACTCTGGCAGTAGAGCATCATACTTTCGCAGTAGAGCATCATACTTTGGCACTAGAGTGTCACACTTTGGCACTAGAGTGTCACACTCTGGAACTAGCGCTTCACACTTTGGCACTATAGCATCACACTTTGGCACTAGAGCGTCACACAGTTGCAATAGAGTATTGCAATTTGGAACAAGATCATCACACTTTGGCACTAAAGCATCACACTTTCACACTAGATCGTCACACTTTGGCACTATAGCATCACACTTTGGCACTAGAGCGTCACACAGTTGCAATAGAGTATTGCAATTTGGAACAAGATCATCACACTTTGGCACTAAAGCATCACACTTTCACACTAGATCGTCATACTTTGGCACTAGAGCGTCACACGTTAGCATTTGAGATTGACACTTTGGCACAAGAGCGTCACACTTTGGCACTAGAGTGTAACACTTTGGCACTATAGCGTCATACTTTGGCACTACAGCATCACACTTTGGCACTAGAGCGTCACACGTTAGCATTTGAGATTGACACTTTGGCACAAGAGCGTCACACTTTGGCACTAGAGTGTAACACTTTGGCACTATAGCGTCATACTTTGGCACTACAGCATCACAATTTGGCACTAGAGCGTCACACTTTGGCACTAGAGTATCATACTTTGGCACTAGAGTTTCAAAATGTGGCACAAGAGCCTCGCACTTTGGCACTAGAGCGTCACACTTTGGCACTAGAGTATCATACTTTGGCACTAGAGTTTCAAAATGTGGCACAAGAGCCTCGCACTTTGGCACTAGAGCGTCACACTTTGGCACTAGAGCGTCACACTTTGGCACTATAGCATCACACTTTGGCACTAGAGCGTCGCACTTTGGCACTAGAGTGTCACACTTTGGCACTATAGCGTCACACTTTGCCACTAGCGCTTCACACTTTGGCACTATAGCATCACACTTTGGCACTAGAGCGTCGCACTTTGGCACTAGAGTGTCACACTTTGGCACTATAGCGTCACACTTTGCCACTAGCGCTTCACACTTTGGCACTAGGATGTCACACTGTGGCACTAGACCTTCACACTTTGGCACTAGAGTGTCACACTTGGGCACTAGAGCATCACACGATGGCACTAAAGCGTCGCACTTTTGCAATAGAGCGTCACACTTTGGCACTAGAGCGTCACACGTTGGCACTAGAGCTTCACGCTTTGGCACCCGAGCGTCACACTTTCGCACAAGAGCATGACATTTTGGCTCTTGAGCATCAGAATTTGGCACTAGAGCTTCACACATTGGCACTAGAGCGTCACACCTTGGCACTAGAGTTCCACACTTTGGCACTAGGACGTCACACTTTGACACTAGGGCATCACACATTGGTACTAGGGCGTCACACATTGGCAATAGAGCTTCACAGTTTGGCACTAGAGCGCCACACTTTGGAACTGGAGCGTTACACATTGGCACTCTAGTGTCCCAATTTGGCAATGTAACGTCACACTTTGGCACTAGAGTCTCGAATTTTGGCACTAGAGCGTCACATTTTGGCACTAGAGCTTCACACTTTGGCAATAGAGTGTTGCACTTTGGAACTAGAGCGTCACACTTTGGCACTATAGCGTCACACTTTGGTACTAGAGCGCCATACTTTGGCACTATAGTATCACACTTTCACACTAGATATTCACACTTTGGCACTATAGCGTGACACGTTCGCACTAGAGTTTCACACCTTGGCATTAGAGTGCACACTTTGGAAATAGAGCTTCAACCCTTGCACTAGAGCGTCAGACTTTGGCACTACAGTGTCACACTTTGGCACTAGAGCATCACAATTTGGCAATAGAGCATCACACTTTGGCACTACAGCGTCACGCTTTGGTACTAGAGCGTCACACTTTGGCACTAGAGGTCCAATCGTTGGCATTAGAGCGTCACACTTTGGCACTAGAGCATCACACTTCAGAACTGAAGCGTCACATGGTTGGCACTAGACCATCACTCTTTGGCACTAGAGCGTCACACCTTTGCACTAGAAAGTCACAATTTGGCACTAAATCATCACGGTTTGGCACTAGAGCATCTTACTTTGGCACTGGAGCGTCCCACTTTGGCACTAGGGAGTCAAACTTTGGCACTAGAGCTTCACACTTTGGCACTAGAGCGTCACACTTTGGAACTTGAGCGTCACACTTTGGCACTAGAGCGTCCGACATATGCACTAGAACATCACACTTTGGCACTAGAGCTTCACACTTTGGCACTAGAGCGTCACACTTTGGAACTTGAGCGTCACACTTTGGCACTAGAGCGTCCGACATATGCACTAGAACATCACACTTTGGCACTAGAGTTTCAAACGTAGGCACTAGAGCGTCACACTTTGGCACTAGAGCGTCACACTTTGGCACAAAAGCTTCACATGTTGGCACTAGAGCTTCAATCTTTGCATAAGAGCGTTAGACTTTGGCACTACAGCGTCACACTTTGGCACTAGAGCATCACACTTTGGCACTAGAGCTCCAATTGTTGGCATTAGAGCATCACACGTTGGCACTATAGCATCACACTTTGGCACTAAAGCGTCACATGTTTGGCACTAGAGCATCACACTTTTGCACTATATATTCACACTTCTGCAGTAGAATGTCACACTTTGGCACTAAATCATCACAGTTTGGCACTAGAGCGTCACACTTTGGCACTAGAGCGTCCCACTTTGGCACTAGGGAGTCACACTTTGGCACTAGAGCGTCACACTTTGGTGCTTGAGCCTCAAACTTTGGTACTAGACTTCACACTTTGGCACTAGAGCGTCTTACGTTGGCAATAGAGCTTCACACTTTGGCACCAGAGCATTACACTTTGGCATTGGAGCTTCATGCTTTGGCACTAGAGTGTAACACTTCAGAACTTGAGCGTCACAGTGTGGCACTAAAGCGCCAGACATTTGCACTAGAACATCACACTTTGGCACTAGAGTTTCAAATTTAGACACTATAGCGTCACACTTTGGCACTAGAGCGTCACACTTTGGCACAAAAGATTCACATGTTGGCACTGGAGCTTCATACTTGAGCGTCACAATTTGGCACTAGAGCATCACACTTTGGCACTAGAGCGTCACACTTTGGCACAAAAGATTCACATGTTGGCACTGGAGCTTCATACTTGAGCGTCACAATTTGGCACTAGAGCATCACACTTTGGCACTAGAGCACCACACTTTGGCACTAGAGCGTCACCCTTTGGCAAAAGAGCATCACACTTTGGGAATAGAGTTTCACACTTTGGAACTGGACAGACACACTTCGGTACGAGAGCTTCACACTTTGGTAATAGAGCTTCACACATTGGAACACGAGCGTCACACTTTGGCACTAGAGCTTCACACTTTGGAACTGGACAGACACACTTCGGTACGAGAGCTTCACACTTTGGTAATAGAGCTTCACACATTGGAACACGAGCGTCACACTTTGGCACTAGAGCTTCATACTTTGGCACTAAAGCATCACACTTTGGCACTAGAGCATCACACATTGGCACTAGAGCATCACATGTTGCACTGGAGCTTCACACATCCGCACTAGAGCATCACACTTTGGCACTGATGCGTCACACTTTGGTACTAGAGCGTCACACTTTGGCACTAGAGCATCACACATTGGCACTAGAGCATCACATGTTGCACTGGAGCTTCACACATCCGCACTAGAGCATCACACTTTGGCACTGATGCGTCACACTTTGGTACTAGAGCGTCACACTTTGGCACTAGAGCTTCACAGTGTGGCACTAGAGTGTCACACTTTGGCACTAGAGCTCTGCACCTTGGCACTAGATTGTCACAATTTGGCACTAGAGCATCCCACTTTGGCACTAGAGTGTCCCACGTTGGCACTAGAGCATCACACCATGGCACTAGTGCTTCACACTTTAGCACTAGAGCATCACACATTGGTACTATAGCGTCACACCTTAGCACAAGATCGTCACACTTTGGCATGATATCTTCACACTTCCACACTAGAGCGTCACACTTTGGCACCAGAGAATCACACATTGGCACTTAAGCAGTACACTTTGGTACTATAGCTTTGCACTTTGGCACTATAGCATCACACTTTGGCACGATAACATCCCACTTTGCACTAGAGTGTCCCACATTGGCACTAGAGCGTCATACTTTGGCACTATAGCGTTACACTTTGGCACTAGAGCTTCACACTTTAACACTAGAGCGTCATACTATGGCACTAGAGCGTCACACTTGGGCACTACAACTTCAAACTTTGGCACTAGAGCATCACACTTTGGCACTGGAGCATCACAATTTGGCACTAGAGTGTCACACTTTTACACTAGAGCGTCACATTTTGGCACTAGACATTCACACGTTGGCACTAGATCGTCACACTTTGGTACTAGAGCGTAACACTTTTGGAACTAGAACGTCACACTTTGGCACTAGAGCTCACACTTTCCTACTAGAATCACACTTGCACTAGAGCGTCCACCTTTGGCACTAGAGCGTCACACTTAAGCACTAGATGGTCACACCTAGGGCACTTGAGCGTCACACTTTGACACTAGATCTTCACACTTTGGTATTAGAGCGGCACACATTGGCACTAGAGCTTTACACTTTGAAACTAGAGGGTCCCACTTTGGCACTAGAGCTTCAAACTTTGCTACTAGAGCGTCACACTTTGAAACTATAACATCACACTTTGGCACTAGAGCGTCACACTTTGGTACTAGAGCGGCACACATTGGCACTAGAGCTTTACACTTTGAAACTAGAGGGTCCCACTTTGGCACTAGAGCTTCAAACTTTGCTACTAGAGCGTCACACTTTGAAACTATAACATCACACTTTGGCATTTGAGCGTCACATTTTGGCACTAGAGCGTCACACTTTGGCACTAGAGTTTTGAACTTTGGCACTAGGGTGTCATACTTAGGTACTAGAGCGTCACACTTTGAAACTATAACATCACACTTTGGCATTTGAGCGTCACATTTTGGCACTAGAGCGTCACACTTTGGCACTAGAGTTTTGAACTTTGGCACTAGGGTGTCATACTTAGGTACTAGAGCGTCACACTTTGGCACTAGGGGGTCACACTTTGGCACTAGAGCATCACACATTGGCACTAGAGCTTCACGCTTTGTCACTAGAGCGTCACACTTTGGCACGGGAGAGTTACACTTTGGTACTAAAACGTCACACTTTGGCACTAGAGGGTCACACTTTGGCACTAGAGCATCACACATTGGCACTAGAGCTTCACGCTTTGTCACTAGAGCGTCACACTTTGGCACGGGAGAGTTACACTTTGGTACTAAAACGTCACACTTTGGCACTAGAGCGTCAAACGTGGGCACTATAGTTCTGGACTTTGGTACTAGAGCGTCACACTTTGGCACGAGAGCGTCACATTGTGCCACTAGAGCGTCACACTCTGGCACTAGAGCGTCAGACTTTGGCACTAGAGCATCACACTTTGGCAGTAGGGCTCCACACGTTGGCACTAGAGGGTCACACTTTGGCACTAGAGCGTCATGTTTTGGCACTACAGCGTCACACTCTGGCACTAAAGCATCACACTTTGGCACTAGAGCTCCAAACATTGGCAGTAGAGCATCACACTTTGGCATTAGAGCATCACACTTTGGCACTTGAGCATTACACGTTTGGCACTAGAGCATCACACTTTTGCACGAGACCTTCGCACTTCGGCACTAGAACATCACACATTGGTACTAGAGCGTCACACGTGGGCAGTAAGCGTCACACTTTGGCACTAGAGATTCACACTTTGGCACTACAGTATCATACTTTGGCACTAGAGCTTCACACATAGGCACCAGAGCGCTATCCTTTGGCACTAGAGCTTCACACTTTGGCAATAGAGTGTCGCACTTTGGAGCTAGAGCGTCACATTTTGGCACTAGATCATCACACTTTGGTACTAGAGCTTCACGCTTTGGTACAAGAGCATCACACTTTGGCACTAGAGATTCCCACGTTGGCACTAGAGCGTCGCCCTTTGGCCCTAGAGTGTCACATTTTGGCACTAGAGCGTCACACTTTGGCACTAGAGCATCACACTTTGGCACTAGAGATTCCCACGTTGGCACTAGAGCGTCGCCCTTTGGCCCTAGAGTGTCACATTTTGGCACTAGAGCGTCACACTTTGGCACTAGAGCTTCAAACGTTGGCACTAGAGTGTCAGACTTTGGCACTACATCGTCACACTTTGGCACTAGAGCGTCACAGTTTGGCACTAGAGCTTCACACTTTGGCACTAGAGCTCCACACGTTGGCACTAGCGCGTCACACTTTGGCTCTAAAGCGTCACACTCTGGCACTAGAGAATCACACTCTGGCACTAGAGCTCCAAACCTTGGCATTAGAGCATCACACTTTGGCACTAGAGCATCACACTTTGGCACTAGAGCGTCACACATTTGGCACTAGAGCATCACACTTTGGCACTAGAGCTTCATATTTTGGTACTTGAGCGTCATACTTTGGCACTAGAGCTACAAACTTTGGCACTTAAGCGTCATACTTTGGCAGTAGAGCTTCACACGTTGGCACCAGAGCGTTACACTTTGGCACTAGACCTTCATACTCTTACACTAGAGCATCACACTTTGGAACTAGAGCGTAACACTTTGGCACTATAGCGTCACACATTGGCACTAGAGCATCACACGTTGGTAGTATAGTTTTGAACTTTGGCACTAAAGCATCACACTTTGGCACTATAGCGTCACACCTTGACAAAAGAGCTTCACACTTTGGCCTTAGAGCTTCACACTCTCGCAGTAGATCGTCACACTGTGGCACTAGAGCATCACACTTTGGCACTATAGAGTTACGCTTGGGCACTAGAGTGTCACCCTTAGGCACAAGAGCGTCACACGTTGGGACTAGAGCGTCACACTTTGGCACCAGAGCGTCACACTTTGGCATTAGAGCGTCACATTTCGGCACTAGAGCGTCAAACATAGGAACTAAAGTGTCACACTTTGGCACTGGCGCTTCACACTTTGGCACTAGAGTGTCACACTGTGGCACTAGACCTTGACACTTTGGTACTAGAGCGTCACACTTTGGTACTTGAGCGTCACACATTGGCACTAGGACCTCACACTTTCGCACTAGAGTTTCGAACTGTGGTACTAGTGCGTCACACTCTTGCAATGGAGTGTCGCACTTTGGAACTAAAGTGTCACACTTTGGCACTAGAGCGTCACACTTTGGTACTAGAGCGTCACACTTTGGCACTAGAGCCGCACACGTTGGCACTAGACATTCACACTTTGGCACAAGAGCATCATACTTTGGCACTATAGTGTAAGAATTTGGCACTAGAACAACACACGTTGGTACTAGAGCTTCAAACTTTGGCAATAGAGCGTCAGACTTTGGCATTGCAGTGTCACACTTTGGAACTACTTGTGCCCTAGTTGCGCCCTAGTTGTGCCCTAGTTGTGCCCTAGTTGCGCCCTTGTTGCGCCCTAGTTGCGCCCTAGTTGTGCCCTCGTTGCACCCTATTTGCGTCCTTATTGCACCCTACTTGCGTCCTACTGGTACCCTACTTGCACCCTAGTTGTGCCTTAGTTGGGCACTAGCTACGCCCTAGTTGTGCCCTAGTTGCGCGCTAGTAGCGTCCTATGTGTGCCCTACGTGCGTGCTATTCGTGCCTTAGTAGCACCTTAGTTGCGCCCAACTTGCGCATTAGTTGCACCCTAGTTGCGCCCTAGTTGCACCCTAGTTGTATCATACATGCGCTCTAGTTAAACCCTAGTTGCACCCTACTTGCGCCCCAGTTGCGCCCTAGTTATGCCCTAGTTGCGCCCTAGTTGCGCTCTAGTTGCGCCCTAGTTACGCCGTAGCTGCGCCTTAGCTGCGTCCTAGTAGCGCCCAACTTACACACTAGTTGCACCCTAGTAGCACCCTAGGTGCACCGTAGTTATGCCCTGGTTGCGCCCTAGTTGCGCACTAGCTGTGCCCTACTTGCACCCTAGTTGCGCTCTAGTTGCGCCCTACTTGTGCACTAGGTGCGTCCTAGTTGCGCCCTAGTTGCACCCTATTTGCGCCCTTCCTGTGCCCTTCTTGCACCAAACTTACACCCTACTAGCGCCCTACTTGCGCCCTAGTTGCGTCCTAGTTGCGCCCTAGTTACGCCCAAGTCGCCCACTAGTCGCGCCCTAGTCGCGCCCTAGTCGCGCCCTAGTCGCGCCTTAGTTACGCCCTAGTTGCACCCTAGTTGCGCCCTAGTTGCGCCCTAGTTGCGCCCTACTTGCGCCCTAGTTGCGCCCTAGTTGCGCCCTAGTTGCGCCCTATTTGCGCTCTTGTTGCGCCCTACATGCGCCCTAGTTGCGCCTTTGTTAGGCCCTTGTTGCGCCCAACTTGCGTACTAGGTACACCCTAGTTGCGCCCTAATTGCGCTTTAGTTGCACCCTAGTTGTGCCCTAGTTGCGCTCTACTTGCACCCTACTTGCATCCTACTTGTGCCCTAGTTGCGTCCTACTTGTGCCCCAGGTGCGTCGTAGTTGCGCCCTAGTTGCACCCTAGTTGTGCCTCAGTTAGGCACTAGCTACGCCCTAGATGTCCCCAGTTGCGCCCTAATTGCGCCCTAGTTGCACCATAGTTGCGCCTTAGTTGTACCCTAGTTGCGCCCTAGTTGCGCCCAAGTCGCGCCCTAGTCGCGCCCTAGTAGCGCCCTAGTCACGCCCTAGTCGTACCCTAGTTGCACCTTAGTTGCGCCCTAGCTGCACCATTGTTGCGCCCTAGTTGTGCCCTGGTTACGGCCTAGATGTGCCCTTGTTGCGCACTAGTTGCGCCCTGCTTGCGCCCTAGTTGCACCCTAGTTGTGCCATAGATGCGCCCTAGTTGCGCCCTAGTTGCGCCCTAGTTGCGCCCTAGTTGCGCCCTACTCTCGCCCTAGTTGCGCCTCAGCGAGGCACTAGCTACGCGCTAGATGCGCCCTAGTTGCACCCTAGTTTTGCCATACTTGCGCTCTAGTTGCACCCTAGTTGCACCCTACTTGTGTTCTAGTTGCACCATAGTTGCGCCCTAGTTGCGCTCTAGTTGCGCTCTAGTTGCGCCCTACTTGCGCCCTAGTTGCGCCATAGTTACGCCCTAGTTGCGCCCAACTTGCACACTAGTTGCACCGTAGTTGCGCCCTAGTTGCGCCCTAGTTGCGCCCTAGTTGCGCCCTATTTGCGCCCTAGTTGCGCCCTACTTGTACCCTACTTACGCCTTACTTGCGCCCTAGTTGCGCCATTGTTGCGCCCTACTTGCGCCCTAGTTGCGCCCTAGTTGCGCCCTAGTTGCGCCCTATTTGCGCCCTAGTTGCGCCCTACTTGTACCCTACTTACGCCTTACTTGCGCCCTAGTTGCGCCATTGTTGCGCCCTACTTGTGCCCTAGGTGCTTCCTAGTTGCGCCCTAGTTGCACCATAGTTACGCCCTTCTTGCACCCTTATTACACCAAACTTACACCCTACTGGCGCCCTACTTGCGCCCTAGTTGCGCCTCAGCTGGGCACTAGCTACGGCCTAGTTGCTCCCAGTTGCGCCCTAATTGCGCCCTAGTTGCGCCCCAGTTACGTCTTAGTTGCACCGTAGTTGCGCCCTAGTTGCGCCCAAGTCGCGCCCTAGTCGCGTCCTAGTCGCGCCCTAGTCGAGTCCTAGTCGCGCCCTAGTTGCGCCTTAATTGTGCCCTAGTTGCACCCTAGTTCTGTCCTAGTTGCACCCTAGTTGTGCCCTAATTGTGCCCTATTTGCGTCCTAGTTGCGCCCTAGTTGCGCCCTAGTTGCGCCCTAGTTTCACCCTAGATGTGCCCTAGTTGCACCCTAGCTGCGCCCTACTTGTGCCCTAGTTGCGCCCTACTTGCGCCCTAGTTGCGCACTAGTTGCGCCCTAGGTGCGCCCTACTTGCGCCCTACTCTTGCCCTAGTTGCGTCTCAGTTGGGCACTAGCTACGCCCTAGTTGTACCCTATTTGCGCCCTAGCTGCATCCTACCTGTGCCGTACTTGCACCTTATTTGTGCCTTACTTGCGCCTTAGTTGCTCCTTAGTTGCGCCTTATTTGCACCCTAGTTGCGTCCAAGTTGCGGGATCACTGACATCACCTCTTTTTGGAGTGTTCATTGCACTGAAGTAACGTCTTGCCCGTTTGAGGAAACGTTGGGCCCATTCTGCACCCGTGGCCATCAATAGGTGACCCGTCATTCACAATAACCGCAAGCAGCCCCGGAGCCATTGCCTGTCAGTAAAAGTCCCGCAAACTTCTTGTCGCCTGCTGCCCTCTGTTTTTCATCATCCTAGCCCCGCAAGCACCCGCGCCCTCCTCATTCCTTTTCATTAGCCTCATGTGCTGCATCTACCCCATCATCTTCATCTTGTTTACGCTCCTCATCTCGAGCCGCGTCCCCGCACCGCCTCCTCGCGTCATCAGCAGCAGCAGTGTAACTCCCGCCATGAGGACATCGGACACCACCAGTCTCCCCGCTCCCATTGCAAGCCAAATAGGGAACAAGCCGTCACTCTCCTGACATCGGTGGACTAGTGTCTCTGCTCGCCGCACAGCTCCCTCGGCTGCCTGCTTTCTATCGCTGCCAGGACATTGGACACCGCCAGTCTTCTTGCCCGTCGGTCTCGGGCCAACTGGGGAACAAGCCGTCACTCTCCTAAAAGAAGAGCAATTTGGTTGGCTCGCTCGTGCTCCCCACCGTGTTGTCTTTTGCCTTGCCGTCCTCTGCCTGCCGCGACCTCGATCCCGCAACCACGCGCAACCACTTGCAACCACTTGCAACCACTCGCAACAACTCGCAACCACTCGCAACCACATGCAACAACTCGTAACCACTTGCAACCACAAGCAACCACTCGCAACCACTCACAATTGCAACCACTCACAACCACTCACAAATGAAACCAATTGCAATCACTTGCAACCACTCGCAATCACTTGCAACCAATCGCAACTACTTGCAACAACTTGTAAGAAATCACAACAACTCGCAACCACTCGCAACCACCCACAACCACTCGCAATTACTCGCAACCACTCGCAACCACTCGCAACCACTCGCAACCACTTGAAACCACTCGCAACCACCCGCAACCACTCACAACCACTTGCAACCACTTGCAACCACTTGCAACCACTTGCAACCACTTGCAACCACTCGCAACCACTTGCAACCACTTGCAACCACTCGCAACCACTTGCAACCACTTGCAACCAGCCGCAACCACTCGCAACCACTCGCAACTACTTGCAACCACTCGCAACCACTCGCAGCCACTAGCAACAACCCATAACCACTCCCAACCACTAGCAACCATACGCCACCACTCGCAACCACTTGCAACGCTTTGCAACCACTTGCAACCACTTGCAACAACTTGCAACCACTCACAACAACTCGCAACCACTCACACCCACTCACAACCACCTACAACCTCTCGCAACCACTTGCAACCACTTGCATCCACTCACACCCACTCACAACCACTTGCAAACACTCACAACCACTCGCAACGTCTTGTAACACCCATAACCACTCCCAACCAAGCACAACCACTCACAACCACACGCAATCACTCGCAACAACACACAACTTCTCACTGCCACTTGCAACCACTTGCAACCACTTGCAACCACTTGCAACCACTTGCAACCACACGCAACCACTCGCAACCACTCGCAACCACTCGCAACCACTTGCAACCACTCGCAA
>SZWC01001054.1:232963-255442 GCA_023375785.1 Penium margaritaceum | reverse complement strand
CGTCTAACGGAGGAAGCAAGTACTTCCTGACCTTCATTGATGACCACAGCCGCAAGTTGTGGATCTACTTCCTCAAAACAAAGGGAGAGGTCAAGGAGAAGCTCCTCGAGTTCGTCGCCATGGTGGAGCGGCAAACGTCCAAGAAGGTGAAGACGCTTCGAAGTGACAACGGGGGTGAGTACGAGGCATGCAAGCCTTGGCTCAAGCATCATGGCATCCGCCACGAGCAGACCACCCCATACAATCCCCAAAGCAACGGCGTGGCCGAGAGGATGAACCAGACCCTGCTCGGCATGGTGCGAAGCATGCTCTTCGACGCCAAGCTCCCACCTCGCTTTTGGGCTGAAGCAGCAACAACGGCCTGCTACCTCTTGAACCTCACACCAGCGACCGCCTTGCGGAAGCGTGGAAAGGAGCAGGACAAGCAGCTGAAGACCCCACAGGAAGCATGGTCGGGAAAGAAACCCAACGCATCCCATCTGAAGGTGTTTGGGTCAACTGCATGGGTGAAGATCCAGTCGGGAGAAGGTGGAGGCAAGCTTGACGCACGTTCGAGGAAGTGCGTCATGGTTGGGTACGACACGTCACACAAAGCCTATCGGCTTTGGGACCAGGCAGCAGGCAAGCTCGTGAGGAGCCGCGACGTCGTGTTTGACGAACGCACCCTTGGAAAGGGAGAGCTGCTGGACCCGATCCTCGCTCCCAAAGCGGGAGAGTGGATAGTGTTGCTTGAGTCCGGAGACCAAGCGCCCGACAACTGGCTCGCTTTGCCAGCAGGTGGTAGGAATGGGAGAGATGTTGCGGAGGATGATGCAGCATCTGACATGGACGCGGATTCCGAGGCGTCCAGGGCTTCCGAGTCTGACTTGGAGTCTGACGACTCTTCTGACGATGACGACGACAAACCACCACCTGTGGAAGCACTAGCACCAAAGCAAGAAGCCGCACCACTACCCCGGCGCAGTTTGCGACCAAAGAAAGCACCTTTGCGGTATGAGGATGATTGGACCGGCTTGAGCTGGTCGTGCATGGCTCAGGGAGAGCCATCCACAGTGGCGGAGGCGATGAATGGCCCAGATGCGGCTAAGTGGAAGGAGGCAGTGGACAGCGAGCTCGCGTCCATTGTCGAGAACGGCACGTGGGTGCTCGTGGATAGACCCGACAAGGCCCACGTGGTGGGATCCAAGTGGGTCCTCCGAGTGAAGAAGAAGCAATACGGCAGCATCGACAAGTTCAAGGCAAGGGTAGTGGCTAAGGGGTTCTCTCAACGCCCGGGCTCTGAGTACGATGAGACGTTCGCGCCCGTCGTGACCTTTGCCTCCATCCGCTCTCTCCTTGGCATTGCAGCTGCAAAGAACCTGGAGATACACCAGATGGACGTCAAGACAGCTTTTCTTTATGGGAAGCTTGACAAGGAAGTGCTGATGGAGGTGCCCGAAGGAGTCGAAGCTCCCGAGGGTAAGGTGTGCAAGTTGGTGAAAGCGCTCTACGGGCTGAAACAGGCCCCAAGGATGTGGTACAAAGAGATGGACGGTTTCATGACCGGTCTCTCCTTCACGCATTGCCACAGTGATCCGAGCGTGTATGTGCGCGATGATGGGAGAGGGCTAATGCTGGTTGCACTGTACGTGGATGATCTGATCATCTGCTCGTCTTCGGTCGAGCTGCTGGATGAGCTGAAGTCTGACCTCAGCAAAAGGTTCAAGATGAAGGACATGGGTCCTCTCGAGTACTACCTCGGGATCGCCATCCACCGCAACCGAGTAGCCGGCACCATCGAACTCAACCAAACCAAATACATTGGTGAGGTACTGAAGCGCTATCACATGGAAGACTGCAAACCTGTCAGCACCCCAATGACGACCGATACGAAGCTGAAGGCCTCCATGTCGCCAAGCAACGAAGCAGAACAAAGGGAGATGCAAGACATCCCCTACCAGTCCGCCGTGGGTAGCATCATGTACGCCATGGTAGGGACTCGTCCCGACATCTGCTATGCTGTGGGACAAGTGAGCAGATTCGTGGCCAACCCTGGGCCACAACACTGGCAGGCAGTCAAGCGCATCTTGCGCTACCTGCAAAAGACACGTCACATGGGCCTCATCCTTGGAGGCCAAGAAGGAACGGAACCCCTTCGCCTGAAGTGCTATACCGATGCTGACTGGNACCTTGTCCACTGCCTAGCTGGCTAGCTACACATACAGACAAGGCATGCACTGCTCTGTGGAGTACGTCCCCTTGGTCTGTTTTGAGATGGGCCAGGAATGCACTGCCCATAATGGGTATGTCCCCTGTGGCTCATCATAGGAACCATACCTTTTTGGCATGGTTGAATAGGCACCGGAGTCTCAGACGAGAGATCGCAGGTTCAAACCCCGCGACGGCCACATTTTGTTGTGGCCAAAACTTGGACAGGAAGCTTCTATGAAGCTTACTAAAAGCCTGGCTTGAGGATGACACTTGGCGGTCTAAGGACGCGCCAAGTAGGATTGTAGGTTGAGGTTGGCTCCAGTGGAGCCACTACAAGCAGAAGCTTTAGCAAAGCTCTGCAAGTATAAAAGCCTGTACCTTGCATGCATCCATTTACAGTTCTTACCTTTGAGACTCCTCACAGAGTGTCCAACCAAAGGTAGACACTAAAGACCAACATGCGGACTTCGTGAGGTTGCAAACCAAACGAACCCTAAAGTGTGGATCCCTCGTTTGAGGGTGATATGTTATCTTGGTTGCAATACCAAGAGCGGTTGGCGGCCTCCCATGTCGGGACCCGTTTTCTAGACCGTTGCTATCCGGCGCATTGACACAAAGTGTGACACTCTAGTGCCAAAGTGTGAACCTCTAGTGCCAAAGTGTGAAGCTCTTGTGTCAAAGTGTGACGATCTAGTACCAAAGTCACACTTTGGCACAAGAGCATCACACTTTGGCACTAGAGCTTCATATTTTGGTACTAGAGCATCACACTTTAGCACTAGAGCGTCCCACTTTGGCAATAGAGCATCACACTTTGGCACTAGAGCGTCACATGTTGGCACTTGAGTGTCACAATTTGGCAATAGAGCTATGAACTTTGGCACTAGAGCGTCATATGTTGGTACTCGAGCTTCACAGTTTGGCACTAGAGCGTCACACTTTAGAACTAGAGCGTCATATTTTGGCTCTACAGCGTCACACATTGGCACTAGAGCATCACACGTTGGCACTAGAGTTTTGAACTTTGGCACTAGAGCATCACACTTTAGCAGTAGAGCGCTACACTTTGACACAAGAGCTTCACACTTTGGCACTAGAGCTTCACACGTTGGTACTAGAGCGTCACACTCTGGCAATAGAGCATCACACTTTGGCACTAGAGGGTCACACTTGGGCACTAGAGCATCACCCTTTGGCACAAGAGCGTCACACTTTGGGACTAGAGTGTCACACTTTGGCACTAGAGCGTCACACTTTGACACTAGAGCATCACACTTTTGCACTAGAGTGTCACACTTTGGCAATAGAGCGTCACACTTTGGCACTGGCGCTTCACACTTTGGCACTAGAGCGTCACACTGTGGCACTAGACCTTCACACTTTGGTACTAGAGCGTCACACTTTGGCACTTGAGCGTCACACTTTGGCACTAGAGCCTCACACTTTGGCACTAGAGNGGATACGTGTGCATCTTGAATGGCGCTGCCATCTCATGGGCCAGTAGGAAGCAGGATTGTGTTTCTGTGTCCACGGCTGAGGCAGAGTATGTTGCTCTGTCTGAGTTGTGCAAAGAGACTCAGTGGCTGCGCAGCCTCCTTGGCGAAATGACAGTACCACAGAAGGATGCCAAGGTCGTACACGTGGACAACATGAGTGCCATCTCAATGGCTGAAGACGAGATCATCTCCCGGCGAACGAAGCACATCGACATACGTTACCACTACTCACGTGACCTGGTCATGAAGAACGTGGTGGAATTGCAGCACTGCGGAACAAAGAGCATGCTTGCTGACTGCATGACCAAGCCGCTGGAGAGCGACTTGCACTATGCAGGCATTCGTGGATTCGGCATGAGGAGTGCGACAGAGGAAGGGTGAGCCCCAAGGCATTGATGGAGCCAAGTAAGCGCCAGATGGACAGAGGTGCAAGGGAGAGATTTGTTGAAATAGTATGCACCTTGTCCACTGCCTAGCTGGCTAGCTACACATACAGACAAGGCATGCACTGCTCTGTGGAGTACGTCCCCTTGGTCTGTTTTGAGATGGGCCAGGAATGCACTGCCCATAATGGGTATGTCCCCTGTGGCTCATCATAGGAACCATACCTTTTTGGCATGGTTGAATAGGCACCGGAGTCTCAGACGAGAGATCGCAGGTTCAAACCCCGCGACGGCCACATTTTGTTGTGGCCAAAACTTGGACAGGAAGCTTCTATGAAGCTTACTAAAAGCCTGGCTTGAGGATGACACTTGGCGGTCTAAGGACGCGCCAAGTAGGATTGTAGGTTGAGGTTGGCTCCAGTGGAGCCACTACAAGCAGAAGCTTTAGCAAAGCTCTGCAAGTATAAAAGCCTGTACCTTGCATGCATCCATTTACAGTTCTTGCCTTTGAGACTCCTCACAGAGTGTCCAACCAAAGGTAGACACTAAAGACCAACATGCGGACTTCGTGAGGTTGCAAACCAAACGAACCTAAAGTGTGGATCCCTCGTTCGAGGGTGATATGTTATCTTGGTTGCAATACCAAGAGCGGNGCACTAGAGCGTCACACTTTGGCACTAGAGCGTCACACTTTGGCACTAGAGCGTCACACTTTGGCAATAGAGCGTCACACTTTGGCACTGGCGCTTCACACTTTGGCACTAGAGCGTCACACTGTGGCACTAGACCTTCACACTTTGGTACTAGAGCGTCACACTTTGGCACTTGAGCGTCACACTTTGGCACTAGAGCCTCACACTTTGGCACTAGAGTTTTGAACTTTGGCACTGCAGCATCGAACTTTGGCACTAGAGCGTCACACTCTTGCAATTGAGTGTCGCACTTTGAAACTAGAGCATCACACTTTGGCACTAGAGCGTCACACTTTGGTACTAGAGCGTCACACCTTGGCACTAGAGCGTCACACTTTGGCACTATAGATTCACACTTTGGCACAAGAGCGTCACACTTTGGCACTAGAGTGTAACAATTTGGCACTAGAGCGTCACACTTTGGCACTAGAACCTCAATCTTTGGCACTAGAGTGTCAGACTTTGGCACTACAGCGTCACACTTTGGAACTAGGGCTTCACACTTTGGCACTAGAGCATCACACTTTGGCACTAGAGTTTCAAACATTGGCACTAGAGCCTCACACTTCGGCACTAGAGCGTCACACTTTGGCACTAGAGCGTCACACTTTGGCACTAGGGCGTCACACTTTGGTACGAGAGCATCACACTTTGGCATTAGAGCGTCACAATTTGGCACTAGAGCGTCACACTTTGGCACTAGCGCTTCACACTTTGGCACTAGAGCGTCACACTGTGGCAGTAGACCTTCACACTTTGGCACTGGAGCGTCACACTTGGGTACTAGAGCTTCACACTTTGGCACTAGAGCGTCACACTTTGGCACTAGAGAGTCACACTTTGGCAATAGAGCATCACACTTTCGTACTAGAGTGTAACACTTGGGCACTAAATTTCGAACTTTGGCACTAGAGCGTCACACCTTGGCACTAGAGCGTCATACTTTGGCACTAGAGCGGCACAGTTTGGCACTAGAGCGTCACACTTTGGCACTAGAGCATCACACTTTGGCACTAGAGCTCCACGCTTCGGCACTATAGCGTCACACTTTGGCACTACAGCGTCCCACTTTGGCACTAGAGGGTCACACTTTGGAACTAGAGCTCCAAACGTTGGCACGAGAGCGTCACACTTTGGCACTAGAGCTTAACACTTCGGCACTCGAGCGTCACACTTCTGCATTAGACCATCACACTTTGGCACTAGAGCGTCACACTTTGGCACTAGAGTTCCACACTTTGGCACTAGAGCGTCACACTTTGACACTAGAGCGTCACACTTTGGCACTTGAGCATCACAATTTGGCACTCGAGCTTCACACTTTGGCACTAGAGCATCACTCCTTGGAAGTAGAGCGTCACACTTTGGCACTAGAGTCTCATACTTTGGCACTAGAGCGTCACATTTTGGCACTAGAGTTTCAAACTTTGGCACTAGAGCATCAGTTTGCCACTAGAGCGTCACACTTTGGCAATAGTGTGTCGCACTTTGGAACAAGAGCGTGACACTTTGGCACTAGAGCGTCACACTTTGGTACTAGAGCGTCACACTTTTGCACTAGAGCATCACACGTTGGCACTAGAGATTCACACTTTGGCACTAGAGCGTCACACTTTGGCACTAGAGTGTCACACGTTGGCACTAGAGCGTCACACTTTGGCACTAGAGCTTCAAACTCTGGCACTAGAGCGTCAGACTTTAACACTACAGCGACACACCTTGGCACTAGAGCGTCACACTTTGGCACTAGAGTTCCAAACATTGACATTAGAGCATCACAATTTGGCACTAGAGTGTCACACTTTGGCACTAGAGCGTCACACTTTGGCACTAGAGCCTCACGCTTTGGGACTAGAGCGTCAAACTTTGGCACTAGAGCGTCACCCTTTGGCACAAGAGCGTCATACTTTGAGACTAGAGCGTCACACTTTGGCACTAGAGCGTCACACCTTGGCACTAGAGCGTCACGCTTTGGCACTAGAGCGTCACACTTTGGCACTAGAGCGGCACACGTTGGCACTAGCGCTTCACACTATGGCACTAGAGCCTCGCACTGTGGCACTAGACCTTCACACTTTGGCACTAGAGCGTCATATTTGGGTACTAGAGCGTCACACTTTGGCACTAGAGCGTCACACTTTTGTACTAGAGCGTCACACTTTGGCACTAGAGCGTCACAAGTTTGCACTAGAGCTTCACACTTTGGCACTTGAGCGTAACACTTTGGCACAAGAGCATCACATTTTGGCACTTGAGCATCACACTTTGCATTTATGGTTAATCACCCCTTAAAAATTCACCCTTTATTCAGTGTACATATCCAAAGTAGTCACTTGGAAGGTTCACGGTACCTTTGTGGACGTTACGTCACATTTTCATTTTACCAGTTGTCCAAAGACAGAATAGTGTATAATTATTCTTCAGCATGGGAAATAACGTGGAAGGATCTCAGGGACATTTTTACTACGTAACAAAAACTATGGTTAAGCGATTCACAACTCTATCTACATTTCCCGTTAAAGCACCTATATGTGTACATACACATAAACTGTACTACATCTGTAAATACGTAATAGACGTATTTGTGGACTTGGAAGCTCGTCAGACCATTAGACGTTTACGATGTTCGATGTTCCCTAATCGGGCTCCCGCTGGGCCCTGGTCGAGTGGGGCTTGGTACTGTGCTGACTCGGCAAGTTGCTTCGCTGTTTTTTGTTTTTGTTTTTTCCTTGTCCATCGATGACTAGCGACAAACATCGTGGTTGACTACTAGCAAAAAACGTCGTGGTCGGCACTAGAGCGTCACACTTTGGCACTAGAGCGTCACACTTTGGCACTAGAGCGTCACACTTTGGTACTAGAGCGTCACACTTTGGCACTAGAGCGTCACACTTTGGCATTTGAGCGTCAAAATTTGGCACCAGAGCGTCACACTTTGGCACTAGCGCTTCACACTTGGGTACTAGAGCTTCACACTTTGGCACTAGAGTGTCACACCTTGGCACAGGAGAGTCACACTTTGGCAATAGAGCGTCACACTCTCGTACTAGAGCATCACACTTGCGCACTAGATTTCGAACATTGGCACTAGAGCGTCACACTTTGGCACACGAGCGTCACACTTTGGCACTAGAGCGTCACTCTTTGGCACTAGAGCGTCACACTTTAGCACTAGAGCATCACACTTTGGCGCTAGAGCTCCACCCTTTGGCACTATAGCGTCACACTTTGGCACTACAGCGTCACACTTTGGCACTATAACGTCACACTTTGGAACTAGAGCTCCAAACGTTGGCACTAGAGCGTCACACTTTGGCACTAGAGTGTCATACTTTGGCACTAGAGTTTCAAACTTGGGCACTAGAGCGTCATATTTTGGCACTAGAGCATCTCACTTTGGCAATAGAGTGTCGCACTTTGGAACTAGAGCGTCACACTTTGGCACTAGAGCGTCACACGCTGGTACTAGAGCGTCACACTTTGGCACTAGAGCATCACACTTTGGCACTAGAGCGTCACACTTTGGCACTAGAGTGTCATACTTTGGCACTAGAGTTTCAAACTTGGGCACTAGAGCGTCATATTTTGGCACTAGAGCATCTCACTTTGGCAATAGAGTGTCGCACTTTGGAACTAGAGCGTCACACTTTGGCACTAGAGCGTCACACGCTGGTACTAGAGCGTCACACTTTGGCACTAGAGCATCACACTTTGGCTTAGAGAAACACAGTATGGCACTAGAGCGTCACACTTTAGGACTAGAGTGTCATACTTTGGCACTAGAGCGTCACACTTTGGCACTAGAGCTTCAAACTCTGGCAATAGAGCGTCAGACTTTGGCACTACAGCATCATACTTTGGCACTAGAGCGTCACACTCTGGCACTAGAGCATCACACTTTGGCACTAGAGCTCTTCACTTTGGCACTAGAGCGTCACACTTTGGCACTACAGCGTCACATTTTGGCACTAGAGCATCACACTTTGGCACTAGAGCTCCAAACGTTGGCATTAGAGCGTCACAATTTGGCACTAGAGCGTCACACTTTAGCACTAGAGCGTCACACGTTTGGCACTAGAGCATCACACTTTGGCTCTCGACCTTCATACTTTGGCACTAGAACGTCACACTTTGGCACTAGATCGTCACACTTTGCCACTAGACCGTCACACTTTGGCACTGGAGCTTCATACGTTGGTACTAGAGCGTCACACTTTGGTACTAGAGCGTCCCAGTTTGGAACTAGAGCGTCACACGTTGGCACTAGAGCGTCACACTTTGGCACTAGAGCGTCACATTTTGGCACTTGATTGTCACACTCTGGCACTAGAGCTTCAAACTTTGGCACTAGAACGTCATACTTTGGCACTAGAGCTTCACACTTTGGCACCAGAGCGTTACACTTTGGCACTAGAGCTTTACACTTTGGCACTAGAGCGTCACAATTTGGGACTAGAGCGTCACACTTTGGCACTACAGCGTCACACATTGGCACTAGAGCATCACAAGTTGGCAGTATAGTTTCGAACTTTGGCACTAGAGCGTCACACTTTGGCACTAGAGCGTCACATTTTGACACAAGAGCTTCACACTTTGGCACTAGAGCTTCACACTCTGGCAACAGAGCGTCATACTTTGGCACTAGAGCATCACACTTTGGCACAAGAGCGTCACACTTGGGCACTAGAGCGTCACCCTTTGGCACAAGAGCGTCACACTTTGGGACAAGAGTGTGACACGTTGGCACTAGAGTGTCACACTTTGGCACTAGAGCGTCCCACTTTGGCACTAGAGCGTCACACTTTGACACTAGACCATCACACTTTGGCACTGGCGCTTCACACTTTGGCACTAGAGCGTCACACTGTGGCACTAGACCTTCACACTTTGGTACTATAGCGTCACACTTGCGCACTTGAGCGTCACACTTTGGCACTAGAGCCTCACACTTTGGCACTAGAGTTTCAAACTTTGGCACTAGCGCGTCACACTTTGGCACTAGAGCGTCACACTCTTGCAATAGAGTGTCGCACTTTTGAACTAGAGCGTCACACTTTGGCACTAGAGCGTCACACTTCGGTACTAGAGCGTCACACTTTGGCACTAGAGCATCACACTTGGCACTAGAGATTCACACTTTGGCACAAGAGCGTCATACTTGGCACTAGAGCGTCACACTTTCGCACTCGAGCGTCACCCTTTGGCACTAGAGCGTCACACTTTGGCGCTAGAGCGTCACACTTTCGCATTAGAGCATCACACTTTGGCACTAGAGCTCCACACTTTGGCACTATAGTGTCACACTTTGGCACTACAGCGTCACACTTTGGCACTAGAGCGTCACACTTTGGAACTAGAGCTCCAAACGTTGGCACTAGAGCGTCACACTTTGGCACCAGAGCTTCACACTTTGGCACTCGAGCGTCACACTTTTGCATTAGACCATCACACTTTGGCACTAGAGCATCACACTTTGGCACTGGAGCTTCAGACCTTGGCACTAGAGCGTCACACTCTGGCACTAGAGTTCCACACTTTGGCACTAGAGTGTCACACTTTGACACTAGAGCGTCACACTTTGGCACTAGAGCGTCACAATTTGGCACTAGAGCTTCACACTTTGGCACTAGAGCGTCACTCCTTGGAAGTAGAGCGTCACACTTTGGCACTATAGTGTCACACTTTGGCACTAGAGCGTCACACTTTGGCACTAGAGTTTCAAACTTTGGCACTAGAGCGTCAGTGTGCCACTAGAGCGTCACACTTTGGCAATAGAGTGTCGCACTTTGGAACTAGAGCGTCACACTTTGGAACTAGAGCGTCACACTTTGGCACTAGAGCGTCACAATTTGGTACTAGAGCGTCACACTTTGGCACTAGAGCATCACACTTTGGCACTGGAGATTCACACTTTGGCACTAGAGCATCACACTTTGGCACTAGAGTGTCACACTTTGGCACTAGAGCGTCACACTGTGGCACTAGACCTTCACACTTTTGTACTAGAGCGTCACACTTTCGCAGTTGAGTGTCACACTTTGGCACCAGAGCCCCCGAATATGGCACTAGAGTTTCAAACTTTGGCACTAGAGCGTCACACTTTGGCAGTAGAGCGTCACACTCTTGCAATATGGTGTCGCACTTTGGAACTAGAGCGTCACACTTTGGCAGTAGAGCGTCACACTTTGGTAATAGAGCGTCACACTTTGGTACTAGAGCATCACACTTTGGTACTCGAGATTAACACTTTGGCACACGAGTGTCATACTTTGGCACTAGAGTGTAATAATTTGGCACTAGAGCGTCACACTTTGGCACTAGAGCTTCAAACTTTGGCACTATAGCGTCAGACTTTGGCACTACAGCGTCACACTTTGGAACTAGAGCGTCACACTTTGGCACTAGAACATCACACTTTGGCACAAGAGTTTCAAACTTTGGCACTAGAGCATCACAATTTGGAATTTGAGCGTCACAATTTGGCACTAGAGCGTCACACTTTGGCACTAGCGCTTCACACTTTGGCACTAGAGCGTCACACTGTGGCACTAGACCTTCACACTTTGGCACCAGAGTGTTACACTTTGGTACTAGAGCTTCACACTTTGGCAATAGAGTGTCGCACTTTGGAACTAGAGCGTCGCATTTTGGCACTAGAGCGTCACACTTTGGTACTAGAGCGTCAAACTGTGGTACTAGAGCATCACACTTTGGCACTAGAGATTCACACTTTGGCACTGGAGTGTCCCACTTTGGCACTAGAGTGTCACACTTTGGCACTAGAGCGTCACACTTTGGCACTAGAGCTTCACACTTTGGCACTAGAGCGTCAGACTTTGGCACTACATCGTCACACGTTGGCACTAGAGCGTCACACTTTGGCAATAGAGCATCACACTTTGGCACTAGAGCTCCACACTTTGGCACTAGAGCGTCACACTTTTGCACTACAGCGTCACACTTTGGCACTAGAGCGTCACACTTTGGCACTAGAGCGTCAGACTTTGGCACTAGAGCATCACACTTTGGCACTAGAGCGTCACACTTGGGCACTAGAGCCTCACCCTTTGGCACAAGAGCGTCACACTTTGGGACTAGAGCGTCACACTTTGGCACTAGAGCGTCAGACTTTGGCACTAGAGCGTCACACGTTGGCACTAGAGCGTCACACTTTGGCAGTAGAGCATCACACTTTGGCACTAGAGCTCCACACTTTGGCACTAGAGCGTCACACTTTTGCACTACAGCGTCACACTTTGGCACTAGAGCGTCACACTTTGGCACTAGAGCTCCAAACGTTGGCATTAGAGCGTCACACTTTGGCACTAGAGCATCACACTTTGGCACTAGAGCATCACACTTTTGGCACTAGAGCATCACACTTTGGCACTAGACCTTCACACTTTGGCACTAGAACGTCACACTTTGGCACTTGATTGTCACACTTTGGCACTAGAGCGTCACACTTTGGCACTAGAGCTTCATATTTTGGTACTAGAGCGTCACACTTTAGCACTAGAGCATCCCACTTTGGCACTAGAGCGTCACACTTAAGCACTAGAGCGTCACATTTGGGCACTTGAGCGTCACACTTTGGCACTAGAGCTTCAAACTTTGGCACTGGAGCGTCATTCTTTGACACTAGAGCTTCACACTTTGGCACCAGAGCGTTAGACTTTTGCACTGGAGCTTCATACTTTGGTACTAGAGCCTCACACTTTGGAACTAGAGCGTCACACTTTGGCACTACTGCGTCACACATTGGCACTAGAGCATCACACGTTGGCACTAGAGTTTCAAACTTTGGCACTAGAGCGTCACACTTTGGCACTAGAGCGTCACACTTTGACACAAGAGCTTCACACTTTGGCACAAGAGCTTCACACTCTGGCACTAGAGCGTCACACTTGGGCACTAGAGCATCACACTTTGGCACTAGAGAGTCACACTTGGGCACTAGAGCATCACCCTTTGGCACAAGAGCGTCACACTTTGGGACTAGAGCGTCACACTTTGGCACTAGAGCGTCACACTGTGGCACTAGACCTTCACACTTTGGTACTAGAGCGTCACACTTTTGCACTTGAGTGTCACACTTTGGCACTAGAGCCTCAGACTTTGGAACTAGAGTTTCAAACTTTGGCACTAGAGCGTCAAACTTTGGCACTAGAGCATCACACTCTTGCAATATAGTGTCGCACTTTGGAACTAGAGCGTCACACTTAAGCACTAGAGCATCACACTTTGGAACTAGAGCGTCACACTTTGGCACTAGAACATCACACTTTGGCACTAGAGTTTCAAATGTTGGCACTAGAGCCTCACACTTCGGCACTAGAGCGTCACACTTTGGCACTAGAGCGTCACACTTTGGCACTAGAGCGTCACCCTTTGGCACTAGAGCGTCACACTTTGGCATTTGAGCGTCACAATTTGGCACTAGAGTGTCACACTTTGGCACTAGCGCTTCACACTTGGGTACTAGAGCTTCACACTTTGGCACTAGAGCGTCACACTTTGGCACAGGAGAGTCACACTTTGGCAATAGAGCGTCACACTTTCGTACTAGAGCATCACACGTGGGCACTAGATTTCGAACTTTGGCACTAGAGTGTCACAATTTGGCACAAGAGCGTCACACTTTGGCACTAGAGCGTCACACTTTGGCACTAGATCGTCACACTTTGGCACTAGAGCGTCACACTTTGGCACTAGAGCATCACACTATGGCACTAGAGCTCCACACTTTGGCACTATAGCGTCACACTTTGGTACTACAGCGTCACACTTCGGCACTAGAGCGTCACACTTTGGAACTAGAGCTCCAAACGTCGGCAATAGAGCGTCACACTTTGGCACTAGAGCTTCACACTTTGGCACTCGAGCGTCACACTTTTGCATTAGACCATCAGTCTTTCGTACTAGATCATCACACTTTGGCACTGGAGCTTCACACGTTGGCACTAGAGCGTCACACTTTGGCACTAGAGTTCCACACTTTGGCACTAGAGCGTTACACTTTGACACTAGAGCGTCACACTTTGGCAGTAGAGCGTCACAATTTGGCAGTAGAGCTTCACACATTGGCACTAGAGCGTCACTCCTTGGAAGTAGAGCGTCACACTTTGGCACTAGAGTGTCACACTTTGGCACCAGAGCGTTACACTTTGGCACTGGAGCTTCATATTTTGGTACTAGAGCCTCACACTTTGGAACTAGAGCGTCACACTTTGGCACTACTGCGTGACACATTGGCACTAGAGCATCACACGTTGGCACTAGAGTTTCGAACTTTGGCACTAGAGCGTCAGAATTTGGCACTAGAGCGTCACACTTTGACACAAGAGCTTCACACTTTGGCACAAGAGCTTCGAACCTTGGCACTAGAGCGTCACACTTTGGCACTAGAGCATCACACTTTGGCACTAGAGCGTCACACTTGGGCACTAGAGCGTCACCCTTAGGCAGAAGAGCGTCACACTTTGGGACTAGAGCGTCACACTTTGGCACTAGAGCGTCACACTGTGGCACTAGACCTTCACACTTTGGTACTAGGGCGTCACACTTTTGCACTTGAGTGTCACACTCTGGCACTAGAGCCTCAGACTTTGGAACTAAAGTTTCGAACTTTGGCACTAGAGCGTCACACTTTGGCACTAGAGCGTCACACTCTTGCAATATAGTGTCGCACTTTGGAACTAGAGCATCACACTTTAGCACTATAACGTCACACTTTGGTACTCGAGCGTCACACTTTGGCACTAGAGCATCACACTTTGGCACTAGAGATTCACACTTTGGCACACGAGCGTCATAATTTGGCACTAGAGTGTAATATTTTGGCACTAGAGCGTCACACTTTGGCACTAAAGCTTCAAACTTTGGCACTATAGCGTCAGACTTTGGCACTACAGCGTCACACTTTGGAACTAGAGCGTCACACTTTGGCACTAGAACATCACACTTTGGCACTAGAGTTTCAAACGTTGGCACTAGAGCCTCACACTTCGGCACTAGAGCGTCACACTTTGGCACTATAGCGTCACACTTTGGCACTAGAGCGTCACCCTTTGGCACTAGAGCGTCACACTTTGGCATTTGAGCGTCACAATTTGGCACTAGAGAGTCACACTTTGGCACTAGCGCTTCACACTTGGGTGCAAGAGCTTCACACTTTGGCACTAGAGCGTCACACTTTGGCACAGGAGAGTCACACTTTGGCAATAGAGCGTCACACGTTTGTACTAGAGCATCACACTTGGGCACTAGATTTCAAACTTTGGCACTAGAGCGTCACACTTTGGCACAAGAGCGTCACACTTTGGCACTAGAGCGTCACACTTTGGCACTAGAGCATCACACTTTGGCACTACAGCGTCACACTTTGGCACTAGAGCGTCACACTTTGGAACTAGAGCTCCAAACGTTGGCACTAGAGCGTCACACTTTGGCATTAGAGCTTCACACTTTGGCACTCGAGCGTCACACTTTTGAATTAGACCATCAATCTTTCGCACTAGATCATCACACTTTGGCACTGGAGCTTCACACCTTGGCACTAGAGCGTCACACTTTGGCACTAGAGTTCCACAATTTGGCACTAGAGCGTCACATTTTGACACTAGAGCGTCATACTTTGGCACTAGAGCGTCATAATTTGGCACTAGAGCTTCACACATTGGCACTAGAGCGCCACTCCTTGGAAGTAGAGTGTCACACTTTGGCACTAGAGTGTCACACTTTGGCACTAGAGCATCACACTTTGGCACTAGAGTTTCAAACTTTGGCACTAGAGCGTGAGTGTGCCACTAGAGCGTCACACTTTAGCAATAGAGTGTCGCACTTTGGAACTAGAGCGTCACACTTTGGCACTAGAGCATCACACTTTGGTACTAGAGCGTCACACTTTGGCACTAGAGCATCACACTTTGGCACTAGAGATTCACATTTTGGCACTAGAGCGTCACACTTTGGCACTAGAGTGTCACACTTTGGCACTAGAGCATCACACTTTGGCACTAGAGCTTCAAACATTGGCATTAGAGCATCACAAATTGGCACTAGAGTGTCACAATTTGGCACTAGAGCGTCACACTTTGGCACTAGAGCCTCACACTTTGGCACTAGAGCGTCACACTTTGGCACTAGAGCGTCACACTTTGGCACTAGAGCCTCACACTTTGGCACTAGAGCGTCACACTTTGGCACTCGAGCGTCACACGTTGGCACTAGAGCGTCACACTTTGGCACTAGAGCGTCACACTTTAGCACTAGAGCGTCACACTTTGGCACTAGAGCGTCACACTTTGCCTAGGTTACGTGCGCCTGTCCCTAGGGTACCTGCGCTTGTGCCTAGGGTACCTGTGCCTGTGCCTAGGGTACCTGCGCCTGTGCCTAGGGTACCTGCGCCTGTGCTTAGGGTACCTGCGCCTGTGCCTAGGGTACCTGCGCCTAGGGGTGAAACCAATTCCTTTGGACTCGCGGATCAGACGCGGGGATCCGATTCCTTGACTCGGACTCGGGGTTCCAATTCATTCAGTTGGACCAGACTCGTAATTCCAAATCCAGGCTGTGGACTCGACCCGGACTTGAAGGAGTGACAAGTGAGGTGGTAGCTGATTCAAATTGCCTGGTATAACCAATATAATGTCCTTTCCTATTGAATGTATTGGTGTTTCTATACAAGCATCCGTAGTGCACAAAACGTAATGGTCCATCAATTGAACTAGGGATGTTAACTTCAAATGGTATGATTATCAAAACAGCAAACCAGGTGAGGATGCTATGGTCAAAGAGGGACTTGTAATTCTACATGGACCGGGCTCGGGGATCCACTGGACCCGGACTCGAGGATCTGGAACCTGGGCTCGGACTCGGGGATCCGAGTCTATAACTGGACTCGGACTCGGGGATCCGGGTCCAAGGTATGGACCCAGCTTGGGAGTCCAGTTCCCTTCTAGGAATCGTGGTTAGGCTCGGTTTCACCCTTACCTGCGCCTGTGCCTAGGGTACCTGCGCCTGTGCCTAGGGTACCTGCGCCTGTGCATAGGGTACCTGCGCCTCTGCCTAGGGTACCTGCGCCTGTACTTAGGGTACCTGCGCCTATGCCTAGGGAACATGCGCCTATGCCTGGGGTGCTTGGACTGTGCATTGGGTACCTGCGGCTGTACCTAGGGTACCTGCGCCTGTCCCTAGGGTACCTGCGCCTATGCCTAGGGAACATGCGCCTATGCCTGGGGTGCTTGGACTGTGCATTGGGTACCTGCGGCTGTACCTAGGGTACCTGCGCCTGTCCCTAGGGTACCTGCGCCTGTGCCTAGGGTACCTGCGACTGTGCCTAGGGTACCTGCGCCTGTACCTAGGGTACCTGCGCCTATGCCTAGGGTACCTGCGCCTGTGCGTAGGGTACCTGCGCCCGCGCCTAGGGTACCTGCGCCTGTGCCTAGGGTACCTGTGCCTGTGCCTAGGGTACCTGCGCCTGTGCTTAGGGTACCTGCACCTGTGCCTAGGGTACCTGCGCCTGTGCCAAGGGTACCTACGCCTATGCCTAGGGTACCTGCGCCTGTGCATAGGGTACCTGCGCCTGTGCCTAGGGTACCTGCGCCTGTGCCTGAGATACCTGTGCCTGTGCCTAGGGTACCTGCGCCTGTCCCTAGGGTACCTGCGCCTGAGCCTAGGGTACCTGCCCCTGTGCCTAGGGTACCTGCGCCCGTGCTTAGGGTACCTGCGCCTGTGTCTACGGTACCTGTGCCTGTGCTTAGGATACCTGCCCCTGTGCCTAGGGTACCTGCGCCCGTGCTTAGGGTACCTGCGCCTGTGTCTACGGTACCTGTGCCTGTGCTTAGGATACCTGCCCCTGTGCCTAGGGTACCTGCGCCCGTGCTTAGGGTACCTGCGCCTGTGTCTACGGTACCTGTGCCTGTGCTTAGGATACCTGCCCCTGTGCCTAGGGTACCTGCGCCCGTGCTTAGGGTACCTGCGCCTGTGTCTACGGTACCTGTGCCTGTGCTTAGGATACCTGCCCCTGTGCCTAGGGTACCTGCGCCCGTGCTTAGGGTACCTGCGCCTGTGTCTACGGTACCTGTGCCTGTGCTTAGGATACCTGCCCCTGTGCCTAGGGTACCTGCGCCCGTGCTTAGGGTACCTGCGCCTGTGTCTACGGTACCTGTGCCTGTGCTTAGGATACCTGCCCCTGTGCCTAGGGTACCTGCGCCCGTGCTTAGGGTACCTGCGCCTGTGTCTACGGTACCTGTGCCTGTGCTTAGGATACCTGCCCCTGTGCCTAGGGTACCTGCGCCCGTGCTTAGGGTACCTGCGCCTGTGTCTACGGTACCTGTGCCTGTGCTTAGGATACCTGCCCCTGTGCCTAGGGTACCTGCGCCCGTGCTTAGGGTACCTGCGCCTGTGTCTACGGTACCTGTGCCTGTGCTTAGGATACCTGCCCCTGTGCCTAGGGTACCTGCGCCCGTGCTTAGGGTACCTGCGCCTGTGTCTACGGTACCTGTGCCTGTGCTTAGGATACCTGCCCCTGTGCCTAGGGTACCTGCGCCTGTGCCAAGGGTACCTACGCCTGTGCCTAGGGTACCTGCGCCTGAGCCTAGGGTACCTGCGACTGTGCCTAGGGTACCTGCGCCTGTGCCTAGGGTACCTGCGCCTGTGCCTAGGGTACCTGCGCTGTGCCTAGGGTACCTGCGCCTGTCCCTATGGTACCTGCGCCTGTGCCCAGGGTACCTGCGCTTGTGCCTAGGGTACCTGCGGCTGTGCCTAGGATACCTGCGCTTGTGCCTAGAGTACCTGCACCTGTGCCCAGGTTACCTCCGCCTGTGCCTATGGTACATGCGCCTGTGCCTATGGTACATGCGCCTGTCCCTAGGGTGCCTGCGCTTGTGCCTAGGGTACCTGCGCCTGTGCCCAGGGTACCTACGCCTGTGCCTAGGGTACTTGCGCCTGTCGCAAATCAACTCCATGTTGCAAATAAACTCCCTGTCGTAAATCAATTGCCTGTTGCAAATCAGCTGCCTGTCACAAATCAACTTCCTGTCGCAAATCAACTGTCCGTCACAAATTAACTACCTGTCGCAAATCAACTTCCTGTCGCAAATGAACTCCCTGTCGCATATCAACTCCCTGTCGCAAATCAACTCCTGGTTGCAAATCAACTCCTTGTTGCATATTAACTCCCTGTCGCAAATCAACTGCTCGTCACAAATCAACTGCCTGTCGCTAATCAACTCCCTGCCGCAAATCTAATGTCTGTCGCAAATGAACTGCCTGTCGCAAACCAACTCCCTGTTGCAAATGAACTCCCTGTCCCAAATCAAATCCCTGTTGCAAATCAACTGCCTGTCGCAAATCAACTGCCTGTCACAAATCAACTCCCTGTCGCAAATGAACTCCCTGTCCCAAATCAAATCCCTGTTGCAAATCAACTGCCTGTCGCAAATCAACTGCCTGTCACAAATCAACTCCCTGTCGCAAATGAACTCCCTGTCCCAAATCAAATCCCTGTTGCAAATCAACTGCCTGCAGCAAATCAACTGCCTATCGCAAATCAACTCCCTGTCGCAAATCAACTCCCTGTCGCAAATCAACTCCCTGTCGCAAATCAACTCCTTGTCGCAAATCAACTGCCTGTCGCAAATCAACTCCCTGTCGTAAATAAACTCCATGCTGCAAATCAACTGCGTGTCGCAAATCAACTCTCTGTCGCAAATCAACTGCCTGTCGCAAATCACTTCCCTGTCGCAAATCAACTCCCTGTCGCAAATCAACTGTCTGTCGTTGATCAACTCCTTGTCGCAAATCAACTGCCTGTCGCAACCCAACTCCCTGTCGCAAATCAACTCCCTATCACAAATCAACTGCATGTTGCAAATCAACTATCTGTCCCAAATCAACTCCTTGTCACAAATCAACTGCCTGTCGCAAATCAGCTCCCTATCGCCAATCAACTCCATGCCGCAAATCAACTGCGTGTCACAAATCAACTCTCCGTCGAAAATCAACTCCATGTCGCAAATCAACTCCCTGTCGCATACCAACTCCCTATCACAAATCATCTGCCTGCGGCAAATCTGCTGCTTTTCCCAAATCAACTGCCTGTCGCAAATCAATTGCCTGTCGCAAATCAACTCCTAGTTGCAAATCAACTCCCTATCGCGCATCAATTGCTTGTCGCAAATCAACTCCCTCTTGCAACTCAACTCCCTGTCCCAAAACAACTCCTTGTTGCAAATTAACTGCATGTCGCAAATCAACTTGCCTATCGCAAATCAACTCCCTGTCCTAAATCAGCTGCCTGTCGCAAATAAACTCCATAGGCAAATCAACTGCTTGTCGCAAATCAACTGCCCGTCGCAAATCAGCTTCATGTCACAAATCAACTGCCTGTTGCAAAAAAAAAAAAATGCCTCTTGCAAATCAACTCCCTCTCATAAATCAACTCCCTGTTGAAAATCAACTCCCTATAGCAAATCAACTCCTTGCCGCAAATCAACTCCCTGTCCCAAATCAACTACCTGTTGCAGTTCAACTGCCAGTCGCAAATCAACTCCCTTTCGCAAATCAACTCCCTGTCGCAAATCAACTCCCAGTCCCAAATCAACTCCCTGTCGCAATTCAACTCCATGTCGCAAATCAACTCCCTATTGCAAATCAACTCCTTGTCGCAAATGAGCTCCCTCTCGCAAATCAACTGCCTGCCGCAAATCAACTCCCTGTCGCAAATCAACTCCCTCTCGCAAATCAATTCCCTGTCGCAAATCAACTGCCTGTCACAAATCAACTGCCTGTTGCAAATCAGCTCCCTATCGCAAATAAACTCCCTGTCGCAAATCAACTGCCTGTCGCAAATCAACTCTTGCCGCAAATGAACTCCCTTTTGCAAATCAACTCCCTGTCGCAAATCAACTCCCTGTCGCAAATCAACTGCCTGTTGCTTGCAACTCAACTGCCTGTCACAAATCAACCCCCTCTCGTAAATCAACTGCCTGTCACAAATCAACTCCCAGTCACAAATCAACTCCCAGTTGCAAATCAACTCCCTGTCGCAAATCAACTGCCTGTTGCAAATCAACTCCTTTTCGTAAATCAACTCCATGTCGCAAATCAACTGCGTGTCGCAAATCAACTCTCTGTCGCAAATCAACTGCCTGTCACAAATCTCTTCCCTATCGCACATCAACTCCCTGTCGCACATCAACTGCCTGTCGTAAATTGAGTCCTTGTCGCAAATCAACTACCTGTCACAAATCAACTCCCTGTCACAAATCAACTGCCTGTCGCAAATCACTTCCATGTTGCAAATCAACTCCCTCTTGCAAATCAACTGCCTGTCGTAAATCAACTCCTTGATCAACTGCCTATCACATATCAACTCCTTGTCGCAAATCAACTGCTTTTCACAAACCAACTCCTTGTCGTAAATAAAATCCCTATCGCAAATCAACTGCCTGTCGCAAATCAATTCCCTGTCGCAGATCAACGTCATGCCACAAATCAACTACGTGTCGCAAATCAACTCTCTTTTGCAAATCAACTCCATGTCGCAAATCAACTCCCTGTCGCATATCAACTCCCTGTCACAAATCATCTGACTGTCGTAAATCAACTATCTGTCACAAATCTACTGCTTGTCCCAAATCAACTGCCTGTCACAAATCGATTGCCTGTCACAAATCAACTCCTAGTTGCAAATCAAATCCCTATCGCAAATCAACTCCCTGTCGCAAATCAACCCCCTGTCCCAAATCATTTCCCTGTTGCAAATCAACTGCCAGTTGCAAATCAACTTGCCTATCGCAAATCAACTCCCTGTCGTAAATCAACTGCATGTCGCAAATGAACTTCGTATGCAAATCAACTGCCTGTCGCAAATCAATTGCCTGTCGCAAATCAACTACCTGTCACAAATCAACTGCTTGTTGCAAATCAACTGCCTCTCGCAAATTAACTTCCGGTAGCAAATCAACTCCCTGTAGCAAATCAACTCCCTGCCGCAAATCAACTCCCTATCCCAAATCAACTACCTGTCGCAATTCAACCGCCTGTCGCAAATAAACTCCCTGTTGCAAATCAACTCCTTGTCCCAAATCAACTCCCTGTCGCAAATCAACTCCATGTCGCAAATCAACTCCCCGTCGCTAATCAACTCCTTGTCACAAATGAACTCCCTCTTGCAAATCAACTGCCTGTCGCAAATCAACTGCCTGTTGCAAATCAACTCCCTCTTGCAAATCAACTCTCTGTTGCAAATCAACTGCCTGTTGCAAATCAACTGTCTGTCATAAATCAGCTCCCTATCACAAATCAACTCCTTGTCGCAAATCAACTGCCTGTCGCAAATCAACTCTTGTCGCAAATCAACTCCCTTTCGCAAATGAACTCCCTGTCGCAAATCAACTCACTGTCCCAAAGCAACTGCCTGTTGCTTGCAAATCAACTGCCTGTTGCTTGCAAATCAACTGCCTGTCGCAAATCAACTCCCTACCGCAAATCAACTGCCTGTCCCAAACAAAATACCTACCGCAAATCAACTCCCTGTCACAAATCAACTCCATGTCACAAATCAACTCCCTGTCGCAAATCAACTCCTTGTCGCGAATCATCTGCCTGTCGCAAATCAACTCCCTGTTGCAAATCAACTGCCTGTCTCAAATCAACTCCCTGTAAGAAACCTAGTGCCTGTCGCAAATCAACTGCCTCTCGCAAATCAACTCC
>SZWC01001054.1:198743-217256 GCA_023375785.1 Penium margaritaceum | reverse complement strand
TAGTGCCAAAGTGTGACGCTCTAGTGCCAAAGTGTGACGCTCTAGTGCCAAAGTGTGACGCTCTAGTGCCAAAGTGTGACGCTCTAGTGCCAAAGTGTGACGCTCTAGTCTCAAAGTATGACGCTCTTGTGCCAAAGGGTGACGCTCTAGTGCCACAGTTTGACGCTCTAGTGCCAAAGTGTGAGGCTCTATTGCCAAAGTGTGACGCTCTAGTGCTAAAGTGTGACACTCTACTGCCAAATTGTGATGCTCTAATGCCAATGTTTGGAGCTCTAGTGCCAAAGTGTGACGGTCTAGTGCCAAAGTGTGACGCTGTAGTGCCAAAGTCTGACGCTCTACTGCCAGATTTTGAAGCTCTAGTGCCAAAGTTTGACGCTCTAGTGCCAAAGTGTGACACTCTAGTGCATAAGTGTGACGCTCTAGTGCCAAAGTGTGAATCTCTAGTGCCAACGTGTGATGCTATAGCACCAAAGTGTGACGCTCTAGTACCAAAGTGTGAGGCTCTAGTGCAAGAGTGTGACGCTCTAGTTCCAAAGTGCGACACTCTATTGCCAAAGTGTGACGCTCTAGTGGCACACTGACGCTCTAGTGCCAAAGTTTTAAAGTCTAGTGCCAAAGTGTGACGCTCTAGTGCCAAAGTGTGACACTCTAGTGCCAAAGTGTGACGCTCTACTTCCAAGGAGTGACGCTCTAGTGCCAAAGTGAAAAGCTCAAGTGCCAAATTGTGACGCTCTAGTGCCAAAGTGTGACGCTCTAGTGTCAAAGTGTGACGCTCTAGTGCCAACGTGTGGAACTATAGTGCCAAAGTGTGATGCTCTAGTGCCAAGGTGTGAAGCTCTAGTGCCAAAGTATGATGCTCTAGTGCCAAAGTGTGATGGTCTACTGCAAACGTGTGACGCTCGAGTGCCAAAGTGTGAAGCTCTAGTGCCAAAAGTGTGACGCTCTAGTGCCAAGGTTTGGAGCTCTAGTTCCAAAGTGTGAGGCTCTAGTGCCAACGTGTGACTCTGTAGCTCCAACGTGTGATGCTATAGTGCCAAAGTGTGGAGCTCTAGTGCCAAAGTGTGATGCTCTAGTGCCCAAGTGTGACGCTCTAGTGCCAAAGTGTGACGCTCTAGTGTCAAAGTGTGACGCTCTAGTGCCAAAGTGTGACGCTCTAGTGCCAAATTTCGAAATCTAGTGCCCAAGTGTGACGATCTAGTACGAAAGTGTGATGCTCTATTTATAAAGTGTGACTCTCCTGTGCCAAAGTGTGACGCTCTAGTGCCAAAGTGCGAAGCTCTAGTACCCAAGTCTGATGCTCCAGTGCCAAAGTGTGAAGGTCTAGTGCCACAGTGTGACACTCTAGTGCCAAAGTATGAAGCGCTAGTGCCAAAGTGTGACGCTCTAGTGCCAAAGTGTGATGCTCTAATGCCAAAGTGTGAAGCTCCAGTGCCAAAGTGTGACGCTCTAGTGCCAAAGTGTGACGATCTAGTGCCAAAGTGTGAGGCTCTAGTGCCAAAGTTTGAAACTGTAGTGCCAAAGTGTGATGCTATAGTGTCAAAGTGTGACACTCTAGTTCCAAAGTGTGATGCTGTAGTGCTTAAGTCTGACACTCTAGTGCCAAAGTTTGAAGTTCTAGTGCCAAAGTGTGACGCTCTAGTGCCAAAGTGTGACGCTCTAGTACCAAAGTGTGACGCTCTAGTGCGAAAGTGTGACGCTCTAGTTCCAAAGTGCGACACTCTATTGCAAGAGTGTGACGCTCTAGTGCCAAAGTGTGACGCTCTAGTGCCAAAGTTTGAAACTCTAGTGCCGCTATAGTGCCAAAGTGTGCCAAAGTGTGACGCTCTAGTGCCAAAGTGTGACGCTCTAGTGCGAAAGTGTGACGCTCTAGTTCCAAAGTGCGACACTCTATTGCAAGAGTGTGACGCTCTAGTGCCAAAGTGTGACGCTCTAGTGCCAAAGTTTGAAACTCTAGTGCCAAAGTGTGAGGCTCTAGTGCCAAAGTGTGACGCTCAAGTGCGAAAGTGTGACGCTCTAGTACCAAAGTGTAAAGGTCTAGTGCCACAGTGTGACGCTCTAGTGCCAAAGTGTGAAGCGCTAGTGCCAAAGTGTGACGCTCTATTGCCAAAGTGTGACGCTCTCGTGCCAAAGTGTGATGCTCTAGTGCCAAAGTGTCACGCTCTAGTGCCAAAGTGTGACGCTCTATTCCCAAAGTGTGACGCTTTTGTGCCAAAGGGTGACGCTCTAGTGCCCAAGTGTGACGCTCTAGTGCCAAAGTGTGATGCTCTATTGCCAAAGTGTGACGCTCTAGTGTCAAAGTGTGAAGCTCTAGTGCCAAAGTGTGAAGCTCTTGTGTCAAAGTGTGACGCTCTAGTGCTAAAGTGTGACACTCTAGTGCCAAAGTTCAAAACTCTAGTGCCAACGTGTGATGCTCTAGTGCCAAAGTGTGAAGCTCTTGTGTCAAAGTGTGACGCTCTAGTGCTAAAGTGTGACACTCTAGTGCCAAAGTTCAAAACTCTAGTGCCAACGTGTGATGCTCTAGTGCCAATGTGCGACGCTGTAGTACCAAAGTGTGACGCTCTAGTTCCAAAGTGTGATGCTCTAGTGCCAAAGTGTGAAGCTCTAGTGCCAAAGTGTAACGCTCTGGTGCCAAAGTGTGAAGCTCTAGTGCCAAAGTATGACGCTCTAGTGCCAAAGTGTGATGCTCTAGTGCCAAAGTGTGAAGCTCTAGTGCCAAAGTGTAACGCTCTGGTGCCAAAGTGTGAAGCTCTAGTGCCAAAGTATGACGCTCTAGTGCCAAAGTTTAAAGCTCTAATGCCAAAGTGTGACGCTCAAGTGCCAAAATGTGACGCTCTAGTGCCAAAGTGTGACCCTCTAGTGCTAAAGTGGGACTCTCTAGTGCTAAAGTGTGATGCTCTAGTACCCAAATATGAAGCTCTAGTACCAAAGTATGACGCTCTAGTGCCAAAGTGTGACAATCTAGTGCCAAAGTGTTACGTTCTAGTGCCAAAGTGTGACGTTCTAGTGCCAAAGTGTGACGCTGTAGTGCCAAAGTGTGATGCTCTAGTACCAAAGTGTGGAGCTCTAGTGCCGAAGTGTGATGCTCTAGTGCCAAAGTGTGACGCTCTAGTGCCAAAGTGTGATGATGTAGTGCCAAAGTCTGACGCTCTAGTGCCAACGTTTGAAGCTCTAGTACCAAAGTGTGATGCTCTAGTGCCAAAGTGTGACACTTTAGTGCCAAAGTGTGATGCTCTAGTGCCAAAGTGTGAGTCTTTAGTGCAAAAATGTGATGCTCTAGTACCAAAGTGTGACGCTCTAGTACCAACGTGTGACGCTCTACTGCCAAAATGTGACGCCCTAGTTCCAAAGTGCGACACTCTATTACCAAAGTGTGAAGCTCTAGTGCCAAAGTGTAACGCTCTGGAGCCAAAGTGTGAAGCTCTAGTGCCAATGTATGACGCTCTAGTGTCAGAGTGTGAAGCTCTAGTGCCAAAGTGTGACGCTCAAGTGCCAAAGTGTGACGCTCTAGTGCCAAAGTGTGACGTTCTGGTGCCAAAGTGTGAAGGTCTAGTACAAAAGTGTGATGCTCTAGTGCCAAACGTGTGACGCTCTAGTGCCAAAGTGTGACACTCTAGTGCTAAAGAGTGACGCTCTAATGCCAATGTTTGGAGCTCTAGTGCCAAAGTATGACGCTCTAGTGCCAAAGTGTGATGCTGTAGTGCCAAAATGTGACGCTCTAGTGCCAAAGTGTGACACTCTAGTACCAAAGTGTGGAGCCCTAGTGCCAAAGTGTGATGCTCTATACCAAAGTGTGACGCTCTAGTGCAAAAGTGTGACGCTCTAGTGGTAAAGTGTGACGCTCTAGTGCCAAAGTGTGACGCTCTAGTGCCAAAGTTCAAAACTATAGAGCCCATGTGTGATGCTCTAGTGCCAAAGTGTGACGCTATAGTGCCAAAGTGTGACTCTGCCGTGCCAAAGTGTGACGCTCTAGTTCCAAAGTGTGAAGCTCTAGTGCCAAAGTGTGACGCTCTAGTGCCAAAGTGTGACGCTCTAGTACCAAAGTGTGACGCTCTAGTGTCAAAGTGTGACGATATAGTTCCAAAGTGTGGAAATCTAGTGCCAACGTGTGATGCTCTAGTGCCAAGGTGTGTAGCTTTATTGCCAAAGTGTGATGCTCTGGTGCCAAAGTGTGATGGTCTACTGCAAAAGTGTGACACTCGAGTGCCGAAGTGTGAAGCTCTAGTGCGAAAGTGTGACGCTCTAGTGCCAACGTTTGGAGCTCTAGTTCCAAAGTGTGAGGCTCTAGTGCTAAAGTGTGACGCTATAGTGCCAAAGTGTGACGCTATAGTGCCAAAGTGTGACGCTCTAGTGCCAAAGTTTGACGCTCTAGTGCCAAAGTGTGACGCTCTAGTGCCAAAGTTCGAAATCCAGTGCCCAAGTGTGACGCTCTAGTACGAAAGTGTGAAGCTCTATTGCCAATGTGTGACTCTCATGTGCCAAAGTGTGACGCTCTAGTGCCAAAGTGTGAAGCTCTAGTACCCAAGTGTGACGCTCCAGTGCCAATGTGTGAAGGTCTAGTGCCACATTGTGACGCTCTAGTGCCAAAGTGTGAAGCGCTAGTGCCAACGTGTGACGCTCTAGTGCCACATTGTGACGCTCTAATGCCAAAGTGTGATGCTCCAGTGCCAAAGTGTGACGCTCTTGAGCCAAAGTGTGACGCTCTAGCGCCAAAGTGTGACGATCTAGTGCCGAAGTGTGAGGCTCTAGTGCCAAAACTTGAAGTTCTAGTGCCAAAGTGTGACGCTCTTGTGCCAAAGTGTGACGCTCTAGCGCCAAAGTGTGACGCTGTAGTGCCAAAATTCTGACACTCTAGTGCCAAAGTGTGACGCTCTAGTGCCAAATTGTTACACTCTAGTGCCAAAGTGTGACGCTCTTGTGCCAAAGTGTGAATCTCTAGTGCCAAAGTGTGACGCTCTAGTGCCAAAGTGTGACGCTCTAGTACCAAAGTGTGACGCTCTAGTGCCAAAGTGTGATGCTCTAGTTCCAAAGTGCGACACTCTATTGCAAGAGTGTGACGGTCTAGTGCCAAAGTTTGACGTTCTATTGCCAACTTTCGAAACTCTAGTGCCAAAGTGTGAGGCTCTAGTGCCAAAGTGTGACACTCAAGTGCCAAAGTGTGACGCTCTAGTACCAAAGTGTAAAGGTCTTGTGCCACAGTGTGACGCTCTAGTGCCAGAGTGTGAAGCGCCAGTGCCAAAGTGTGATGCTTTACTGCCAAAGTGTGACGCTCTAGTGCCAAAGTCTGACGCTCTATTGCCAAAGTGTGACGCTCTAGTGCCAAAGTGTGACGCTCTATTCCCAAAGTGTGACGCTCTAGTGCCAAAGTGTGAAGCTTTAGTGCCAAAGTGTGAAGCTCTTGTGTCAAAGTGTGACGCTCTAGTGCTAAAGTGTGACGCTCTAGTGCCAAATTTCAAAACTCTAGTGCCAACGTGTGATGCTCTAGTGCTAATGTGTGACACTGTAGTGCCAAAGTGTGACGCTTTAGTTCCAAAGTGTGACGCTCTAGTGCCAAAGTGTGAAGCTCTAGTGCCAAAGTGTGACGCTCTAGTGCCAAATTTCAAAACTCTAGTGCCAACGTGTGATGCTCTAGTGCTAATGTGTGACACTGTAGTGCCAAAGTGTGACGCTTTAGTTCCAAAGTGTGACGCTCTAGTGCCAAAGTGTGAAGCTCTAGTGCCAAAGTGTAACGCTCTGGTGCCAAAGTGTGAAGCTCTAGTGCCAAAGTATGACGCTCTAGTGCTAAAGTTTAAAGCTTTAGTGCCAAAGTTTGACGCTCAAGTGCCAAAATGTAACGCTCTAGTGCCAAAGTGTGACGCTCTAGTGCCATAGTGGGACGCTCTAGTGCTAAAGTGTGATGTTCTAGTACCCAAATATGAAGCTCTAGTGCCAAAGTGTGATGCTCTAGTGCCAAAGTGTGACAATCTAGTGCCAAAGTGTTACGTTCTAGTGCCAAAGTGTGAAGGTCTAGTGCCAAAGCCCTCAAACTCCAGGCGCGGTCCCCGAGACTCCCCGGTGACCTTATACGCAATCTGTAGCTGCTGCAATGTCCCCCATTTCCTTGGAGCCCGGACGGTCCTAGGAGTCATGCAGTGGGGGCACCATCCCGCAGGCGGAGTCCTGGAGTAGTTCTGGCAACCCTGGCTGCAGAGGCTTCCTCGGGACGACAAGCCTCGCCGCGTGGAGAGCTGGCGGGAGGTCGCGCGAGACGTCGGACGGCGTGCCGCGGAGGCGGCTGAAGAGCGGGCCGAAGCGTACCGAGCCTATCAACGCTACCAGCAAGAACTTGCCCGCCTGCAAGAGGAGGACCCGACTCGTTTTGTGTCTCGTGCAGGTCGCCGCGTGGGTGGATCATTGGAGCTACGCCGTGCCGTTCCACGGGCGGGCAACGAAGTTGCCACGTACCGCACGGTGTTTGTGCCAGGACCATTGCCAGCCGAGGATCCGGAGATACGGGAGGCTTACGGTTTGCGTGTGATGCTTGGTGATGTGTAGGCTGCTGATCATCTAGATTGGAGGGAAGTTGATTGGGTGTACCTTTTGATTGAATGCATATGCCATAATTGTCCAAGCTCTCTCTCCTGTGCAGTTAAATAAGGCTCTTTTCAATTGAATGTCATATAGTACGGTGGATGATTGACCGACAATGCCTAATGAGAAGAATGAATGCGAATACCTTGATCGTCCGGTGGATTATTGATGGAACCAACTCTTGAGTAGACAGGAAGAGTTCTCTGCATTAAGATTAGGTTATCCGGTGGATGATTGGTCGTCGAGGACTAGTCAGGATGAATGAATTAGTGAAGTGACCATGTGGTGATGGTTTTAAGGCCAGCGGAAAGCAACGCGCCGCCGACGTTGATTCGGTGAATGATCTGTCGAGTGTCCACGGAAGGTTAGGTGGTCCAGAGCAGGGTAGACTTGGATGGAAGAAAGGCAGGGATAGCTCAGGACGAGCGGATGCCTTTAGAGCTGATCCTCGCATGCTGTCAGACCCGATTTCCGGCCGAAGGTGAAAAAGGGTATAACACTAGTACCAAAGTGTGATGCTCTAGTACCAAAGTGTGACGCTCTAGTGCCAAAGTGTGACTCTCCTGTGCCAAAGTGTACCGCTCTAGTGCCCAAGTGTGAAGCTCTAGTACCCAACTGTGATGCCCCAGTGCCAAAGTGTAAAGGTCTAGTGCCACATTGTGACGCTCTAGTGCCAAAGTGTGAAGCGCTAGTGCCGAAGTGTGACGCTCTAGTGCCAAATTATAACGCTCTAATGGCAAAGTGTGACGCTCTAGCACCAAAGTGTGACGCTCTAGTGCCAAAGTGTGACGCTCTAGTGCCAAAATGTGATGCTCTAGGGCCAAAGTGTGAGGCTCTAGTGCCAAAGTTTGAAACTCTAGTGCCAAAGTGTGATGCTCTAGTGCCAGAGTGTGCCGCTCTAGTTCCAAAGTGTGACGCTGTAGTGCCAAAGTCTGACACTCTAGTGCCAAAGTGTGACGCTCTAGTGCCAAATTCCTACACTCTAGTGCCAAAGTGTGATGCTCTTGTGCCAAAGTGTGAATCTCTAGTGACAAAGTATAACGCTCTAGTGCCAAAGTGTGACGCTCTAGTACCAAAGTGTGACGCTCTAGTGCCAAAGTGTGATGCTCTAGTTCCAAAGTGTGACAATCTATTGCCAAAGTGCAACGCTCTAGTGGCACACTGATGCTCTAGTGCCAAAGGTTGAAACTCTAGTGTCAAAGTGTGACGCTCTAGTGCCAAAGTGTGACACTCGAGTGCCAAAGTGTGATGCTCTACTTCCAAGGAGTGACGCTCTAGTGCCAAAGTGTGAAGCTCTAGTGCCAAATTGTGACGCTCCAGTGCCAAAGTGTGACGCTCTAGTGTCAAAGTGTGATTCTCTAGTGCCGAAGCGTGGAACTCAAGTGCCAAAGTGTGACGCTTTAGTGCCAAGGTGTGAAGCTCTAGTGCCAAAGTGTGATGCTCTAGTGCCAAAGTGTGATGGTCTAATGCAAAAGTGTGACGTTCGAGTGCCGAAGTGTGAAGCTCTAGTGCCAAAAGTGTGATGCTCTCGTGCCAACGTTTGGAGCTCTAGTTCCAAAGTGTGACGCTCTAGTGCCAAAGTGTGATGCTGTAGTGCCAAAGTGTGATGCTATAGTGCCAAAGTGTGGAGCTCTAGTACCAAAGTGTGATGCTCTAGAGGCAAAGTGTGACGCTCTAGTGCCAAAGTGTGACGCTCTAGTGCCAAAGTGTGACGCTCTAGTGCCAAAGTGTGACGCTCTAGTGCCAAAGTTTGAAATCTAGTGCCCAAGTGTGACGCTCTACTACGAGAGTGTGACGCTCTATTGCCAATGTGTGACACTCCTGTGCCAAAGTGTACCGCTCTAGTGCCAAAGTGTGAAGCTATAGTACCCAACTGTGACGCTCCAGTGCCAAAAGGTGAAGGTCTAGTGCCATAGTGTGACGCTCTAGTGCCAAAGTGTGAAGCGCTAGTGCCAAAGTGTGACGCTCTAGTACCAAATTGTGACGCTGTAATGGCAAAGTGTGACGCTCTAGTGCCAAAGTGTGACGCTCTAGTGCCAAAGTGTGACGCTCTAGTGCCAAAATGTCATGCTCTAGTGCCGAAGTGTGAGGCTCTAGTGCCAAAGGTTGAAACTCTAGTGCCAAAGTGTGATGCTCTAGTGCCAGAGTGCGACGCTCTAGTTTCAATGTGTGACGCTTTAGTGCCAAAGTCTGACACTCTAGTGCCAAAGTGTGATGCTCTAGTGCCAAATCGTTACACTCTAGTACAAAGTGTGACGCTCTTGTGCCAAAGTGTGAATCTCTAGTGCCAAAGTGTGACGCTCTAGTGCCAAAGTGTGACGCTCTACTACCAAAGTGGGACGCTCTAGTGCCAAAGTGTGATGCTCTAGTTCCAAAGTGCCACACTCTTTTGCAAGAGTGTGACGCTCTAGTGCCAAAGTGTGACGCTCTAGTGCCAAAGTGCGAAACTCTACTGCCAAAGTGTGAGGCTCTAGTATCAAAGTGTGACGCTCAAGTGCCAAAGTGTGACACTCTAGTGCCAAAGTGTGACGCTCTAGTGCCAAATTGTTACACTCTAGTGCGAAAGTGTGACGCTCTGGTGCCAAAGTGTGAATCTCTAGTGCCAACGTGTGATGCTCTAGTGCCAAAGTGTGACGCTCTACTACGAAAGTGTGATGCTCTAGTGCCAAAGTGTGACGCTCTAGTTCCAAAGTGCCACACTCTTTTGCAAGAGTGTGACGCTCTATTTCCAAAGCGTGACGCTCTAGTGCCAAAGTTTGAAACTCTAGTGCCAAAGTGTGAGGCTCTAGTACCAAAGTGTGACGCTCAAGTGCCAAAGTGTGACCCTCTAGTACCAAAGTGTTAAGGTATAGTGCCACAGTGAGACGCTCTAGTGCCAGAGTGTGAAGCGCCAATGCCAAAGTGTGACACTCTATTGTCAATGTGTCACGCTCTAGTGCCAAAGTGTGACGCTCTAGTGCAAAAGTGTGATGCTCTAGTGCCAAAGTGTGATGCTATAGTCCCAAAGTGTGACGCTCTTGTGCCAAAGGGTGACGCTCTAGTACCCAAGTGTGACGCTCTAGTGCCAAAGTGTGATGCTATAGTGCCAAAGTTTGATGCTCTAGTGCCAAAGTGTGAAGCTTTAGTGCCAAAGAGTGAAGCTCTTGTGTCAAAGTGTGACGCTGTAGTGCCAAAGTGTGACGCTCTAGTGCCAAAGTTCAAAACTCTAGTGCCAAGGTGTGATAATCTAGTGCCAATGTGTGACGCTGGAGTGCGAATGTGTGACGCTCTAGTTCCAAAGTGAGATGCTCTAGTGCCAAATGGTGAAGCTCTAGTGTCAAACTGTAACGCCCTGGTGCCAAAGTGTGAAGCTCCAGTGCCAAAGTATGATGCTCTAGTACCAAAGTTTGAAGCTCTAGTGCCAAAGTGTGACGCTCAAGTGCCACAATGTGACGCTCTAGTGCCAAAGTGTTACGCTCTAGTGTCAAAGTGGGACGCTCTAGTGCAAAAGTGTGATGCTCTAGTACCAAAATATGAATCTATAGTACCAAACTGTGACGCTCTAGTGCCAAAGTGTGACGATGTAGTGCCAAAGGTTGACGCTCTAGTGCCAAAGTGTGGAGCTCTAGTGCCAAAGTGTGATGCTATAGTGCCAAAGTGTGACGCTCTAGTTCCAAAGTGTGACGATATAGTGCCAAAGTCCGACGCTGTAGTGCCTAAGTTTGAAGCTCTAGTGCCAAAGTGTGACGCTCTAGTGCCAAAGTGTGACACTCTAGTGCCAAAGTGTGACGCTCTAGTGCCAAAGTGTGAATCTCTAGTGACAAAGTGTGATGCTCTAGTACCAATGTGCGATGTTCTAGTACCAAAGTGTGACGCTCTAGTGCCAAAATGTGACGCTCTAGTTCGAAAGTGCGACACTCTATTGCCATAGTGTCAAGCTCTACTGCCAAAGTATAACGCTCTGGTGCCAAAGTGTGAAGCTCTAGTACCAAAGTATGATGTTCAAGTGCCAAAGTGTGAAGCTCTAGTGCCAAAGTTTGACGCTCAAGTGTCAAAGTGTGACACTCTAGTGCCAAAGTGTGACGTTCTAGGGCCAAAGTGTGAAGGTCTAGTACAAACGTGTGATGCTCTAGTGCCAAAGTGTGACGCTCTAGTGCCAAAGTGTGACGATCTAGTGGCAAAGTGTGATGCACTAGTGCCAAAGTGTGACGCTCTAGTGCTAATGTTCAGAACTCTAGTGCCCAAGGGTGACGCTCTAGTGCCAAAATGTGACGCTCTAGTGCCAAAGTGTGACTCTCCCATGCCAAAGTGTGACGCTCTACTGACAAAGCGTGAAGCTCTACTGCCAAAGTGTGAAGCTCTAGTGCCAAAGTGTGACGCTCTAGTGCCAAAGTGTGACGCTCTAGTACCAAAGTTTGACGCTCTAGTGCCAAAGTGTGACGCTCTAGTTCCAAAGTGTGACACTCTATTGCCAAAGTGTGACCCTATATTACCAAAGTGTGATGCTCTAGTGCCAAAGTTTTAAACTCTAGTGCCAAAGTGTGACGCTCCAGTGCCAAAGTGTGACGCTCGAGTGCCAAAATGTGACGTTCTAGTTCCAAAGTGTGCCACTCTAGTACCAAAGTGGGACGCTCTAGTTTCAAAGTGTGAAGATCTAGTGCCAACGTGTGCTGCTCAAGTGCCAAAGTGTGACCCTTTGGTGCTAAAGTGTGAAGCTCTAGTGCCAAAGTGTGACGCTCTAGTGCCAATGTTTGGAGCTCTAGTTCCAAAGTGTGACGCTCTAGTGCCAAAGTGTGATGCTGTAGTGCCAAAGTGTGACACTATAGTGCCAACTTGTGGACCTCTAGTGCCAAAGTTTGATGCTCTGGTGCCAAAGTGTGACGCTCTAGTGCCAAAGTGTGACGCTCTAGTGCCAAAGTGTGATGCTCCAGTGCCAAAGTGTGATGCTCTAGTGCCAAAGTTCGACAACTAGTACCCAAGTGTGACGCTCTAGTACGAAAGTGTGATGCTCTATTGCCAAAGTCCGACTCTCCCGTGCCAAAGTGTGACGCTCTAGTGCCAAAGTGTGAAGCTCTAGTACCCAAGTGTGATGCTCCAGTGCCAAGGTGTGAAGGTCTAGTGCTACAGTGTGACGCTCTAGTGCCAAAAGTGTGAAGAGCTTGTGCCAAAGTATGACGCTCTAGTGCCAAATTGTGACACTCTAGTGACAAAGTGTGACACTCTAATGCCAAAGTGTGACGCTCAAGTGCCAAAGTGTGACGCTTTAGTGCCAAAATGTGATGCTCTAGTGCCGAAGTGTGAGGCTCTAGTGCCAATGTTTGAAACACTAGTGCCAAAGTGTGATGCTCTAGTGCCAGAGTGTGAAGCTCTAGTTCCAAAGTGTGACGCTGTAGTGCCAAAGTCTGACACTCTAGTGCCAAAGTTTGAAGCTCTAGTGCCAAAGTGTGACGCTCTGGTGCCAAATTGTTAAACTCTAGTGCCAAAGTGTGACGCTCTTGTGCCAAAGTGTGAATCTCTAGTGCCAAAATGTGACGCTCTACTGCCAAAGTGTGAAGCTCTACTACCAAAGTGTAACGCTCTAGTGCCAAAGTGTGACGCTCTAGTTTCAAACTGAGACACCCTATTGCAAGAGTGTGACGCTCTAGTGCCAAAGTGTGACGCTCTAGTGTCAAAGTTCAAAACTCTAGTGCCAAAGTGCGATGCTCTAGTGCCAAAGTGTGGCGCTCAAGTGCCAAACTGTGACGCTCTAGTACCAAAGTGTGAAGGTTTAGTGCCACAGTGTGACGCTCTAGTGCCAAAGTGTGAAGCGACAGTGCCAAAGTGTCACGCTCTATTGCCAATGTGTGACGCTCTAGTGCCAAAGTGTGACGCTCTAGTACCAAAGTGTGACGCTCTCGTGCCAAAGTGTGACGCTCTAGTCCCAAAGTGTGATGCTCTTGTGCCAAAGGGTGACGCTCTAGTGCCCAAGTGTGACGCTCTAGTGCCAAAGTGTGATGCTCGAGTGCCAAAGTGTGACGCTCTAGTGCCAAAGTGTGAAGCTCTAGTGCCAAAGTGTGAAGCTCTTGTGTTAAAGTGTGACGCTCTATTGCCAAAGTGTGACGCTCTAGTGCCAAAGTTCGAAACTCTAGTGCCAACATGTGATGCTCTAGTGCCAATGTGTGAAGCTGTAGTGCCAAATTATGACGCTCTAGTTCCAAAGTGTGACGCTCTAGTGCCAAGGTGTGAAGCTCTAGTGCCAAAGTTTAATGCTCTGGTGCCAAAGTGTGAAGCTCTAGTGCCAAAGTATGACGCTCTAGTACCAAAGTTTGAAGTTCTAGTGCCAAAGTGTGACGCTCAAGTGCCAAAATGTGACGCTACAGTGCCAAAGTGTGACGCTCTAGTGCCAAAGTGGGACGCTCTAGTGCTAAAGTGTGATGCTCTAGTATCCAAATATGAAGCTCTAGTGCCAAAGAGTGACGCTCTAATGCCAAAGTGTGACAATCTAGTGCCAAAGTGTGAAATTCTAGTGCCAAAGTGTGAAGGTCTAGTGCCAAAGTGTGATGTTTTAGTGCCAAACGTGTGACGCTCTAGTGCCAAAGTGTGATGCTCTAGTGCCAAAGTGTGACGCTCTAATGCCAACGTTTGGAGCTCTAGTGCCAAAGTGTGACGCTCTATTGCAAACGTGTGACGCTGTAGTGCCAAAGTGTGACGCTCTAGTGCCAAAGTGTGGAGCTCTAGTGCCAAAGTGTTATGGTCTAGTGCCAAAGTGTGACGCTCTAGTGCGAAAGTGTGACGATATAGTGCAAACGTCTGACACTCTAGTGCCAATGCTTGAAGCTCTAGTGCCAAAGTGTGACGCTCTAGTGCCAAAGTGTGACACTCTAGTGCCAAACTCAGACGCTCTAGTGCCATAGTGTGAATCTCTAGTACCAAAGTGTGATGCTCTAGTACCAAATGTGACGCTCTATACCAAAGTGTGACGCTCTAGTGCAAAAATATGACGCTCTAGTTCCAAAGTGCGACACTCTATTGCCAAAGTGTGAAGCTCTAGTACCAAAGTGTAACGCTCTGGTGACAAAGTGTGAAGCTCTAGTGCCAAAGTATGACGCTCAAGTGCCAAAGTGTGAAACTCTAATGCTAAAGTTTGATGCTGAAGTGCCAAAGTGTGACGCTCTAGTGCCATAGTGTGACGTTCTAGTGCCAAAGTGTGAAGGTCTAGTGCAAAAGTGTGATGCTCTAGTGCCAAACGTGTGACACTCTAGTACCAAAGTGTGACACTCTAGTGCCAAAGTGTGACGCTCTAATGCCAACGTTTGGAGATCTAGTGCCAAAGTGTGACGCTCTAGTGCCAAAGTGTGACGTTCTAGTGCCAAAGTGTGAAGGTCTAGTGCAAAAGTGTGATGCTCTAGTGCCAAAGTGTGATGCTCTAGTGCCAAAGTGTGACGCTCTAGTGGCAAAGTGTGACGCTCCAGTGCCAAAGTGTGACGCTCTAGTCGCGAAGTGTGACGCTCTAGTGCCAAAGTTCATTGTGGCACTAGTGTGTCACAATGTGGCACTAGAGCTTCACACATTGGAACAGGAGCTTTGCACGTTGGATGCTCCTGTGCCAACGTGTGAATCTCTAGTGCCACATTGTGACACACTAGTGCCACAATGAACTTTGGCACTAGAGCGTCACACTTTGCCACTAGAGCCTCACACTTTGCCACTAGAGCGTCACACTTTGGCACTAGAGCGTCACACTTTGGCACTAGAGCGTCACACTTTGGCACTAGAGCGTGACACTTTGGCACTAGAGTATCACACTTTTGCACTAGACCTTCACACTTTGGCACTAGAACGTCACACTTTGGCACTAGAGCGACACATATTGGCACTAGAGCTCCAAACGTTGGCATAAGAGCGTCACACTTTGGCAGTAGAGCGTCACACCTCGGCACTAGAGCGTCACACGTTTGGCACTAGAGCATCACACTTTTGCACTAGAACTTCACACTTTGGCACTAGAACGTCACACTTTGGCACTAGAGAATCACACTTTGGCACTTGAGCGTCAAACTTTGGCACTAGAGCTTCACACTTTGGCACTTGAGTGTCATACTTTGGCACTAGAGCTTCACACTTTGGCACCAGAGTGTTACACTTTGGCACTAGAGCTTCACACTTTGGCAATAGAGTGTCGCACTTTGGAACTAGAGCGTCACATTATGGCACTAGAGCGTCACACTTTGGTACTAGAGCGTCACACTTTGGTCCTAAAGCATCACACTTTGGTACTAGAGATTCACACTTTGGCACTAGAGCGTCCCACCTTGGCACCAGATTGTCACACTTTGGCAGTTGAGAGTCACACTTTGGCACTAGAGCTTCAAAATTTGGCACTAGAGCGTCAGACTTTGGCACTATATTGTCACACTTTGGCACTAGAGGGTCACACTCTGACACTAGAGCATCATACTTTGGCACTGGAGCTCCACACGTTGGCACTAGAGCGTCACACTTTGGTACTAGAGCTTCACACTTTGACACTAGAGCGTTACACTTTGGCACTAGAGAGTCACACGTTGGCAGTAGAGCCTCACACTTTGACACTAGAGCATCACACTTTGGCACTAGAGCGTCACACTTTGGCACTAGAGCGTCACATTCAAGCAGTAGAGCGTCACACCTTGGCACTAGACCTTCACAATTTTGCAATAGAGCTTCACACTTTGGTACTAGAGCTTCACACATTGGCAGTAGAGCGTCATAGTTTGGCACTAGAGCTTCACACGTTGGAACTAGAGCAACACACTTTGGCACAGGAGCGCCACACTTTGGCACTAGAGCTTTACAATGTGGCACTAGAGATCCACAATTTGGCAGTAGAGATTCACACTTTGGCACTAGAGCGTCACACTTTGGCACTAGAGCATCACACTTTGGCACTAGAGCTTCACACTGAGGCACTAGAACGTCACAATTTGGAACTAGAGCGTCACACTTTAGTACGGGAGCATCACACTTTGGCACAAGAGCGTTAAGCTTTGGCACTAGAGCTTCACAATTCGGCAATAGAGTTTCACACTTTGGTACTAGAGATTCACACGTTGGCACTAGAGCGTCACACTTTGGCACTAGAGTTTCACACGTTGGAACTAAAGCATCACATTTTGTTACTAGAGCGTCACACTTTGGCACAAGAGCTTCACACTTTGGAAATAGAGCGTCACACTTTGGCACTAGAGCGTCAACCTTGGGCACTAGAGTTTTGAACTTTGGCACTAGAGCGTCACACTTTGGCACTAGAGCGTCACACGTTGCCACTAGAGTGTCACACTTTGGCACTAGAGCGTCACACTTTGGCACTAGAGCATTACACGTTTGCACTAGACCTTCACACTTTGGCACAAGAACGTCACACTTTGGCACTAGAGCGTCACACATTGGCACTGGAGCTCCAAACGTTTGCATTAGAGCGTCACACGTTGGCACTAGAGCGTCACACTTTGGCAATAGCGTGTCACACGTTTGGCACTAGAGCATCACAATTTTGCACTAGACCTTCACAAATTGGCACTAGAACGTCACACTTTGGCACTAGAGAGTCACACTTTGGCACTTGAGCGTCAAACGTTGGCACTAGAGCTTCACACTTTGGCACTTGAGCGTCATACTTTGGCACCAGAGCGTTACACTTTGGCACTAGAGATTTGCACTTTGGCAATAGAGTGTCGCACTTTGGAACTAGAGCGTCACATTTTGGCAGTATAGCGTCACACTTTGGTACTAGAGCGTCCCACTTTGGTACTAGACCATCACACCTTGGCACTAGAGATTCACACTTTGGCACTAGAGCGTCACACTTTGGCACTATAGTGTCACACTTTGATACTAGAGCGTCGCACTTTGGCACTAGAGCTTGAAGCTTTGGCACTAGAGCGAAAGACTTTGGCACTAGAGTGTCAGATTTTGGCACTATATCGTCACACTCTGGCACTAGAGCGTCACAATCTGGCACTAGAGCATCACACTTTGGCAACAGAGCTCCACACTTTGGCCCTAGAGCGTCACACGTTGGCACTACGGCGTCACACGTTGGCACTAGAGCTCCAAACGTTGGCATTAAAGCGTCACACTTTGGCACTAGAGCATCACACTGTGGCACTAGAGCGTCTTACGTTTGTCACTAGAGCATCACACTTTGGCACTATACCTTCACACTTTGGCACTAGTAAGTCACATTTTGGCATTAGATTGTCACACTTTGGCACTAGAGCGTCACAATTTGGCACTAGAGATTCATATTTTGGCACTAGAGAATCACACGTTAGCACTAGAGTGTCCCACTTTGGCACTAGAGCGTCACACTTTGGCACTAGAGCGTCACATTTGGGCACTTGAGCGTCACACTTTGGCACTAGAGCGTCACACTTTGGCACTAGAGTGTCATACTTTGGCAATAGAGCTTCACACTTTGGCACCAGGGCGTTACACTTTGGCACGAGAGCTTCAGAATTTGGCACTACAGCGTCACACTTTGGAACTAGAGTGTCACACTTTGGTACTATAGCATCACACATTGGGACTAGAGCATCACACGTTGGCACTGGAGTTTTGAACTTTGACACTAGAGCGTCACACTTTGGCACTAGAGCGTCACACTTTGACACAAGAGCTTCACACTTTGGCACTAGAGCTTCACACTTTGGCACTAGATCGTCACAATTTGGCACTAGAGCATCACACTTTAGCACTAGAGTGTCACACTTGGGCACTAGAGCGTCATCCTTTGGCACAAGAGCGTCAGACTTTGGGACTAGAGCATCACACTTTGGCACTAGAGCATCACTTTTTGGCACTAGAGCGTCACACTTTGGCACTAGAGCGTCACACTTTGGCACTAGAGCGTCACACTTTGGCATTAGAGCGCCACAATCTGGCATTAGAGCGTCACACTTAGGCACTAGCGCTTCACACTTTGGCACTAGAACGTCACACTATGACACTAGACCTTCACACTTTGGCACTGGAGCGTCACACTTGGGTACTAGAGCTTCACACTTTGGCACTAGAGCGTCACACTTTGGCACAGGAGATTCACACTTTGGCAATAGAGCGTCACACGTTCGTAGTAGAGCGTCACACTTGGGCACTAGATTTCGAACTTTGGCACCAGAGCGTCACACTTTGGCACTAGAGGGTCACACTTTGGCACTAGAGCGTCACACGTTGGCACTATAGCGTCACACTTTGGCACTACAGCATCAGACTTTGGCACTACAGTGTCACACTTTGGAACTAGAGCTCCAAACGTTGGCACTAGAGCGTCACACCTTGGCACTAGAGCTTCACACTTTGGCACTCGAGCGTCACACTTTTGCATTAGACCATCAGACTTTGGCACTAGAGCATCACACTTTGGCACTAGAGCTTCACACCTTGGCACTAGAGCGTCACACTTTGGCACTTGAGTTCCACACATTGGTACTAGAGCGTCACACTTTGACACTAGAGCGTCACACTTTGGCACTAGAGCATCACAATTTGGCACTAGAGCTTCACTTTGGCACTAGATCGTTACTCCTTGGAAGTAGAGCGTCACACTTTGGCACTCGAGTGTCACACTTTGGCACTAGAGCGTCACACTTTGATACTAGAGTTTCAAACTTTGGCAGTAGAGCGTCAGTACGCCATTAGAGCGTCACACTTTGGCAATAGAGTGTCGCACTTTGGAACTAGAGCGTCACACTTTGGCACTAGAGCGTTACACTTTGGTACTAGAGCGTCACACTTTGGCACTAGAGCATCACATGTTGGCACTAGAGCTTCAAACATTGGCATTAGAGAATCACAATTTGGCACTAGAATGTCACACTTTGGCACTAGAGCGTCACACTTTGGCACTAGAGCCTCACACTTCAGCACAAGAGTGTCACACTTTGGAACTAGAGCGTCACACTTTGGCACTAGAGCGTCACACTTTGGCACTAGAGCGGCACACTTTGG
>SZWC01001054.1:166041-198633 GCA_023375785.1 Penium margaritaceum | reverse complement strand
ACTAGAGCGTCACACTTTGGCACTAGATCGTCACACTTTGGCACTAGAGCTTCACACTTTGGCACTAGAGCGTCACACTTTGGCACGGGAGAGTCACACTTTGGCACTAAAGCGTCACACTTTGGCACTAGAGCATCACACCTGGGTACTAGAGTTTTGAACTTTGGCACTAGAGCGTCACACTTTGGCACTAGAGCGTCACACTTTGCCACTAGAGCGTCACACTTTGGCACTAGAGTGTCACACTTTGGCACTAGAGCATCACACTTTGGCACTGAGCTCCAAACTTTGGCACTAGAGTGTCACACTTTGGCACTAGAGCGTCACATTTTGGCACTACAGCATCACACTTTGGCACTAGAGCATCATACTTTGGCACTAGGGCTCCAAACGTTGGCATTAGAGCGTCACACTTTAGCACTAGAGTGTCACACTTTGGCACTAGAGCGTCACACTTTTGGCACTAGAGCATCACACGTTTGCACTAGACCTTCACACTTTGGCACTAGACCGTCACACTTTGGCACTAGATTGTCACACTTTGGCACTTGAGCGTCACAATTTGGCACGAGAGCTTCACACTTTGGCACCAGAGCGTCATACTTTGGCACTAGAGCTTCACACTTTGGCACCAAAGCGTTACACTTTGGCACTATAGCTTCACACTTTGGCAATAGAGTGTCACACTTTGGAACTAGAGCGTCACATTTTGGCACTAGAGCATCACACTTTGGTACTAGAGCGTCACACTTTGGTACTATTGCATCACACTTTGGCAATATAGATTCACACTTTCGCACTAGAGCATCACACTTTGGCACTAGAGCGTCACACTTTGGCACTAGAGCTCCACACTTTGGCACTAGAGAGTCACACTTTGGCACTACAGCGTCACACTTTGGCACTAGAGCGTCACACTTTCGCACTAGAGCTCCAAACGTTGGCATTAGAGCATCACAATTTTGCACTAGAGCATCACACTTTGGCACTAGAGAGACACACGTTTGGCACTAGCGCTTCACACTTTCGCACTATAGCGTCACACTGTGGCACTAGACCTTCACACTTTGGCACTAGAGCATCACACTTTGGCACTAGAGTGTCACACGTTGGCACTAGAGTGTCACACTCTGGCACTAGCGCTTCACAATTTGGCACTAGAACGTCACACTGTGGCACTAGACCTTCACACTTTGGTACAAGAGCGTCACACTTTGGCACTAGAGCTTCAAACTTTGGCACTAGAGAGTCACACTTTGGCACTAGAGCGTCACACCTTGGCACTAGAGTGTCACACTTGGGCACTAGAGTTTCGAACATTGGCAATAGAGCGTCACACTTTGACACTAGAGCGTCACACTTTGGCACTAGAGCTTCACACTTTGGCACTAGAACATCACACTTTGGCACAAGATCGTCACACTTTGGCACAAGAGCCTCACACGTTGGCACTAGAGCTTCATACTTTGGTACTAGAGCGTCACACTTTGGCACTACAGCGTCACACGTTTGGCACTAGAGCATCACACTTTGGCCCTAGACCTTCACACTTTGGCACTAGAACGTCACACTTTGGCACTCGATCGTCACATGTTGGCACGGGAGAGTCACACATGGGCACTAGAGCTTCATACGTTGGTACTAGAGTGTCACACTTTGGCACTAGAGCGTCCCAGTTTGGAACTAGAGCGTCAGATATTGGCACTAGAGCGTCACACTTTGGCACTTGAGCGTCACACTTTGGCACTAGAGCTTCACACTTTGGCACTAGAGCGTCATACTTTGGCACTAGAGCTTCACACTTTGGCACCAGAGCGTTACACGTTGGCACAAGAGCTTCACACTTTGGCACTAGAGCGTCACACTTTGGCACTAGAGCGTCAGACATTGGCACTAGAGCGTCACACTTTGGCACTAGAGCGTCAGACATTGGCACTAGAGCGTCACACTTTGGCACTAGAGCGTCAGACATTGGCACTAGAGCGTCACACTTTGGCACTTGAGCGTCACACTTTGGCACTAGAGCTTCACACTTTGGCACTAGAGCGTCATACTTTGGCACTAGAGCTTCACACTTTGGCACCAGAGCGTTACACTTTGGCACAAGAGATTCACACTTCGGCACTAGATCGTCACACATTGGCACTAGAGCATCACATGTTGGCTGTAGAGGTTTTAACTTTGGCACTGGAGCGTCACACTTTGGCACTAGATCGTCACACTTCGACACAAGAGCTTCACACCCTGGCACTAGAGCTTCACACTTTGGTACTAGAGCATCACCCTTTGGCACTAGAGCACCGCACTTTGGCACTACACCGTCACACTTTGGTACTAGAGCGTCACCCTTTGGCTCAAGAGGGTCACACTTTGGGACTAGAGCGTCACACTTTGGCACTAGAGCATCACACTGTGGCACTAGAGCGTCACACTTTGGTACTAGAGTTTCACACATTGGCACTAGAGCGTCACAATCTGGCACTAGAGCTTCACACTTTGGCACTAGAGCGTCACACTGTGGCACTAGACCTTCACACTTTGGTACTAGAGCGTCACACTTTGGCAGTAGAGCTTCACACTATGGCACTAGAGGGTCACACTTTGGCACGGGAGAGTCACACTTTGGCACTAGAGTGTGACACTTTTGGCACTAGAGTGTCACACTTGGGCACTAGAGCTACGAACTTTGGCACTAGAGCGTCACACTTTGGCACTAGAGCCTCACACTTTGGCACTTGAGTTCCGAGCTTTGGCACTAGAGCATCACACTTTGGCACTAGAGCGTCACACTATTGCAATAGAGTGTTACACTTTGGAACTAGAGCGTCACACTTTGGTACTAGAGCGTAACACTTTGGTACTAGAGCGTCACAGTTTGGCACTAGAGCGTCACACTTTGGCACTTGAGATTCACATTTGGTGCAAGAGCGTCACACTTTGGCACTAGAGTGTAACACTTTGGCACTAGAGCGTCACACGTTGGCACTAGAGCTTCAAACTTTGGCACTAGAGCGTCAGACTTTGGCACTACATCATCACAGTTTGGCACTAGAGCGTCACACTTTGGCACTAGAGTATCACACTTTGGCACTAGAGTTTCAAACTTTGATACTAGAGCCTCTCACTTTGGCACTAGAGCGTCACACATTGGCACTAGAGCGTCACACTTTGGTACTATAGCGTCACTCACACTTTGGCACTAGAGCATCACACTTTGGCACTAGAGAGTCACACCTTGGCACTAGAGCGTCACACTTTGGCACTAGCGCTCCACACTTTCGCACTATAGCGTCACACTGTGGCACTAGACCTTCACACTTTGGCACTAGAGCATCACACTTTGGCACTAGAGTATCACACGTTGGCACTAGAGCGTCACACTCTGGCACTAGCACTTCACACTTTGGCACTGGAACGTCACACTGTGGCACTAGACCTTCACACTTTGGTACTAGAGCGTCACACTTTGGTACTAGAGCTTCAAACTTTGGCAGTAGAGGGTCACACTTTGGCACTAGAGCCTCACACTTTGGCACTAGAGTGTCACACTTGGGCACTATTGTTTCGAACTTTGGCACTAGAGCGTCACACTTTGACACTAGAGCGTCATACTTTGGCACTAGAGCTTCACACTTTGGCACTAGAGTTTCGAGCTTTGGCATTAGAATGTCACACTTTGGCACTAGAGTATGACACTTTTGCAATAGAGTACTGCAATTTGGAACTACAGTGTCACACTTTGGCACTAGAGCGTCACACCTTGGTACTAGAGCGTCACACTTTGGCACTGGAGCGTCACACTTTGGCACTTGAGATTCACACTTTGGCGCAAGAGCGTCACACTTTGGCACTAGAGTGTAACACTTTGGCACTAGAGCGTCACACTTTGGTACTAGAGCATCAAACTTTGGCACTACATCATCAGACTTTGGCAATACAGCATCACACTTTGGCACTAGAGCGTCACACTTTGGCACTAGAGTATCACAATTTGGCACTAGAGTTTCAAACTTTGGCATTAGAGTCTCGCACTTTGGTACTAGAGCGTCACACTTTGGCACTAGAGCGTCACACTTTTGCACTATAGCGTCACACGTTGGCACTAGAGCGTCGCCACTTGGCACTAGAGCGTCACACGTTGGCAGTAGAGCGTCACACATTGGCACTAGCGCTTCACAGTTTGGCACTAGAGCGTCACACCGTGACACTAGACCTTCACACTTTGGCACTAGAACGTCACACTTGGGCACTAGAGCGTCACACTTTGGCACTAAAGCGTCACACTTTTGCAATAGAGCGTCACACTTTGGCACTAGAGCGTCACACATTGGCACTAGAGCTTCACACTTTGGCACTCGAGCGTCACACTTTGGCACAAGAGCATCACATTTTGGCACTTGAGCATCACATTTTGGCACTAGAGCTTCACACCTTGGCACTACAGCGTCACACTTTGGCACTAGAGTTCCACACTTTTGCACTAGAGCGTCACACTTTGACACTAGAGCGTCACACATTGGCACTAGAGCGTCACACTTTGGCAATAGAGCTTCACACTTTGGCACTAGAGGGTCACTCTTTTGAACTAGAGCGTCACACTTTGGCACTCTAGTGTCACAATTTGGCACTAGAACGTCACAGTTTGGCACTAGAGTCTCGAATTTCGGCACTAGAGCGTCACATTTTGGCAATAGAGCGTCACACTTTGGCACACGAGTGTCGCACTTTGGAACTAGAGCGTCACACTTTGGCACTAGAGCGTCACACTTTGGTACTTGAGCACCATACTTTGGCACTAGAGCATCACACTTTGGCACTAGAGATTCACACTTTGGCACTAGAGGGTCACACGTTGGCACTAGAGTGTCATACGTTGGCACTAGAGCTTCAACCTTTGGCACTAGAGCGTCACACTTTGGCACTAGAGCGTCCCACTTTGGCACTAGAGCATCACACTTTGAAACTAGAGCTCCAAATGTTGGCATTAGAGCATCACAATTTGGCACTAGAGCGTCTTACTTTGGCAGTAGAGCGTCACATGTTTGGCACTAGAGAATCACACTTTGGCACTAGACCTTCACACTTTGGCACTAGACCATCACAGTTTGGCACTAGATCGTCACACTTTGGCACGAGAGCGTCACACTTTGGCAATAGAGCTTCATACTTTGGTACTAGAGCGTCACACTTTCGCACTAGAGCATCGCAGTTTTGCACTAGATCGTCACACTTTGGCACTAGAGCGCCACACTTTGGCACTTGAGCGTCACACTTTGGCACAAGAGCTTCACACTTTGGCACTAGAGCATCATGCTTTGCCACTAGAGCTTCACACGTTGGCACCAGAGCGTTACTCTTTGGCTCTAGAGCTTCACACGTTGGCACTAGAGCGTCACACTTGAGAACTAGAGCGTCACACTTTGGCACTAGAGCGTCACACATTGGCACTAGAGCATCACATGTTGGCACTAGAGTTTCAAACTTTGGCACCAGAGCGTCACACTTTGGCACTAGAGCGTCACACTTTGGTACTAGAGCGTCACACTTTCGCACTAGAGCATCGCAGATTTGCACTAGATCGTCACACTTTGGCACTAGAGCGCCACACTTTGGCACTTGAGCGTCACACTTTGGCACTAGAGCGTCACACGTTGGCACCAGAGCGTTACTCTTTGGCTCTAGAGCTTCACACGTTGGCACTAGAGCGTCACACTTGAGAACTAGAGCGTCACACTTTGGCACTAGAGCGTCACACATTGGCACTAGAGCATCACATGTTGGCACTAGAGTTTCAAACTTTGGCACCAGAGCGTCACACTTTGGCACTAGAGCGTCACACTTCGACACAAGAGCTTCACACTTTGGCACAAGAGCTTCACACTTTGGCACTAGAGCGTCACACTTTGGCACTAGAGCATCGAACTTTGGCACTACGGTGTCACACTTTTGTACTAGAGTGCCACCCTTTGGCACAAGAGCGTCACACTTTGGCACTAGAGCGTCAAACTCTGGCACTAGCGCTTCACACTTTGGCACTAGAGCGTCACACTGTGGCACTAGACCTTCACACTTTGGTACTAGAGCGTCACACATTGGCACTGGAGCTTCACACTTTCGCACTAGAGCGTCACACTTTGGCACAGGAGAGTCACACTTTGGCACTAGAGTCTCACACTTTGGCACTAGAGTGTCACACTTGGGCACTAGAGTTTCGAACTTTGGCACTAAAGCGTCACGCTTTGGCACTAGAGTGTCACACTTTGGCACAAGAGCCTCACACTTTGGCACTAGAGTTTCGAGCTTTGGCACTAGAGCGTCACACTTTGGCACTAGAGCGTCACACTTTGGTACTAGAGCGTCACACTTTGGCACTGGAGCGTCACACTTTGGCACTTGAGATTGACAGTTTGGCGCAAGAGCGTCACACTTTGGCACTATAGTGTAACACTTTGGCACTAGAGCATCACACTTTGGCACTAGAGCTTCAAACTTTGGCAATAGAGCGTCAGACTTTGGCACTACAACATCACACTTTGGCACTAGAGCGTCACACTTTGGCACTAGAGTATCACAGTTTGGCACTAGAGTGTCAAACTTTGGCACTAGAGCGTCGCACTTTGTCACTAGAGCGTCACACTTTGGCACTAGAGCGTCACACTTTGGTACTAGCGCTTCACACTTTGGCACTAGAGTGTCACACTGTGGCACTAGACCTTCACACTTTGGCACTAGAGCGTCATACTTGGGCACTAGAGTGTCACACTTTGGCACTAAAGCGTCACACTTTTGCAGTAGAGCGTCACACTTTGGCACTAGAGCGTCACACGTTGGCACTAGAGCTTCACAATTTGGCACTCGAGCGACACACTTTGGCACTAGAGCATCACATTTTGGTACTTGAGCATCACACGTTGGCACTAGAGCTTCAAACCTTGGCACTAGAGCATCACACCTTGGCACAGTGTGACGCTCTAGTGCAAAAGTGGGATGCTCTACTGCAAAAGTGTGACGCTTTAGTGCCAAAGTGTGACACTCTGGTGCCAAAGTGTGAAGCGCTAGTGCCAAAGTGTGGCGCTCTAGTGCCTTAGTGTGACGCTCTAGTGCCAAAATGTGACGCTCTATTGCCAAAGTGTGACGCTCTGGTGCCAAAGTGTGACGCTCTAATCCCAACGTGTGACGCTCTAGTGCCAAAGGGTGACGCTCTAGTGCCCAAGTGTGACACTCTAGTGCCAAAGTGTGACGCTCTAGTGCCACAGTGTGACACTCTAGTGCCAAAGTGTGAAGCGCCAGTGCCAAAGTGTGGCGCTCTAGTGCCTAAGTGTGACGCTGTAGTGCCAAAATGTGACGCTCTAGTGCCAAAGTGTGACGCTCTGGTGCCAAAGTGTGACGCTCTGATCCCAACGTGTGACGCTCTAGTGCCAAAGTGTGACGCTGTAGTGCCAAAATGTGACGCTCTAGTGCCAAAGTGTGACGCTCTGGTGCCAAAGTGTGACGCTCTGATCCCAACGTGTGACGCTCTTGTGCCAAAGGGTGACGCTCTAGTACCCAAGTGTGACGCTCTAGTGCCAAAGTGTGATATTCTAGTGCCAGAGTGTGACGTTCTAATGCCGGAGTGTGAAGCTCTAGTGCCAAAGTGTGAAGCTCTTGAGTCAAAGTGTGACGCTCTAGTGCCAAAGTTCAAAACTCTAGTGCCAACGTGTTATGCTCTAGTGCCAATGTGTGACGCTGAAGTGCCAAATTGTGACGCTCTAGTTCCAAAGTGTGACGCTCTAGAGCCAAAGTGTGAAGCTCTAGTGCCAAATGGTAACGCTCTGGTGCCAAAGTGTGAAGCTATAGTGCCAATGTATTACGCTCTAGTGTCAGAGTTTGAAGCTCTAGTGCCAAAGTGTGACGCTCAAGTGCCAAAATGTGACGCTCTAGTGCCAAAGTGTTATGCTCTAGTGCCAAAGTTAGATGCTCTAGTGCTAAAGTGTGACGCTCTAGTACCAAAATATGAAGCTCTAGTGCCAAAGTGTGAGGCTCTAGTGCCAAAGTGTGACAATCTAGTGCCAAAGTGTGACGTTATAGTGCCAAAGTGTGAAGGTATAACGCCAAAGAGTGATGCTCTAGTGCCAAACGTGTGACGCTCTAGTGCCAAAGTGTGATGCTCTAGTGCCAAAGTGTGACGCTCTAATGCCAACGTTTGGAGCTCTAGTGCCAAAGTGTGACGCTCTAGTGCCAAAGTGTAACGCTGTAGTGCCAAACTATGACGCTCTAGTGCCAAAGTGTGACGCTCTAGTGCCAAAGTGTAACGCTCTAGTGCCAAAGTTTGGAGCTCTAGTGCCAAAGTGTGACGCTCTAGTGCCAAAGTGTAACGCTGTAGTGCCAAACTATGACGCTCTAGTGCCAAAGTGTGACGCTCTAGTGCCAAAGTGTAACGTTCTAGTGCCAAAGTGTAAAGGTCTAGTGCAAAGGTGTGATGCTCTAGTGCCAAATGTGTGATGCTCTAGTGCCAAAGTGTGATGCTATAGTGCCAAAGTGTGACGCTCTAATGCCAACGTTTGGAGCTCTAGTACCAAAGTGTGACACTCTAGTGCCAAAGTGTAACGCTGTAGTGCCAAACTATGACGCTCTAGTGCCGAAGTGGGACGCTCTAGTGCAAGTGTGACGCTCTAGTACCAAAGTGTGAAGCTCTAGTGCCAAAGTGTGACGCTCTAGTTCCAAAAGTGTAACTCTCTAGTACCAAAGTGTGACGATCTAGTACCAAAGTGTGAAGGTCAAGTGCCAACGTGTGACGCTCTAGTGTTAAAGTGTGACACTCTAGTGCCAAATTGTGATACTCTAGTGCCAACGTGTGATGCTCTAGTGCCAAAGTTTGAAGCTCGAGTGCCCGAGTGTGACGCTCTTGTGCCATAGTGTGACTCTCTAGTGCCAAAGTGTGACTCTTTAGTGCCAAATTGTAACGCTCTAGTGCCAAAGTGAGAAGCTCTGGTGCCGAAGTGTAACGCTATAGTGCCAAAGTGTAACGCTCTAGTGCCAAAGTGGGACACTCTAGTGGCAAGTGGGATGCTCTTGTGCCAAAGTGTGATGCACTAGTCCCAAAGTGCGAAGCTCTAGTGCCAAACTGTACCGCTCTAGTGCCGAAATGTGATTCTCTAGTACCAAAGTGTGAAGCTCTAGTGTGGAAGTGTGATGCTCTAATGCCAAAGTGTGACGATCTTGTGCTAAAGTGTGACACTATAGTACCAAAGTGTGACGCTCTAGTGCCAAATTGTGACACTAGAGTGCCAATAAGTGACACTCTAGTTCCAAAGTGTGACGCTCTAGAGCCAAATTGTGAAGCTCTAGTGCCAAAGTGTGATGCTCAAGTGCTAAACTGTGATGCTCTTGTGCCAAAGTGTGACGCTCGAGTGCCAAAGTGTGAAGCTCGAGTGCCAACGTGTGACGCTCTAGTGCCAAAGTGTGACGCTCTATTGGAAAAGTGTGATGCTTTAGTGCCAAAGTGTGACGCTCTAGTGCCCAAGTGTGATGCTCTAGTGCCAAAGTGTGAAGGTATAGTGCCGCAGTGTGACGCTCTAGTGCCAAAGTGTGAAGCGCTAGTGCCAAAGTGTGACGCTCTAGTGCCAAAGTGTGACGCTCTAGTGCCAAAGTGTGAAGGTATAGTGCCGCAGTGTGACGCTCTAGTGCCAAAGTGTGAAGCGCTAGTGCCAAAGTGTGACGCTCTAGTGCCAAAGTGTGACGCTCTAGTGCCAAAGTGCGACGCTCTAGTGCCAAAGTGTAACGCTATAGTGCCAAAGTATTACGCTCTAGTGCCAAAGTGTGATGCTCTAGTGCCAAAGTGCGAGGCTCTAGTGCCAAAGTTTGAAACTCTAGTGCCAAAGTATGATACTCTAGTGCCAAAGTGTGACGCTCTAGTGCCAAAGTGTGATGCTGTAGTGCCAAAGTTTGATGCTCTAGTGGCAAAGTTTGAAGCTCTAGTGCCAAATTGTGACGCTCTAGTGCCAAAGTGTTACACTCTAGTGCCAAAGTGTGACGCTCTTGCGCCAAAGTGTGAATCTCAAGTGCCAAAGTGTGACGCTCCAGTGCCAAAGTGTGACGCTCTAGTACGAAAGTGTGACACTCTATTGCCAAAGTGTGACTCTCGTGTGCCAAAGTGTGCCGCTCTAGTGCCAAAGTGTGAAGCTCTAGTACCCAAGTGTGAAGTGCTAGTGCCAAAGTGTGACGCTCTAGTGCCAAATTGTGATGCTCAAATGCCAAAGTGTGACGCTCTAGTGCCAAATGTGATGCTCTAGTGCCAAAGTGTGACGCTCTAGTGCCAAAGTGTGACGCTCTAGTGCCAAATTGTGATGCTCAAATGCCAAAGTGTGACGCTCTAGTGCCAAATGTGATGCTCTAGTGCCAAAGTGTGACGCTCTAGTGCCAAAGTGTGACGCTCTAGTGCCGAAGTGTGAGGCTCTAGTGCCAAAGTTTGAAACTCTAGTGCCGAAGTGTGGTGCTCTAGTGCCAAAGTGTGACGCTCAAGTTCCAAAATGTGAGGCTGTAGTGCCAAAGTCTGACACTATAGTGCCAAAGTTTGAAACTCTAGTGCCGAAGTGTGACGCTCTAGTGCCAAATTATTACACTCTAGTGCCAAAGTGTCACGCTCTAGTGCCAAAGTGTGACGCTCTAGTACCAAAGTGTGACGCTCTAGTGCCAACGTGTGACGCTCTAGTTCCAAAGTGCGAAACTCTAGTGCCAAAGTCTGAGGCTCTAGTGCCAAAGTGTGATGCTCAAGTGTGAAAGTGTGACGCTCTAGTACCAACGTGTGAAGGTCTAGTGCCACAGTGTGATGCTCTAGTGCCAAAGTATGAAGTGCTAGAACAGAAGTGTGACGCTCTAGTGCCAAAGTGTGACGCTCTAGTGCCAAAGTGTGACGCTCTAGTGCCAAAGTGTGACGCTCTAGTCCCAAAGTGTGACGCTCTAGTGCCAAAGTGTGACGCTCTAGTCCCAAAGTGTGACGCTCTTGTGCCAAAGGGTGACGCTCTAGTGCCCAAGTGTGACGCTCTAGTGCCAAAGTGTGATGCTCCAGTGCCAAAGTGTGACGCTCTAGTGCCAGAGTGTGAAGCTCTAGTGCCAAAGTGTGAAGCTCTTGTGTCAAAGTGTGACGCTATTGTGCCAAAGTGTGACGCTCTAGTGCCAAAGTTTGAAACTCTAGTGCCAACGTGTGATGCTCTAGTGCGAATGTGTGACGATGTAGTGCCAAAGTGTGATGCTCTAGTTCCAAAGTGTGACGCTCTACTACCAAGGTGTGAAGCTCTAGTGCCAAAGTGTAACGCTCTGGTGCCAAAGTGTGAAGCTCTAGTGTCAAATAATGACGCTATATTGCCAAAGTTTGAATCTCTAGTGCCAAAGTGTGACGCTCAAGTGCCAAAATGTGATGCTCTAGTGCCAAATTGTGACGCTCTAGTGCCAAAGTGGGATGCTCTAGTGCTAAAGTGTGACGGTGTAGTACCAAAATATGAAGCTCTAGTGCCAAAGTGTGACGCTCTAGTGCCAAAGTGTGACAATCCAGTGCCAAAGTGTGACGTTCTAGTGCCAAAGTGTGAAGGTCTAGTGCCAGAGTGTGATGCTCTAATGCCAACGTTTGGAGCTCTAGTGCCAAAGTGTGACGCTCTAGTGGCAAAGTGTGACGCTGTAGTGCCAAAGTGTGACGCTCTAGTGCCAAAGTGTGGAGCTCTAGTGCCAAAGTGTGATGCTCTAGTGCCAAAGTGTGACGCTCTAGTGCCAAAGTGTGACGCTGTAGTGCCAAAGTGTGACGCTCTAGTGCCAAAGTGTGGAGCTCTAGTGCCAAAGTGTGATGCTCTAGTGCCAAAGTGTGACGCTCTAGTGCCAAAGTGTGACGATGTATTGCCAAAGTCTGATGTTCTAGTGCCAAAGTTTGAAGCTCTAGTGCCAAAGTGTGACGCTTTAGTGCCAAAGTGTGACACTCTAGTGCCAACGTGTGACACTCTAGTGCCAAAGTGTGAATCTCTATTGTCAAAGTGTGATGCTCTAGTACCAAAGTGTGATGCTCTAGTACCAAAGTGTGACGCGCAAGTGCCAAAATGTGACGCTCTAGTTCCAAAGTGCGACACTCTATTGCCAAAGTGTGAGGCTCTAGTACCAAAGTGTAACGCTCTGGTGCCAAAGTGTGAAGGTCTAGTGCCACAGTGTGACGCTCTAGTGCCAAAGTGTGAAGCGCTAGTGCCAAAGTGTGACGCTCTAGTGCCAAATTATGAAGCTCTAATGCCAAAGTCTGACGCTCTAGTGCCAAAGTGTGACGCTCTAGTGCCAAAGTGTGACGCTCTAGTGCCAATGTGTGACGCTCTAGTGTCAAAGTGTGAGGCTCTAGTGCTAAAGTTTGAAACTCTAGTGCCAAAGTGTGATGCTCTAGTGCCAAAGTGTGATGCTCTAGTTCCAAAGTGTGATGCTGTAGTGCCAAAGTATGACGCTCTAGTGCCAAAATTTGAAGCTCTAGTGCCAACGTGTGACGCTCTAGTGCCAAATTGTTACACTCTAGTGCCAAAGTGTGACGCTCTTGTGCCAAAGTGTGAATGTCTAGTACCAAAGTTTGATGCTCTAGTGCCAAAGTGTGACGCTCTAGTACCAAAGTGTGACGCTCTAGTGCCAAAGTGTGTCGCTCTAGTTCCAAAGTGCGACACTCTATTGCAAGAGTGTGACGCTCTAGTGCCAAAGTATAACGTTCAAGTGCCGAAGTGTGATGCTCTAGTACCAAAGTGTGAAGGTATAGTGCCACAGTGTGACGCTTTAGTGCCAAAGTGTGAAGCGCCAGTGCAAAAGTGTGGCGCTCTAGTGCCTAAGTGTGACGCTCTAGTGCCAAAATGTGACGCTCTAGTGCCAAGGTGTGATGCTTTGGTGCCAAAGTGTGACGCTCTAGTCCCAACGTGTGACGCTCTTGTGCCAAAGGGTGATCCTCTAGTGCCCAAGTGTGACGCTCTAGTGCCAAAGTGTGATATTCTAGTGCCAGAGTGTGACGCTCTAATGCCAGAGTGTGAAGCTCTAGTGCCAAAGTGTGAAGCTCTTGAGGCAAAGTGTGACGCTCTAGTGCCAAAGTGTGTTGCTCTAGTACCAAAGTTCGAAACTCTAGTGCCAACGTGTGATGCTCTAGTGCCAATGTGTGACGCTGTAGTGCCAAATTTTGATGCTCTAGTTCCAAAGTGTGACGCTCTAAAGCCAAAGTGTGAAGCTCTAGTTCCAAATGATAATGCTCTGGTGTCAAAGTGTGAAGCTCTAGTGCCAACGTATAACGCTCTAGTGCCAGAGTTTGAAGCTCTAGTGCCAAAGTGTGACGCTCAAGTGCCAAAATGTGACGCTCTAGTGCCAAAGTGTGATGCTCTAGTGCCAAAGTGGGACGCTCTTGTGCTAAAGTGTGACGCTCTAGTACCAAAATATTAAGCTCTAGTGCCAAAGTGTGAGGCTCTAGTGCCAACGTGTGACAATCTAGTGCCAAAGTGTGACGTTCCAGTGCCAAAGTGTGAAGATCTAACGCCAAATTGTGATGCTCTAGTGCCAAACGTGTGACGCTCTAGTGCCAAAGTGGGATTCTCTAGTGCCAAAGTGTGATGCTCTAATGCCAAAGTTTGGAGCTCTAGTTCCAATGTGTGACGCTTTAGTGCCAAAGTGTGACACTTTACTGCCAAAGTGTGACGCTCTAGTGCCAAAGTGTGAAGCTCTAGTGCCAAAGTGTGATGCTCTAATGCCAAAGTGTGACGCTCTACTGCCAAAGTATGACGATGTAGTGCCAAAGTATGACGCTATAGTGCCAAAGTTTGAAGCTCTAGTGCCAAAGTGTGACGGTCTAGTGCCAAAGTGTGACACTGTAGTGCCAAAGTGTGACGCTCTAGTGCCAAAGTGTGAATCTATAGTGCCAAAGTGCAATGCTCTAGTACCAAAGTGTGACGCTCTAGTACCAAAGTGTGACGCTCTATTGCCAAAATGTGACGCTCTAGTTCCAAAGTGCGACACTCGTTTGCCAAAGTGTGAAGCTCTAGTGCCAAAGGGTAACACATTGGTGCCAAAGTGTGAAGCTCTAGTGCCAATATATGACTCTGTAGTGCCAAAGTGTGAAGCTTTAGTGCCAAAGTGTGACGCTCAAGTGCCAATGCGTGATGCTCTAGTGCCAAAGTGTAACGTTCTAGTGCCAAAGTGTAAAGGTCTAGTGCAAACGTGTGATGCTCTAGTGCCAAATGTGTGACGCTCTAGTGCCAAAGTGTGATGCTCTAGTGCCAAAGTGTGACGCTCTAGTGCCAACTTGGGACACTGTAGTGCCAAAATATGACGCTCTAGTGCCAAAGTGTGACCCACTATTGCCAAAGTGTGGAGCCCTAGTGCCAAAGTGTGCTTCTTTAGTGCCAAAGTGTGACGCTCAAGTTCCAAAGTGTGACGCTCTAGTGCCAAAGTGTGAAGCTCTAGTGCCAAAGTGTAACGCTCTGGTGCCAAAGTGTGAAGGTCTAGTGCCAAAGTATGACGCTCTAGTACAAAAGTGTGAATCTCTAGTGCCAAAGTGTGACACTCAAGTGCCAAAGAGTGATGCTCTAGTGCCAAAGTGTGACTCCCTAGTGCCAAAGTGGGACGCTCTAGTGCCCAAGTGTGACGCTCTAGTGCCAAACTGTGATGATTTAGTGCCAACATAAGATGTTCTAGAGCGAAAGTGTGAAGGTCTAGTGCCAAAGTGTGATGCTCTATTGCCAAACATGTGACACTTTAGTGCCAAATGGTGATGCTCTAGTGCCAAAGTGTGACGATCTCATGCCAACGTTTGGAGCTCTAGTGCCAAAGTGTGATGCTCTAGTGCCAAAGTGTGACGCTGTAGTGCCAAAGTGTGACACTCTAGTGCCAAAGTGTGGAGCTCCAGTGCCAAAGTGTGATTCTCTAGTGCCAAAGTGTGACGCTCTAGTGCCAAAGTGTGACGCTGTAGTGCCAAAGTCTGACGATCTAGTGCAAAGGTTGAAGCTCTATTGCCAAAGTGTGCAATCTAGTGCCAAAGTGTGACACTCTAGTGCCAACGTGTGACGCTCTAGTGCCAAAGTGTGAATCTCTAATGCGAAAGTGTGATGCTCTTGTGCCAAAGTATGGCGCTCTAGTGCCAAAGTGTGATGCTCTAGTGCCAAAGTGTGACACTCTATTGCCAAATTGTGACTCTATAGTGCCAAAATGTGACGCTCTAGTGCCAAAATTCAAGACTCTAGTGCCAAAGTGTGACGCTCTAGTGCCAAAATGTGACACTAGAGTGCCAATAAGTGACGCTCTAGTTCCAATGTGTGACGCTCTAGTGCCAAATTGTGAAGCTCTATTGCCAAAGTGTGACGCTCTAGTGCCAATGTGTGACGCTCTAGTGTCAAAGTGTGACGCTCTAGTGCCAAGGTGTGAAGCTCTAGTGCCAAAGTGTGATGCTCAAGCGCCAAAATGTGATGCTCTTGTGCGAAAGTGTGACGCTCGAGTGCCGAAGTGTGAAGCTCTAGTGCCAACGTGTGACGCTCTAGTGCCAAAGCGCGGCGCTCTATTGCAAAAGTGTGACGCTCTAGTGCCCAAGTGTGACGGTCTAGTGCCAATGTGTGAAGCGCTAGTGCCAATGTGTGACGCTCTAGTGCCAAAGTGTGACGCTCTAGTGCCAAAGTGCGGCGCTCTAGTGCCAAAGTGTGACGCTATGGTGCCAAAGTGTTACGCTCTAGTGCCAAAGTGTGACGCTCTAGTGCCAAAGTGTGACGCTCTAGTGTCAAAGTGCGACGCTCTAGTGCCAAAGTGTGACGCTCTAGTGTCAAAGTGCGGCGCTCTAGTGCCAAAGTGTGACGCTATGGTGCCAAAGTGTTACGCTCTAGTGCCAAAGTGTGACGCTCTAGTGCCAAAGTGCTAGGCTCTAGTGCCAAAGTTTGAAACTCTAGTGCCAAAGTGTGATACTCTAGTGCCAATGTGTGACGCTCTAGTGCCAAAGTGTGATGCTGTAGTGCCAAAGTCTGACGCTGTAGTGCCAAAGTTTGAAGCTCTAGTACCAAAGTGTGACGCTCTAGTGCCAAAGTGTTACACTATAGTGCCAAAGTGTGACGCTCTTGTTCCAAAGTGTGAATCTCAAGTGCCAAACGTGACGCTCCAGTGCAAAAGTGTGACGCTCTAGTACCAAAGTGTGACGCTCTAGTGCCAAAGTGTAACACTCTAGTTCCAAATTTCAACACTCTATTGCAAATGTGTAACGCTCTAGTGCCAAAGTGTGACGCTCTAGTGCCAAAGCTCGAAACTCTAGTGCCAAAGTGTGAGGCTCTAGTGCCAAAGTGTGACACTCTAGTGCCAAAGTGTGACGCTCTAGTGCCAAAGTTTGCAACTCTAGTGCCCAAGTGTGACACTCTAGTGCCAAAGTGTGAGGCTGTAGTGCCAAAGTGTGACTCTCCTGTGCCAAAGTGTGACACTCTAATGCCAAAGTGTGAAGCTCTAGTGCCAAAGTGTGACGTTCTAGTACCAAAGTGTTAAGATCTAGTGCCACACTATGACGCTCTCCTGCCAAAGTGTGAAGCGCTAGTGCCAGAGTGTGACGCTCTAGTGCCAAAGTGTGACGCTGAAGTTCCAAACTGTGACGCTCTAGTGCCAAAGTGTAAAGCTCTAGTGCCAACGTGTAACGCTCTGGTGCCAAAGTGTGAAGCTCTAGTGCCAAAGTATGACGCTCTAGTGCCAAAGTGTGAAGCTCTATTGCCAAAGTGTGACGCTCAAGTTCCAAAGTGTGATGCTCTAGTTCCAAAGTGTGATTCCCTAGTGCCAAAGTGGGATGCTCTAGTGCCAAAGTGTGATGCTCTAGTGCCAAACTGTGATGATTTAGTGCCAACGTGTGACATTCTAGTGCAAACGTGTGAAGGTATATTGCCAAAGTGTGATGCTCTGGTGCCAAACATGTGACGCTTTAGTGCCAAAGTGTGATGCTCTAGTGCCAAAGTGTGACGATCTCATGCCAACGTTTGGAGCTCTAGTGCCAAAGTGTGACTATCTAGTGCCAAAGTGTTTCGCTGTAGTGCCAATGTGTGACGCTCTAGTGCCAATGTGTGGAGCTCTAGTGCCAAAGTGTGACACTCTAGTGCCAACGTGTGCCGCTCTAGTACCAAAGTGTGAATCTCTAGTGCGAAAGTGTGATGCTCTTGTGCCAAAGTATGGCGCTCTAGTACCAAAGTGTGACGCTCTAGTGCCAAAGTGTGATGCTCTAGTTCCAAAGTGCAACACTCTTTTGCCAAAGTGTGACTCTCTAGTGCCAAAATGTGACGCTCTAGTGCCAAAATTCAAGATTCTAGTGCCAAAGTGTGCCGCTCTAGTGCCAAATTGTGACACTAGAGTGCCAATAAGTGACGCTCTAGTTCCAAAGTGTGACGCTCTAGTGCCAAATTGTGAAGCTCCATTGCCAAACTGTGACGCTCTAGTGCCAATGTGTGATGCTCTAGTGTCAAAGTTCGACGCTCTAGTGCCAAAGTGTGGAACTCTAGTGCCAAAGTGGGACACTCCAGTGCCAAGGTGTGAAGCTCTAGTGCCAAATTTTGATGCTCAAGTGCCAAAATGTGATGCTCTTGTGCCAAAGTTTGACGCTCGAGTGCCACAGTGTGAAGCTCTAGTGCCAACGTGTGACGCTGTAGTGCCAAAGTGTGGCGCTCTATTGCAAAAGTGTGACGCTTTAGTGCCAAAGTGTGACGCTCTAGTGCCCAACTGTGACGCTCTAGTGCCAAAGTTGGAAGCGCTAGTGCCAAAGTGTGACGCTCTAGTGCCAAAGTGTGACGTTCTAGTGCCAAAGTGCGACGCTCTAGTGCCAAAGTGTGACGCTATAGTGCCAAAGTGTTACACTATAGTGCCAAAGTGTGACGCTCTAGTGCCAAAGTGCGAGGCTCTAGTGCCAAAGTTTGAAACTCTAGTGCCAAAGGGTGATACTCTAGTGCCAAAGTGTGACGCTCTAGTGCCAAAGTGTGATGCTATATTGCAAAAGTCTGACGCTGTAGTGCCAAAGTTTGAAGCTCTAGTGCCAAAGTGTGACGCTCTAGTGCTAAAGTGTTACACTCTAGTGCCAAAGTGTGACGCTCTTGCGCCAAAGTGTGAATCTCAAGTGCCAAATGTGACGCTCCAGTGCCAAAGTGTGATGCTCTTGTACCAAAGTGTGACGCTCTAGTGCCAACGTGTGACGCTCTAGTTCCAAATTACATCACTCTATTGCAAAAGTGTGATGCTTTAGTGCCAAAGTGTGATGCTCTAGTTCCAAAGCTCGAAACTCTAGTGCCAAAGCATGAGTCTCTAGTGCCAAAGTGTGAAGCTCTAGTGCCAAAGTGTGACGCTCTAGTGCCAAAGTTCGAAACTCTAGTGCCCAAGTGTGACACTCTAGTGCCAAAGTGTGAGACTATAGTGCCAAAGTGTGACTCTCCTGTGCCAAAGTGTGACGCTCTAGTGCCAAAGTGTGAAGCTCTAGTGCCAAAGTGCAACGTTCTAGTACCAAAGTGTTAAGATCTAGTGCCACAGTTTGACGCTCTACTACCAAAGTGTGAAGCGCTAGTGCCAGAATGTGACGCTCTAGTGCCAAAGTGTGACGCTGAAGTTCCAAAGTGTGACGCTCTAGTGTCAAAGTGTGAAGCTCTAGTGCCAAAGTGTAACGCTCTGGTGCCAAAGTGTGAAGCTCTAGTGCCAAAGTATGAAGCTCTAGTGGCAAAGTGTGAAGCTCTATTGCCAAAGTGTGACGCTCAAGTGCCAAAGTGTGACGCTCTAGTGCCAAAGTGTGACTCCCTAGTGCGAAAGTGGGATGCTCTAGTGCCAAAGTGTGACGCTCAATTGCCAAACTGTGATGATTGGGTGCCAATGTGTGACGTTCTAGTGCGAAAGTGTGAAGGTCTATTGCCAAAGTGTGATGCTCTAGTGCCAAACATGTGACGCCTTAGTGCCAAAGTGTGACGCTCTAATGCCAACGTTTGGAGCTCTAGTGCCAAAGTGTGATGCTCTAGTGCCAAAGTGTGACGCTCTAGTCCCAAAGTGTGACGCTCTAGTGCCTAAGTTCGAAACTCTAGTGCCAAAGTGTGATGTTAAAGCGCAAATGTCTGACGCTCTAGTGCCAAAGTGTGACGCTCAAGTTCCTAAGTGTGACGCTCTAGTGCCAAAGTGTGAAGCTCTAGTGCCAAAGTGTAACCCTCTGGTGCCAAAGTGTGAAGGTCTAGTGCCAAAGTATGACGCTCTAGTGCCAAAGTGTGAATCTCTAGTGCCAAAGTGTGACGCTCAAGTGCCAAAGTGTGACGCTCTAGTGCCAAAGTGTGACTCCCTAGTGCCAAAGTGGGATGCTCTAGTGCCAAGGTGTGACGCTCAAGTGCCAAACTGTGATGTTTTAGTGCCAACGTAAGACATTCTAGTGCAAAAGTGTGAAGGTCTAGTGCCAAAGTGTGATGCTCTAGTGCCAAACATGTGACGCTTTAGTGCCAAAGTGTGATGCTCTAGTGCCAAAGTGTGACGATATAATGCCAACGTTTGGAGCTCTAGTGCCAAATTGTGATGCTCTAGTGCCAAAGTGTGACGATGTAGTGCCAAAGTGTGATGCTCTAGTGCCAAAGTGTGGAGCTCTAGTGCCAAAGTGTGATGCTCTAGTGCCAAGGTGTGACGCTCTAGTGCCAAAGTGTGACGCTGTAGTGCCAAAGTCTGACGCTCTAGTGCAAAGGTTGAAGCTCTATTGCCAAAGTGTGCACTCAAGTGCCGAAGTGTGACACTCTAGTGCCAACGTGTGACGCTCTAGTGCCAAAGTGTGAATCTCTAGTGCGAAAGTGTGATGCTCTTGTGCCAAAGTATGGCGCTCTAGTACCAAAGTGTGACGCTCTAGTGCCAAAGTGTGATGCTCTAGTTCCAAAGTGCAACACTCTATTGCCAAAGTGTGACTCTCTAGTGCCAAAATGTGACGCTCTAGTGCCAAAACTCAAGACTCTAGTGCCAAAGTGTGACGCTCTAGTGCCAAATTGTGACACTAAAGTGCCAATAAGTGACGCTCTAGTTCCAAAGTGTGACGCTCTAGTGCCATATTATGAAGCTCCATTGCCAAAGTGTGACGCTCTAGTGCCAATGTGTGACGCTCTAGTGTCAAAGTGTGACGCTCTAGTGCCAAAGTGTGGAACTCTAGTGCCAAAGTGTGACACTCCAGTGCCAAGGTGTGAAGCTCTAGTGCCAAAGTGTGATGCTCAAGTGCCAAAATGTGATGCTCTTGTGCCAAAGTTTGACGCTCGAGTGCCAAAGTGTGAAGCTCTAGTAACAACGTGTGACGCTCTAGTGCCAAAGTGTGGCGCTCTATTGCAAAAGTGTGATGCTTTAGTGCCAAAGTGTGACGCTCTAGTGCCCAAGTGTGACACTCTAGTGCCAAAGTGGGAAGCGCTAGTGCCAAAGTGCGACGCTCTAGTGCCAAAGTGTGATGTTCTAGTGCCAAAGTGCGACGCTCTAGTGCCAAAGTGTGACGCTATAGTGCCAAAGTGTTGCGCTATAGTGCCAAAGTGTGACGCTCTAGTGCCAAAGTGCGAGGCTCTAGTACCAAAGTTTGAAACCCTAGTGCCAAAGTGTGATACTCTAGTGCCAAACTGTGACGCTCTAGTGCCAAAGTGTGATGCTATATTGCCAAAGTCTGACGCTGTAGTGCCAAAGTTTGAAGCTCTAGTGCCAAAGTGTGACGCTCTAGTGCCAAAGTGTTACACTCTAGTGCCAAAGTGTGACGCTCTTGCGCCAAAGTGTGAATCTCAAGTGCCAAATGTGACGCTCCAGTGCCAAAGTGTGATGCTCTAGTATCAAAGTGTGACGCTCTAGTGCCAAAGTGTGACGCTCTAGTTCCAAATTGCAACACTCTATTGCAAAATGTGACGCATTAGTGCCAAAGTGTGATGCTCTAGTGCCAAAGCTTGAAACTCTAGTGCCAAAGTGTGAGTCTCTAGTGCCCAAGTGTGAAGCTCTAGTGCCAAAGTGTGATGCTCTAGTGCCAAAGTTCGAAACTCTAGTGCCCAGGTGTGACACTCTAATGCCAAAGTGTGAGACTATAGTGCCAAAGTGTGACTCTCCTGTGCCAAAGTGCGACGTTCTAGTACAAAAGTGTTAAGATCTAGTGCCACAGTTTGACGCTCTACTGCCAAAGTGTGAAGCGCTAGTGCCAGAGTGTGACGCTCTAGTGCCATAGTGTGATGCTGAAGTTCCAAATTGTGACGCTCTAGTGCCAAAGTGTGAAGCTCTAGTGCCAAAGTGTAACGCTCTGGTGCCAAAGTGTGAAGCTCTAGTGCCAAATTATGACGCTCTAGTGCCAAAGTCTGAAGCTCTATTGCCAAAGTATGACGCTCAAGTGCGAAAGTGTGACGCTCTAGTGCCAAAGTGTGACTCCCTAGTGCCAAAGTGGCACGATCTAGTGCCAAAGTGTGACTCTCTAGTGCCAAACTGTGATGATTTGGTGCCAACGTGTGACGTTCTAGTGCGAAAGTGTGAAGGTCTATTGCCAAAGTGTGATGCTCTAGTACCAAACATGTGACACCTTAGTGCCAAAGTGTGACGCTCTAATGCCAACGTTTGGAGCTCTACTGCCAAAGTGTGATGCTCTAGTGCCAAAGTGTGACGCTGTAGTGCCAAAGTGTGACGCTCTAGTGCCAAAGTGTGGAGCTCTAGTGCCAAAGTGTGATGCTCTAGTGCCAACGTGTGACGCTCTAGTGCCAAAGTGTGACGCTGTAGTGCCAAAATCTGACGCTCTAGTGCAAAGGTTGAAGCTCTATTGCCAAAGTGTGTACTCTAGTGCCAACGTGTGACACTCTAGTGCCAACGTGTGACGCTCTAGTGCCAAAGTGTGAATCTCTAGTGCGAAAGTGCGATGCTCTAGTGCCAAAGTATTGTGCTATAGTACGTAAGTGTGACGCTCTAGTGCCAAAGTGTGACGCTCTAGTTCGAAAGTGCAACTTTCTATTGCCAAAGTGTGACGCTCTAGTGCCAAAATGTGATGCTCTAGTGCCCGAGTTCGAGACTCTAGTGCCAAAGTGTGACGCTCTAGTGCCAAATTGTGACACTAGAGTGCCAATAAGTGACGCTCTAGTTCCAAAGTGTGGCGCTCTAGTGCCAAATTGTGAAGCTCTATTGCCAAAGTGTGACGCTCTACTGCCTATGTGTGACGCTCTAGTGTCTAAGTGTGACGCTCTAGTGCCAAAGTGTGTAACCCTAGTGCCAAAGTGTGATGCTCTAGTGCCAAGGTGTGAAGCTCTAGTGCCAAAGTGTGATGCTCAAGTGCCAAAATGTGATGCTCTTGTGCCAAAGTGTGACGCTCGAGTGCCAAAGTGTGAAGCTCTAGTGCCAACGTGTGACGCTCTAGTGCCAAAGTGTGACGCTCTAGTGCCAAAGTGTTACGCTCTAGTGCCAACGTGTGACGCTCTAGTGCCAAAGTGTGACGCTCTAGTACCAAAGTGCGACGCTCTATTGCCAAAGTGTGACGCTATAGTGCCAAAGTGTTATGCTCTAGTGCCAACGTGTGACGCTCTAGTGCCAAAGTGCGAGGCTCTAGTGCCAAAGTTTGAAACTCTAGTGCCAAAGTGTGACACTCTAGTGCCAAATTGTGTTGCTGTAGTGCCAAAGTCTGACGCTCTAGTGCCAAAGTTTGAAGCTCTAGTGCCAAAGTGTGACACTCTAGTGCCAAAGTGTTACACTCTAGTGCCAAAGTGTGACGCTCTTGTGCCAAAGTGTGAATCTCAAGTGCGAAAGTGTGACGCTCCAGTGCCAAAGTGTGACGCTCTAGTAGCAAAGTGTGACGCTCTAGTGCCAAAGTGTGACGTTCTAGTTCCAAATTGCAATACTCTATTGCAAAAACGCGACGCTCTAGTGCCAAAGTGTGACGCTCTAGTGCCAAAGCTCGAAACTCTAGTGCCAAAGTGTGAGGCTCTTGTGCCAAAGTGTGACGCTCTAGTGCCAAAGTGTTTTGCTCTAGTGCCAAAGTTCGAAACTATAGTGCCCAAGTGTAACACTCTAGTGCCAAAGTGTGAGGCTCTAGTGCCAAAGTGTGACTCTCCTGTGCCAAAGTGCGACGCTCTAGTGCCAAAGTGTGAAGCTCCAGTGCCAAAGTGTGACGCTCTAGTACCAAAGTGTGAAGGTCTAGTGCCACAGTGTGACGCTCTAGTGCCAAAGTGTAAAGCGCTAGTGCCAGAGTGTGACACTCTAGTGCCAAAGTGTGACACTCTAGTGCCAAAGTGTGATGCTCTAGTGCCAAAGTGTGATGCTCTAGTGCCAAAGTGTGACGCTCTAGTGCCAAAGTGTGAAGCTCTAGTGCCACAGTGTGACGCTCTAGTGCCAAAGTGTAAAGCGCTAGTGCCAGAGTGTGACACTCTAGTGCCAAAGTGTGACACTCTAGTGCCAAAGTGTGATGCTCTAGTGCCAAAGTGTGATGCTCTAGTGCCAAAGTGTGACGCTCTAGTCCCAAAGTGTGACGCTCTTGTGCCAAAGCGTGACGCTCTAGTACCAAAGTGTGACACTGTAGTGCCAAAGTGCGATGCTCTAGTGCCAAAGTGTGACGCTCTAGTGCCAAAGTGCGAAGCTTTAGTGCCAAAGTGTGAAGCTCTTGTATCGGAGTGTGACGCTCTAGTGCCAAAGTGTGACGCTCTGGTGCCAAAGTTTGAAACTCTAGTGCCAACATGTGATGCTCTAGTGCCAATGTGTGACGCTCTAGTGCCAAGGTGTGACGCTCTACTTCTCAAGTGTGACGCTCTAGTGCCAACGTGTGAAGCTCTAGAGCCAAAGAGTAACTCCTTGGTGCCAACGTGTGACGCTCTAGTTCCAAAGTGTGATGCTCTAGTACCAAGGTCTGAAGCGCTAGTGCCACAATGTAGCGCTCTGGTGCCAAAGTGTGAAGCTCTAGTGTCAAAGAATGACGCTATATTGCCAAAGTTTGAAGCTCTAGTGCCAAAGAGTGACGCTCAAGTGCCAAAATGTGGCGCTCTAGTGCCAAAGTGTGACGCTCTAGTGCCAATGTGGGATGCTCTAGTGCTAAAGTGTGACGGTCTAGTACAAAAATATGAAGCTCTAGTGCCAATGTGTGACGCTATAGTGCCAAAGTGTGACAATATAGTGCCAAAGTGTGACGCTCTTGTGCCAAAGTGTGAATCTCAGGTGCCAAAGTGTGACGCTCCAGTGCCAAAGTGTGACGCTCTAGTACCAAAGTGTGACGCTCTAGTGCCAAAGTGTGACGCTCTAGTTCCAAATTGCAATGCTCTATTGCAAAAGAGTGACGCTCTAGTGCCAAAGTGTGACGCTCTATTGCCAAAGCTCGAAACTCTAGAGCTAAAGTGTGAGGCTCTTGTGCCAAAATGTGACGCTCTAGTGCCAAAGTGTGACGCTCCAGTGCCAAAGTGCGAGGCTCTAGTGCCAAAGCTTGAAACTCTAGTGCCAAAGTTTGATACTCTAGTGCCAAAGTGTGACGCTCTACTGTCAAAGTGTGATGCTGTAGTGCCAAAGTCTGACGCTCTAGGGCCAAAATTTGAAGCGCTAGTGCCAAAGTACGACGCTCTAGTGCCAAAGTGTTACACTCTAGTGCCAAAGTCTGACGCTCTTGCGCCAAAGTGTGAATCTCAAGTGCCAAAGTGTGATGCCCCAGTGCCAAAGTGTGACGCTCTAGTACCAAAGTATGACGCTCTAGTGCCAAAGTGTGACGCTCTAGTTCCAAATTGCAATACTCTATTGCATAAGCGTGATGCTCTAGTGCCAAAGTGTGACGCTCTAGTGCCAAAGCTCGAAACTCTAGTGCCAAAGTGTGAGGCTCTTGTGCCAAAGTGTGACGCTCTAGTGCCAAAGTGTGACGCTTTAGTGCCAAAGTTCGAAACTATAGTGCCCAAGCGTGACACTCTAGTGCCAAAGTGTGAGGCATTAGTGCCAAAGTGTGACTCTTCTGTGCCAAAGAGTGACGCTATAGTGCCAAAGTGTGAAGCTCCAGTGCCAAAGTGTGACGCTCTAGTACCAAAGTGTGAAGGTCTAGTGCCACAGTGTGATGCTCTAGTGCCAAAGTGTGGAGCGCTAGTGCCAAAGTGTGACACTCTAGTGCCAAAGTGTGACACTCTAGTGCCAAAGTGTGATGCTCTAGTGCCAAAGTGTGATGCTCTAGTGCCAAAGTGTGATGCTCTAATGCCAACGTTTGGAGCTCTTGTGCCAAAGGGTGACGCTCTAGTACCAAAGTGTGATACTGTAGTGCCAAAGTGCGACACTCTAGTGCCGAAGTGTGGAGCTCTAGTGCCAAAGTGTGATGCTCTAGTGCCAAAGTGTGACGCTCTAGTGCCAACGTGTGACGATGTGGTGTTAAAGTCTGACGATCCAGTGCCAAAGTTTGAAGCTCTAGTGCAAAGTGTGACGCTCTAGTGCCAAAGTGTGACACTCTAGTGCCAAAGTGTGACATTCTAGTGCCAAAATGTGAATCTCTAGTGCCAAAGTGTGATTCTCTTGTACCAAAGTGTGATGCTCTAGTACCAAAGTGTGACGCTCAAGTGCCAAAATGTGACGCTCTAGTTCCAAAGAGCGACACTCTTTTCCCAATGTGTGAAGCTCTAGTGCCAAAGTGTAACGCTCTGGTGCCAAAGTGTGAAGGTCTAGTGCCACAGTGTGACGCTCTAGTGCCAAAGTGTGAAGCGCTAGTGCCAAAGTCTGACGCTCTAGTGCCAAATTGTGATGCTCTAATGCCAAAGTCTGACGCTCTAGTGCCAAAGTGTGACGCTCTAGTACCAAAGTGTGAAGGTCTAGTGCCACAGTGTGACGCTCTAGTGCCAAAGTGTGAAGCGCTAGTGCCAAAGTCTGACGCTCTAGTGCCAAATTGTGATGCTCTAATGCCAAAGTCTGACGCTCTAGTGCCAAAGTGTGACGCTCTAGTGCCAAAGTGTGACGCTCCAGTGCCAATGTGTGACGCTCTAGTGTCGAAGTGTGAGGCTCTAGTGCCAAAGTTTGAAACTCTAGTGACAAAGTGTGATGCTCTAGTGCCAAAGTGTGATGCTCTAGTTCCAAAGTGTGACGCTGTAGTGCCAAAGTCTGACGCTCTAGTGCCAAAATTTGAAGCTCTAGTGCCAAAGTGTAACGCTCTGGTGCCAAAGTGTGAAGGTGTAGTGCCACAGTGTGACGCTCTAGTGCCAAAGTGTGAAGCGCTAGTCCCAAAGTCTGACGCTCTAGTGCCAAATTGTGATGCTCTAATGCCAAAGTCTGACGCTCTAGTGCCAAAGTGTGACGCTCTAGTTCCAAAGTGTGACGCTCTAGTGCCAATGTGTGACGCTCTGATGTCGAAGTGTGAGGCTCTACTTCCAATGTTTGAATCTCTAGTGCCAAAGTGTGATGCTCTAGTGCCAAAGTGTGATGCTCTAGTTCCAAATTGTGACGCTGTAGTGCCAAAGTCTGACACTCTAGTGCCAAAATTTGACGCTCTAGTGCCAAATTGTTACACTCTAGTGCCAAATTGTGACGCTCTTGTGCCAAAGTGTGAATGTCTAGTGCCAAAGTTTGATGCTCTTGTACCAAAGTGTGATGCTCTAGTACCAAAGTGTGACGCTCTAGTGCCAAAGTGTGTCGCTCTAGTTCCAAAGTGCGACACTCTATTACAAGAGTGCGACGCTCTACTCCCAAAGTGTGACGCTTAAGTGCCAAAGTGTGACGCTCTAGTACCAAAGTGTGAAGGTCTAGTGCCACAGTGTGACGCTCTAGTGCCAAAGTGTGAAGCGCCAGTGCCAAGATGTGGCGCTCTAGTGCCTAAGTGTGACGCTCTAGTGCCAAAATGTGACGCTCTAGTGCCAAAGTGTGACGCTCTGGTGCCAAAGTGTGACGCTCTAATCCCAACGTGTGACGCTCTTGTGCCAAAGGGTGATGCTCTAGTGCCCAAGTGTGACGCTCTAGTGCCAAAGTGTGATATTCTAGTGCCAGAGTGTGACGCTCTAATGCCGGAGTGTGAAGCTCTAGTGGCAAAGTGTGAAGCTCTTGAGTCAAAGTGTGACGCTCTAGTGCCAAAGTTCAAAACTCTAGTGCCAACGTGTGATGCTCTAGTGCCAATGTGTGACGCTATAGTGCCAAATTGTGATGCTCTAGTTCCAAAGTGTGACGCTCTAGAGCCAAAGTGTGAAGCTCTAGTGCCAAATGGTAACGCTCTGGTGCCAAAGTGTGAAGCTATAGTGCCAACGTATTACGCTCTAGTGCCAGAGTTTGAAGCTCTAGTGCCAAAGTGTGACACTCAAGTGCCAAAATGTGATGCTCTAGTGCCAAAGTGTGATGCTCTAGTGCCAAAGTGGGATGCTCTAGTGCTAAAGTGTGACGCTCTAGTACCAAAATATGAAGCTCTAGTGCCAAAGTGTGAGGCTCTAGTGCTAATGTGTGACGCTTTAGTGCCAAAGTGTGACGCTGTAGTGCCAAAGTGTGACGCTCTAGTGCCAAAGTGTGAAGCTCTAGTGCCAAAGTGTGATGCTCTAGTGCCAAAGTGTGACGCTCTACTGCCAAAGTATGACGATGTAGTGCCAAAGTCCGACGCTCTAGTGCCAAAGTTTGAAGCTCTAGTGCCAAAGTGTGACGGTCTAGTGCCAAAGTGTGACACTCTAGTGCCAAAGTGTGAATCTCTAGCGCCAAAGTGTGATGATATAGTACCAAAGTGTGACGCTCTAGTACCAATGTGTGAGGCTCTATTGCTAAAATATGACGCTGTAGTTCCAAAGTGGGACACTCTATTGCCAAAGTGTGAAGCTCTAGTGCCAAAGGGTAACACCTTGGTGCCAAAGTGTGAAGCTCTAGTGCCAATGTATGACGCTGTAGTGCCAATGTGTGAAGCTCTAGTGCCAAAGTGTGATGCTCTAGTGCCAAAGTGTAACGTTCTAGTGCCAAAGTGTAAAGGTCTAGTGCAAAGGTGTGATGCTCTAGTGCCAAATGTGTGACGCTCTTGTGCCAAAGTGTGATGCTCTAGTGCCAAAGTGTGACGCTCTAATGCCAACGTTTGGAGCTCTAGTGCCAAAGTGTGACGCTCTAGTGCCAAAGTGTAACGCTCTAGTGCCAAACAATGACGCTCTAGTGCCAAAGTGTGACCCTCTATTGCCAAAGTGTGGAGCCCTAGTGCCAAAGTGTGCTTCTCTAGAGCCAAAGTGTGACGCTCTAGTGCCAAAGTGTGACGTTCTAGTTCCAAAGTCTGACGCTCTAGTAGCAAAGTGTGAAGCTCTAGTGCCACAGTGGGACGCTCTAGTTCTCAAGTGTGACGCTCTAGTGCCAAAGTGTGAAGGTCTAGTGCCACAGTGTGACGCTCTAGTGCCAAAGTGTGAAGCGTTAGTGCCAAAGTGTGACGCTCTAGTGCCAAAGTGTGACTCTCTAGTGCCAAAGTGCGGCGCTCTAGTGCCAAAGTGTAACGCTATAGTGCCAAAGTATTACGCTCTAGTGCCAAAGTGTGACGCTCTAGTGCCAAAGTGCGAGGCTCTAGTGCCAAAGTTTGAAACTCTAGTGCCAAAGTGTAATACTCTAGTGCCAAAGTGTGACGCTCTAGTGCTAAAGTGTGATGCTGTAGTGCCAAAGTCTGACGCTCTAGTGCCAAATTTTGAAGCTCTAGTGCCAAATTGTGACGCTCTAGTGCCAAAGTGTTATACTCTAGTGCCAACGTGTGACGCTCTTGCGCCAAAGTGTGAATCTCAAGTGCCAAAGTGTGATTCTCCAGTGCCAAAGTGTGACGCTCTAGTACCAAAATGTGATGCTCTAGTGCCAAAGTGTGACGCTCTAGTTCCAAATTGCAACCCTCTATTGCAAACGTGTGACGCTCTAGTACCAAAATGTGACGCTCTAGTGCCAAAGCTCGAAACTCTAGTACCAAAGTGTAAGGTTTTAGTGCCAAAGTGTGACGCTCTAGTGCCAAAGTGTGACGCTATAGTGCCAAAGTGTGATGCTCTAGTGCCAAAATGTGAAGCGCTAGTGCCAGAGTGTGATGCTCTAGTGCCAAAGTGTGACACTCTAGTGCCAAAGTGTGATGCTCTAGTGCCAAAGTGTAATGCTCTAGTGCCAAAGTGTGACGCTCTAGTCCCAAAGTGTGATGCTCTAGTGCCAAAGTGTGACGCTCTAGTGCCAAAGTGTGACGCTCTAGTGCCAAAGTGTGACGCTCTAGTGCCAAAGTGTGACGCTCTAGTGCCAAAGTGTGACGCTCTAGTGCCAAAGTGTGACGCTCTAGTGCCAAAGTGTGACGCTCTAGTGCCAAAGTGTGACGCTCTAGTGCCAAAGTGTGACGCTCTAGTGCCAAAGTGTGACGCTCTAGTGCCAAAGTGTGACGCTCTAGTGCCAAAGTGTGACGCTCTAGTGCCAAAGTGTGACGCTCTAGTGCCAAAGTGTGACGCTCTAGTGCCAAAGTGTGACGCTCTAGTGCCAAAGTGTGACGCTCTAGTGCCAAAGTGTGACGCTCTAGTCCCAAAGTGTGATGCTCTTGTGCCAAAGGGTGATGCTCTAGTACCAAAGTGTGACACTATAGTGCCAAAGTGTGATGCTCTAGTGCCAAAGTGTGACGCTCTAGTGCCAAAGTGTGAAGCTCTAGTGCCAAAGTGTGAAGCTCTTGTGTCAAAGTGTGACGCTCTAGTGCAAAAGTGTGACGCTCTAGTGCCAAAGTTTGAAACTCTAGTGCCAACATGTGATGCTCTAGTGCCAATGTGTGACGCTCTAGTGCCAAAGTGTGACGCTCTAGTTCTCAAGTGTGACGCTCTAGTGCCAACGTATGAAGCTCTAGAGCCACAGTGTAACGCTCTTGTGCCAAAGTGTGAAGCTCTAGTGCCAAAGTATGATGCTCTAGTGCCAAAGTGTGAAGCTCTAGTGCCAATGTGTGACGCTCAAGTGCCAAAGTGTGACGCTCTAGTGCCAACGTGTGACGATCTAGTGTCAAACTGGGACGCTCTAGTGCCAAAGTGTGACGCTCTAGTACCAAAGTATGAAGCTAGAGTGCCAAAGTGTGACGCTCTCGTGCCAAAGTATGACGATGTAGTGCCAAAGTGTGACGTTATAGTGCCAAAGTGTGAAGGTCTAGTGCCAAAGTGTGATGCTCTAGTGCCAAACGTGTGACGCTCTAGTGCCAACGTAAGACGCTCTAGTGCCAAATTGTGACGCTCTAATGCCAAATTTTGGAGCTCTAGTTCCAAAGTGTGATGCTATAGTGCCAAAGTGTGATGCTCGAGTGCCAAAGTGTGACGCTCTAGTGCCAAAGGTTGAAGCTCTAGTGCCAGAGTGTGCACTCTAGTGCCAAAGTGTGACACTCTAGTGCCAACGTGTTACGCTCTAGTGCCAAAGTGTGAATCTCTAGTGCCAAAGTGTGATTCTCTAGTGCCAAAGTATGGCGCTCTAGTACCAAATTGTGACGCTCTAGTGCCAAAGTGTGACGCTCTAGTTCCAAAGTGCGACACTCTATTGCCAAAGTGTGATGCTCGTTTGCCAAAATGTGACGCTCTAGTGCCAAAATTTGAGACAAGGGCGAATTGCCCTCGTGCTCCGCAAAAGGGCCGGCTAGTTCGCGCCCTGCCCTGCACACAGAAATACGAAGCAGGTCCAGAGTTCTACAAAGGACTAATCTAGGTGCGGGTCACGAAGTGCATGTCTGACCTAGAAGTCTACGAAGGACAAACATAGGTCTGATAAGTCCAAGAGATGTGAAGACTGTTGTGATTAAGTCGGCTGCTAGGTGATGAAGAGGGGCGATGCCAACAGGATGGAGGCGACCACTCGTGCGGGGCGGAAGGGTGGCAAGCCGTCACGGTGCATCGCCTCCACTCCCTCCGTCGGCATGCCCTGCGCACTCACGACCACCCATGAAGAAAGGTATATACAATGAGAGATTAACACCTTTCTGGCGCCTAATTGCGCCCTAGTTGCGCCTCAATTGGGCACTAGCTACGCCCTAGTTTTCCCCTAGTTGCGCCCTAGTTGCGTCCTACTTGCGCCCTAGTTACGCCTTAGTTGCGCCCTAGTTGCGCCCAACTTGCACACTAGTTTCACCCTAGTTGCGCCCTAGCTGCGCCCTAGTTGCGTCCTAGTTGCGCCCTAGTCGCGCCCTAGTTGCGCCCTCGTTGCACCCTCGTGGCACCCTAGTTGCGCCCTAGTTGCGCCCTAGTTGCGCCCTAGTCGCATCCTAGTTGCGCCCTAGTTACACCCTAGTTGCGCCCTTCTTGCGCCCTTATTGCGCCCTACTTACGCCCTACTAGCGCCCTACTTGCGCCCTCGTTGCGCCTTAGTTGGGCACTAGCTACGCCCTAGTTGTGCCCTAGTTGCGCCCTAGTTGCGTCTTACTTCCGCCCTACTTGCGCCCTACTTGCGCCCTTGTCGCGCCCTAGTCGCGCCCTAGTCGCACCCTAGTTGCGCCTTAGTTGCGCCCTAGTTGCACCCTAGTTGCGCCCTAGTTGCACCCTAGTTGCGCCCTAGTTACACCCTAGTTCCGCCCTAGTTGTGCCCTAGTTGCATCATAGTTGCGCCCTAGTTGCGCCCTAGTTGCGTCCTAGTTACGCCCTAGATGTGCCCTAGTTGCGCCCTAGTTGCGCCCTACTTGCACCCTAGTTGCGCCCTAGTTGCGCCCTAGTTGCGCCCTAGTTGCGCCCTAGTTGCGCCCTACTTGCGCCCTACTTGCACCCTACTCTCGCCCTAGTTCCGCCTCAGTTGGACACTAGCTACGCCCTAGCTGTACCCTAGTTGCGCCCTAGCTGCGTCCTACTTGTGCCCTACTTGCGCCCTAGTTGCGCCTTAGTTGCGCCTTAGTTGCGCCTTAGTTGCGCCTTAGTTACACCCTAGTTGCGCCCAAGTTGCGCCCTAGTTGCACCCTAGTTGCACCATAGTTGCGCCCTAGTTGCATCCTAGATGAGCCCTAGTTACCCCCTAGTTGCACCCTAGTTACGCCCTTGTTGTGCCCTTGTTGCGCCCTCGTTGCACCCTCGTTACGCCCTCGTTGCGCCCTCGTTACGCCCTCGTTGCGCTCAAGTTGCACCCTATTTCCACCCTTGTTACGCCCTAGTTGTGCCCCACTTGTGCTGTAGTTGCACCATACTTGCGCCCTACTTGCGCCCTACTTGCACCCTTTTTGCGCCCTAGTTGCGCCCTAGTTGCGTCCTAGTTGCGCCCTAGTTGCGCCCTAGTCGCGCCCTAGTTGCACCCTAGTTGCGCCCTAGTTGCGCCCTAGTTGCACCCTAGTTGCGCCCTAGTTGTGCCCTAGTTGCGCCCTAGTCGCGCCCTAGTCGCGCCCTAGTCACACCCTAGGTGCGCCCTAGTTGCGCCCTAGTTGCGCTCTAGTTGCACCATATTCGCCCTTATTGCACCCTACTTGCGCCCTACGGGCACCCTTCTTGCGCCCTAGTTGTGCCTTAGTTGGGCACTACCTACGCCCTAGTTGTGCCCTAGTTGCACCCTAGTTTCATCCTACTTGTGCCCTACTTGCGCGATAGTTGCGCCTTAGTTGCACCTTAGTTGCACCCAACTTGTACGCTAGGTGCACCCTAGTTGCGCCCTAGTTGTATCCTAGTTGTGCCCTAGTTGCACCCTAGTTACGCCCTGGTTGCGCCCCAGTTGCGCCCTAGTTGCGTCCTACTTGCGCCCTAGTTGCGCCCTAGTTGCGCCCTAGTTGCGCCCTAGTTGCGCCCTAGTTGCGCCCTAGTT
>SZWC01001054.1:105650-160772 GCA_023375785.1 Penium margaritaceum | reverse complement strand
CCCTAGTTGCGCTCTAGTTGCGCCCTAGTTGCGCCCTAGTTGCGTCCTAGTTGCGCCCTAGTTGCGCCCTAGTTGCCCCCAGTTGCGCCCTAATTGCACCCTAGTTGCGCCCTAGTTGCACCATAGTTGCACTATAGTTGCGCCCTAGTTGCGCCCTAGTTGCGCCCTAGTTGCGCCCTAGTTGTGTCCTAGTTGTGCCCTAATTACGCCCTAGTTACGCCTAGTTGCGCCCTAGTTGCACCCTTGTTGCGCCTTAGTTGTGCCCTCGTTGCGCCCTACTTGCGCCCTACTTGCGCCCTAGTTGCGCCCTTCATGCATCCTAGTTGCGTCTTAGTTGCGCCCTAGTTGCGCCCTAGTTGCGCCCTTCTTGCGCCCATATTGCACCCTACTTACACCCTATTGGCGCCCTACTTGCACCCTAGTTGCGCCTCAGTTGGACACTAGCTACGCCCTAATTGTGCCCTAGATGCGCCCTAGTTGCGTCTTACTTGCGCCATACTTGCGTCCTAGTTGAACCCTAGTTGCGTCCTACTTGCACCCTAGTTGCGCCCTAGTTGCGCCCTAGTTGTGCCCTAGTTGCTTCCTAGATGCGCCCTGGTGGCGCACAAGTTGCAACCTACTTGTGCCCTACTTGCCTAGGGTACCTCCGGCTGTGCCCTGGGTACGTGCGCATGTGCCTGGGTTTCCTGCGCCTGTGCCTAGGGTACGTGCACCTATGTCTAGGGTACCTGCTAAGGGTGAAACCAATTCCTTTGGACTCGGGGATCGGACTCGGGGATCCAAGTCTTGGACTCGGACTCGGGGTTCCAATTCCTTCAGCTGGACCCGACTCGTGATTCCAAATCCAGGCTGTGGACTCGACCCGGACTTGGAGGGGTGACAAGTGAGGTGGTAGCTGATTCAAAATGCCCGGTATAACCAATATAATGTCCTTTCCTATTGAATATATTTGTCTTTCTATACAAGCATCCGTAGTGCACAAAACGGAATGGTCCATTAATTGAACTAGGGATGCTAACTTCAAATGGTATGATTATGAAAACAGCAAACCAGATGATTATCAAAGAGGGACTTGTAATTCTACATGGACCGAACTCGGGGATCCACTGGACCTGGACTCGGGGATCTAGAACCTGGACTCGGACTCCGGGATCCGAGTCTAGAACTGGACTTGGACTCGGGGATCCGGGTCCAGGATATGGACCCAGCTTGGGAGTCCAGTTCCCTTCCAGGAATCGTGGTTCTAGGCTCGGTTTCACCCTTACACTAGAGCGTCACAATTTGGCACTAGAGCTTCATATTTTGGTACTAGAGCGTCACACTTTAGCACTAGAGCATCCCACTTTGGCACTAGAGTGTCACACCTTGGCACTAGAGCGTCACATTTTGGCACTTGAGCGTCATACTTTGGCACTAGAGCTTCAACATTTGGCACTAGAGCGTCATTCTTTGACACTAGAGCTTCACAATGTGGCACCAGAGCGTTACACTTTGGCACTAGAGCTTCACACTTTGGTACTAGAGCGTCACACTTTGGAACTCAAGTGCCAAAGTGTGAGGCTCTAGTGCCAAAGTGTGATGCTCTAGTGCCAAAGTGTGACGCTCTAGTGCCAAAGTTCGTAACTCTAGTGCCCAAGTGTGACACTCCACTACCAAAGTGTGACTCTCTAGTGCCAAAGTGTGACTCTCCCGTGCCTAAGTGTGACGCTCTAGTGCCAAAGTGTGAAGCTCTACTGCCAAACTGTGACTCTCTAGTACCAAAGTGTGAAGGTCTAGTGCCACAGTGTGATGCTCTAGTGCCAAAGTGTGAAGCGCTAGTGCCAGAGTGTGACGATCTAGTGCCAAAGTGTGACGCTCTAGTGCCAAAGTATGACGCTCTTGTGCCAAAGTGTGATGCTATAGTGCCAAAGTTTGACGCTCTAGTCCCAAATTGTGATGCTCTTGTGCCAAAGGGTGACGCTCTAGTACCAAAGTGTGACACTGTAGTGCCCAAGTGCGATGCTCTATTGCCAAAGTTTGATGCTCTAGTGCCAAAGTGTGAAGCTCTAGTGCCAAAGTGTGAAGCTCTTGTGTCGAAGTGCGACGCTCTAGTGGCAAAGTGTGACACTCTAGTGCAAAAGTTCAAAAATATAGTGCCAACATGTGATGCTCTAGTGCCAACGTGTGACGCTCTAGTGCCAAAGTGTGACGCTCTAGTTCCCAAGTGTGACGCTCTAGTGCCAAAGTGTGAAGCTATAGTGTCAAAGTGTAATGATGTGGTGCCAAAGTGTGAAGTTCTAGTGCCAAAGTATGACGCTCTAGTGCCATAGTGTGAAGCTCTAGTGCCAAAGTGTGACGGTCAAGTACCAAAATGTGCCGCTCTAGTGCCAACGTGTGACGCTTAAGTTCCAAACTGGGATGCTCTAGTGCCAAAGTGGGACGCTCTAGTACCAACGTATGAAGCTCTAGTGCCAAAGTGTGACGCTCTAGTGCCAAAGTGTGACGACCTAGTGCCAAAGTTTGACATTCTAGTGCCAAAGTGTGAAGGTCTAGTACCAAAAGTGTGATGCTATAGTGCCAAACGTGTGACGCTCAAGTGCCAACGTTTGGTGCTCTAGTGCCAAATTGTGACACTCTAATGCCAACGTTTGGAGCTCTAGTGCCAAAGTGTGATGCTCTAGTGCCAAAGTGTGGCTCTGTAGTGCCAAAGTATGATGCTCTAGTGCCAAAGTGTAGAGCTCTAGTGCCAAAGTGTGATGCTCTAGTGCCAAACTGTGACGCGCTACTGCCAAAGTGTGACGCTGTAGTGCCAAAGTCTGACGCTCTATTGCCAGAGTTTGAAGCTCTAGTGCCAAAGTGTGACGCTCTAGTGCCAAGGTGTGACACTCTAGTCCTAAAGTGTGACGCTCTAGTGCCAAAGTGTGTTTCTCTAGTGCCAAAGTATGATGCTCTAGTGCCAAAGTGTGACGCTATAGTACCAGCATGTGACGCTCTAGTGCCAAAGTGTGACGCTCTAGTTCCAAAGTGCAACACTCTATTGCCAAAGTGAGATTCTCTAGTGCCTAAAATGTGACGCTTTAGTGCCAAGGTTCGAAACTCTAGTGCCAAAGTGTGACACTCTAGTGCCAAAGTGTGACACTCTAGTGCCAAAGTGTGACGCTCTAGTTCCAAGGAGTGACGCTCTAGTGCCAAAGTGTGAAGCTCTAGTGCCAAAGTGTGCCGCTCTAGTGCCAAAGTGTGACGCTCTAGTGTCAAAGTGTGACGCTCTAATGCCAAAGTGTGGAACTCTAGTGCCAAAGTGTGACGCTCTAGTGCCAAGGTGTGAAGCTCTAGTGCCAAAGTGTGATGCTCTAGTGCCAAAGTGTGACGCTCTAGTGCCAAAGTGTGACACTCTAGTGCCAAAGTGTGACACTCTAGTGCCAAAGTGTGACACTCTAGTGCCAAAGTGTGACACTCTAGTGCCAAAGTGTGACGCTCTAGTGCCAAGGTGTGAAGCTCTAGTGCCAAAGTGTGATGCTCTAGTGCCAAAGTGTGATGCTCTAGTGCCAACGTGTGACGCTCGAGTGCCAAAGTGTGAAGATATAGTGCCAAAGTGTGACGCTCTAGTGCCAACGTTTGGAGCTCTAGTTCCAGAGTGTGACGCTCTAGTGCCAAAGTGTGACGCTGTAGTGCCAAAGTATGACGCTATAGTGCCAACGTGTGGAGCTCAATTGCCAAAGTGTGATGCTATAGTGCCAAAGTGTGATGCTCTAGTGCCAAAGTGTGACGCTCTAGTGCCAAAGAGTGATGCTCTAGTGCCAAAGTGTGACGCTCTAGTGCCAAAGTTCGAAACTATAGTGCCCAAGTGTGACGCTTTAGTTCGAAAGAATGACGCTCTATTGCCAAATTGTGACTCTCCTGTGCCAAAGTGTGACGCTCTATTGCCAAAGTGTGAAGCTCTAGTGTCTACGTGTGACGCTCTAGTGCCAAAGTGTGAAGGTCTAGTGCAACAGTGTGACGCTTTAGAGCCAAAGTGTGAAGCGCTAGAGCCAAAGTGAGACGCTCTAGTGCCAAAGTGTGACGCTCTAGTGCTAAAGTGTGACGCTCCAGTGCCAAAGTGTGACGCTCTAGTGCCAACGTGTGACGCTCGAGTGCCAAAGTGTGACGCTCTAGTGCCAAAGTGTGACACTCTAGTGCCAAATTGTGATTCTCTTATGCCAATGTTTGGAGCTTTAGTGCCAAAGTGTGACGCTCTAGTGCAAAAGTTTGACGCTGTAGTACCAAAGTATGATTCTCTAGTGCCAGAGTTTGAAGCTCTAGTCCCAAAGTGTGTGACGCTCAAGTGCCAAAGCGTGACACTCCAGTGCCAAAGTGTGACTCTCTTGTGCCAAAGTGTGAATCTCTAGTGCCAAAGTGTGATGCTCTAGTGCCAAAGTGTGACGCTCTAGTACCAAAGTGTGACCCTCTAGTGCCAAAGTGTTACACTCTAGTTCCAAAATGCAACACTCTATTGCCAAAGTGTGACGCTCTAGTGGCACACTGATGCTCTAGTCCAAAAGTTTGAAACTCTAGTGCCAAAGTGTGACACTCTAGTGCCAAAGTGTGACGCTCTCCTTCCAAGGAGTGACGCTCTAGTGCCAATGTGTGAAGCTCTAGTGCCAAATTGTGACGCTCTAGTGCCAAAGTGTTACGTTCTAGTGTCAAAATGTGACGCTCTAGTGCCAAAGTGTTAAACTCTAGTGCCAAAGTGTGACGCTCTAGTGCCAAGGTGTGAAGCTCCAGTGCCAAAGTGTGATGCTCTAGTGCCAAAGATTGATGGTCTAATGCAAAAGTGTGACGCTCGATTGCCAAAGTGTGAAGCTCTAGTGCCAAAGTGTGACGCTCTAGTGCCAACGTTTGGAGCTCTAGTTCCAAAGTGTGACGCTCTTGTGCCAAAGTGTGACGCTATAGTGCCAAAGTGTGACGCTATAGTGCCAAAGTGTGGAGCTTTAGTGCCAAAGTGTGATGCTGTAGTTTCAAATTGTGACGCTCTAGTGCCAAAAGTGTGACGCTCTAGTGCCAACGTGTGATGCTCTTATGCCAAAGTGTGACGCTCTAGTGCCAAAGTTCGAAATCTAGTGCCCAAGTGTGATGCTCTAGTACGAAAGTCTGATGCTCTATTGCCAAAGTGTGACTCTCCTGTGCCAAAGTGTGACGCTCTAGTGCCAACGTGCGAAGCTCTAGTACCCAATTGTGAAGTGCTAGTGCCAAAGTGTGACGCTCTAGTGCCAAATTGTGACGCTAAAATTCCAAAGTGTGACGCTCTAGTGCCAAAGTGTGACGCTCTAGTGCCAAAGTGTGACACTCTTGTGCCAAAGTGTGACGCTGTAGTTTCGAAGTGCGTGGCTCTAGTGCCAAAGTTTGAAACTCTAGTGCCAAAGTGTGATGCTCTAGTGCCAAAGTGTGACGCTCTAGTTCCAAAGTGTGACGTTGTAGTGCCAAAGTCTGACGCTATAGTGCCAAAGTTTGAAGCTCTAGTGCCAATGTGTGACGCTCTAATGCTAAAGTGTGAATCTGTAGTGCCAAACTATGACGCTCTTGTGCCAAAGTGTTATCTCAAGTGCCAAAGTGTGACGCTCTAGTGCCAAAGTGTGACGCTCTAGTACCAAAGTGTGACGCTCTAGTGCCAAAGTGTGACGCTCTAGTTCTAAAGTGTGACACTCTATTGCAAGAGTGATGCTCGATTGCCAAAGTGTGACGCTCCAGTGCCAAAGTTCGAAACTCTAGTGCCAAAGTCTGAGGCTCTAGTGCCAAAGTGTGACGCTCAAGTCCGAAAGTCTGACGCTCTATTACCAAAGTGTGAAGGTCTAGTGCCACAGTGTGATGCTCTAGTGCCAAAGTGTGAAACGCCAGTGCCAAAGTGTGACGCTCTAGTGCCAAAGTGTGACGCTGTAGTGCCAAAGTGTGACGCTCTAGTGCCAAAGTGTGATGCTCTAGTGCCAAATTGTGACGCTCTAGTGCCAAAGTGTGACGCTCTAGTGCCAAAGTGTGAAGCGCCAGTGCCAAAGTGTGACGCTCTAGTGCCAAAGTGTGACGCTGTAGTGCCAAAGTGTGACGCTCTAGTGCCAAAGTGTGATGCTCTAGTGCCAAATTGTGACGCTCTAGTCCCAATGTGTGACGCTCTTGTGCCAAAGGGTGACGCTCTAGTACCCAAGTGTGACGCTCTAGTGCAAGAGTGTGAAGCTCTAGTGCCAAACTGTGAAGCTCTAGTGTCAAAGTGTGACGCTCTAGTGCCAAAGTGTGACGCTCTAGTGCCAAAGTTCGAAACTCTAGTGCCAACGTGTGATGCTCTAGTGCCAATGTGTGATGCTGTAGTGCCAAAGTGTGACGCTCTAGTTCCAAATTGTGATGCTCTAGTACCAAAGTGTGAAGCTCTAGTGCCAAAGGGTAACGCACAGGTGCCAAAGTGTGAAGCTCTAGTGTCAAAGAATGACGCTCTAGTACCAAAGATTGAAGCTCTAGTGCCAAAGTGTCACGCTCAAGTGCCAAAATGTGACGCTCTAGTTCCAAAGTGTTACGCTTTATTGCCAAAGTGGTATCCTCTAGTGCTAAAGTGTGACGCTCTAGTACCAAAATATGAAGCTCTAGTGCCAAAGTGTGACGCTCTAGTGCCAAAGTGTGACAATGTAGTGCCAAAGTGTGACGTTCTAGTGCCACAGTGTAAAGGTCTAGTGCCAAAGTGTGATGCTCTAATGCCAAATGTGTGACGCTCTACTGCCAAAGTATGATGCTCTAGTGCCAAAGAGTGACGCTCTAAAGCCAACGTTTGGAGCTCTAGTGCCAAAGTGTGACGCTCTAGCGCCAAAGTGTGACGCTGTAGTGCCAAAGTGTGACGCTCTAGTGCCAACGTATGGAGCTCTAGTGCCAAAGTGTGATGCTCTAGTGCCAAAGTGTGACGCTCTAGTGCCAAAGTGTGAAGATGTAGTGCCAAAGTCTGACGCTCTTGTGCCAAAGTTTGAATCTCTAGAGCCAAAGTGTGATGCTCTAGTGCCAAAGTGTTACTCTAGTGCCAATGTGTGACACTCTAGTGCCAAAGTGTGAATCTCTAGTGCCAAATTGTGATGCTCTAGTACCAAAGTGTGACGCTCTAGTACCAAAGTGTGATGCTCTAGTGCCAAGATGTGATGCTCTAGTTCCAAAGTGCGACACTCTATTGCCAAAGTGTGAAGCTCCAGTGCCAAAGTGTAACGCTCTGGTGCCAAAGTGTGAAGGTCTAGTGCCACAGTGTGACGCTCTAGTGCCAAATTGTGACGCTCTAGTGCCAAATTGTGATGCTCTAATGCCAAAGTCTGACGCCCTAGTGCCAAAGTGTGACTCTCGAGTGCCAAAGTGTGACACTCTAGTGCCAAACTGTGACGCTCTAGTGCAGAACTGTGAGGCTCTAGTGCCAAAGTTTGAAACTCTAGTGCCAAAGTGTGATGCTCTAGTGCCAAAGTGTGACGCTCTAGTTCCAAAGTGTGACGCTGTAGTGCCAAAGCCTGACGCTCTAGTGCAACCTTTGAAGCTCTAGTGTCAATGTGTGACGCTCTAATGCCAACTTGTTACACTCTAGTGCCAAAGCGTGACGCTCTTGTGCTAAAGATCTAATGTCTAGTGCCAAAGTCTGATGCTCTAGTGCCAAAGTGTGACGCTCTAGTACCAAAGTGTGACGCTCTAGTGCCAAAGTGTGATGCTCTAGTGCCAAAGTGTGACGCTCTAGTGCCAAAGTTTGAAACTCTAGTGCCAATGTGTGAGGTTCTAGTGCCAAAGTGTGACGCTCAAGTGCCAAAGTGTGACGCTCTAGTACCAAAGTGTGAAGGTCTAATGCCACAGTGTGACGCTCTAGTGCCAAAGTGTGAAGCGTCAGTGCCAAAGTGTGACGCTCTCGTGCCTAAGTGTGATGGTCTAGTGCCAAAATGTGACGCGCTAGTGCCAAAGTGTGACGCTCTGGTGCCAAAGTGTGATGCTCTAGTCCCAACGTGTGACGCTCTTGTACCAACTGGTGATGCTCTACTGCCCAAGTGTGACGCTATAGTACCAAAGTGTGATGCTCTAGTGCCATCGTGTGACGCTCAAGTGCCAAAGTGTGAAATTGTAGTGCCAAAGTGTGAAGCTCTTGTGTCAAAGTGATGCTCTAGTGCCAAAGTGTGACTCTCTAGTGCCAAAGTTTGAAACTCTAGTGCCAACGTGTGATGCTCTAGTGCCAATTTGTGACGCTGTAGTGCCAAAGTGTGAAGCTCTAGTGCCAAAGTGTAACGCTCTGGTGCCAAAGTGTGAAGCTCTAATGCCAAAGTATGACGCTCTAGTGCCAAAGTTTGAAGCTCTAGTGCCAAAGTGTGACGCTTTAGTGCCAAAGTGGGATGCTCTAGTGCTAAAGTGTGACGTTGTAGTACCAAAATATGAAGTTCCATGGCCAAGGTGTGACGCTCTAGTTCCAAAGTGTGACGCTCCAGTGCCAAAGTGTGATGCTCCAGTGCCAAAGTGTGACTATATAGTGCCAAAGTGTGAAGTTCTAGTGCCAAAGTGTGAAGGTCTAATGCCAAAGTGTGATGCTCTAGTGCCAAACGTGTGATGCTCTAGTGCCAAAGTGTGATGCTCTAGTGCCAAAGTGTGACGCTCTAATGCCAACGTTTGGAGCTCTAGTGCCAAGTGTGACGCTATAGTGCCCAAGTGTGACGCTGTAGTGCCATAGNNNCTATATAGTGCCAAAGTGTGAAGTTCTAGTGCCAAAGTGTGAAGGTCTAATGCCAAAGTGTGATGCTCTAGTGCCAAACGTGTGATGCTCTAGTGCCAAAGTGTGATGCTCTAGTGCCAAAGTGTGACGCTCTAATGCCAACGTTTGGAGCTCTAGTGCCAAGTGTGACGCTATAGTGCCCAAGTGTGACGCTGTAGTGCCATAGTGTGACGCTCTAGTGCCAAAGTGTGACGCTCTAGTGCCAAAGTGTGACGATGTAATGCCAAAGTCTGACGCTCTAGTGCCGAAGTTTGAAGCTCTAGTGCCAAAGAATGACGCTCTGGTGCCAAAGTGTGACACTCTAGTGACAAAGTGTGACGCTCTAGTGCCAAAGTGTGAATCTCTAATGCCAAAGTGTGATGCTCTAGTACCAAAGTGTGACGCTCTAGTACCAAAGTGTGACACTCTAGCGCCAAAAGGTGACGCTCTAGTTCCAAAGTGCGACACTCTATTGCCAAGGTGTGAAGCTCTAGTGCCAAAGGGTAACAATCTGGTGCCAAAGTGTGAAGCTCTAGTGCCAAAGTATGACACTATTGTGCCAAAGTGTGAAGCTCTAGCGCCAAAGTGTGACACTCAAGTGCCAAAGTGTGACGCTCTAGTGCCAAAGTGTGATGTTCTAGTGCCAAAGTGTGAAGGTCTAGTGCAAACATGTGATGCTCTAGTGCCAAACGTGTGATGCTCCGGTGCCAAAGAGTGACGCTCTAGTACCAAAGTGTGACGCTCTAATGCCACCGTTTGGAGCTCTAGTGCCAAAGTGTGCTGCTCTAGTGCCAAAGTGTGACGATGTAGTGCCAAAATGTGACGCTCTATTGCCAAAGTGTGACCCTCTAGTGCCAAAGTGAGGAGCCCTAGTGCCAAAGTGTGATGCTCTAGTGCCAAAGTGTGACGCTCTAGTGCCAAAGTGTGACGCTCAAGTGGCAAAGTGTGACGCTCTAGTGCCAAAGTGTGACGCTCTAGTGCCAAAGTTCAAAACTCTAGTGTCCAAGTGTGACACTCTAGTGCCAAAGTGTGACGCTCTAGTGCCAAAGTGTGACTCTTCCGTGCCAAATTGTGACGCTCTAGTGACAAAGTGTAAAGCTCTAGTGCCAAAGTGTGAATCTCTAGTGCCAAAGTGTGATGCTCTCGTGCCAAAATGTGACGCTCTAGTACCAAAGTGTGACGCTCTAGTGCCAAAGTGTGACGCTCTAGTTCCAAAGTGTGACACTCCATTGCCAAAGTGTGACGCTCTAGTGCCAAAGTGTGACGCTCGAGTGCCAAAGTGTGACGTTCTAGTTCCAAAGTGTGACGCTCTAGTAGCAAAGTGTGAAGCTCTAGTGCCAAAGTAGGATGCTCTAGTTTCAAAGTGTAAAGCTCTAGTGCCAAAGTGTGACGCTCTAGTGCCAAAGTGTGAAGATCTAGTGCCAAAGTGTGACTCTAAAGTGCCAATGTGTGACCCTCTAGTGCTAAAGTGTGATGCTCTAGTGCCAAAGTGGGACGCTCTAGTGCAAGTTTGACGCTCTAGTACCAAAGTGTGAAGCTCTAGTGCCAAAGTGTGACGCTCTAGTTCCAAAGGTGTGAAGGCCTAGTGCCAAAGTGTGACACTCTAGTGCCAAATTGTGATGCTCTAGTGCCAAAGTGTGATGCTATAGTGCCAAAGTTCGAAGCTCTAGTGCCCAAGTGTGATGCTCTACTGCCAAAGTGTGACTCTTTAGTGCCAAACTGTGACGCTCTAGTGCCAAAGTGTGACACCCTAGTGCCAAAGTGTGAAGGTCTAGTGCCACAGTGTGACGCTCTAGTGCCAACGTGTGAAGCTCTAGTGCCAAATTGTAACGATATAGTGCCAAAGTGTGACGCTCTAGTACCAAAGTGGGACACTCTAGTGCCAGGTGGGATGCTCTCGTTCCAAAGTGTGATGCTCTAGTGCCAAAGTGTACCACTTTAGTTCCAAAGTGTGATGCTCTAGTGCCAAAGTGTGAAGCTCTAGTGTGGAAGTGTGAAGCTCTAATGCCAAATTGTGACGATATTGTGCTAAAGTGTGACGCTATAGTACCAAAGTCTGACGCTCTAGTGCTAAAGTGTGAATCTCTAGTGCCAAAGTGTGATGCTCTAGTGCCGAAGTGTGACGCTCTAGTGCCAAAGTGGGATGCTCTAGTGCCAAGGTGTGACAATCTAGTGCCAAGGTACAGAGCTCTAGTGCCAAAGTCTGACACTCTAGTGCCACAGTGTAAAGCTCTAGTGCCACAGTGTGACGCTCTAGTGCCAAAGTGTGACGCTCCAGTGCCAAAGTGTGACGCTCCAGTGTGGAAGCGTGAAGCTCTAGTGCCAGAGTGTGATGCTCTAGTGCCAATGTGTGATGCTCTAGTGCCAACGTGTGACGCTCTAGTGCCAAAGTGTGAAGCTCTAGTGCCAAAGTGTGACGCTCGTGTGCCAAAGTGTGAAGCTCTATTACCTAAGTGTGACGCTCTTGTGCCAAAGGGTGACACTCTAGTTCCAAAGTGTGACACTCTAGTGCCAAAGTGTGATGCTCTAGTGCCAAATTGTGACGCTCTAGTGCCAAAGTATGAAGTTATAGTGCCAACGTGTGAAGCTCTTGTGCCAAAGTGTGACGCTCTAGTGCCAAAGTGTGACGCTCTAGTGCCAAAGTGATGTTCTAGTGCAAATGTCTGACGCTCTAGTGCCAAAGTGTGACGCTCAAGTTCCAAAGTGTGATGCTCTAGTGCCAAAGTGTGAAGCTCTAGTGCCAAAGTGTAACGCTCTGGTACCAAAGTGTGAAGCTCTAGTGCCAAAGTATGACGCTCTAGTGCCAAAGTGTGAAGCTCTAGTGCCAACATGTGACGCTCAAGTGCCAAAGTGTGACACTCTTGTGCCAAAGAGTGACTCCCTAGTGCCAAAGTGGGACGCTCTAGTGCCAAAGTGTGACGCTCTAGTGCCAAACTGTGATAATTTAGTGCCAAAGTGTGACGTTCTAGTGCGAAAGTGTGAAGGTATAGTGCCAAAGTGTGATGCTCTAGTGCCAAACATGTGGCGCTTTAGTGCCAAAGTGTGATGATCTAGTGCCAAAGTGTGACGCTCTAATGCCAACGTTTGGAGCTCTAGTGCCAAAGTATGATGGTCTAGTGCCAAAGTGTGACGCTGTAGTGCCAAAGTGTGATGCTCTAGTGCCAAAGTGTGGAGCTTTAGTGCCAAAGTGTGATGCTTTAGTGCCAAAGTGTGACGCTCTTGTGCCAAAATGTGACGCTGTAGTGCCAAAGTCTGATGCTCTAGTGCAAAGGTTGAAGCTCTATTGCCAAAATGTGCACTCTAGTGCCAAAACGTGACACTCTAGTGCCAACGTGTGACGCTCTAGTGCCAAAGTGTGACTCTCTAGTACAAAAGTGTGATGCTCTAGTGCCAAAGTATGGCGCTCTAGTACCAAAGTGTGACACTCTAGTGCCAAAGTGTGACGCACTAGTTCCAAAGTGCAACACTCTATTGCCAAAGTGTGATGCTCTAGTGCCAAAATGCGACGCTCTAGTGCCAAAATGCAAGACTCTAGTGCCAAAGTGTGACGCTCTAGTGCCAATTTGTGACACTAGAGTGCCAAAGTGTGACGCTCTACTTCGAAAGTGTGACGCTCTAGTGCCAAATTGTGAAGTTCTATTGCCAAAGTGTGACGCTCTAGTGCCAATGTGTGACGCTCTAGTGTCAAAGTGTGACGCTCTAGTGCCAAAGCGTGGAACTCTAGTGCCAAAGCTTGACGCTCTAGTGCCAAGGTGTGAAGCTCTAATGTTAAAGTGTAATGCTCCAGTGCAAAAATGTGATGCTATTGTGCCAAAGTGTGATGCTCGAGTGCCAAAGTGTGAAGCTCTAGTGCCAACATGTGACGCTCTAGTACCAAAGTGTGACGCTCTATTGCAAAAGTGTGACGCTTTAGTGCCAACGTGTGACGCTCTAGTGCCCGAGTGTGACAATCTAGTGCCAAAGTGTGAAGGTCTAGTGCCACAGTCTGACGTTCTAGTGCCAAACTGTGAAGCGCTAGTGCCAAAGTGTGACGCTCTAGTGCCAAAGTGTGACGCTCTAGTGTCAAAGTGCGACGCTCTAGTGCCAAAGTGTGATGCTATAGTGCCAAAGTGTGACGCTCTAGTGCCAAAGTGTGACGTTCTAGTGCCAAAGTGCGAGGCTCTAGTGCCAACGTTTGAAACTCTAGTGCCAATGTGTGATACTCTTATGCCAACGTGTGACGCTCTAATGCCAAAGTGTGATGCTGTAGTGCCAAAGTCTGACGCTCTAGTGCCAAAGTTCGAAGCTCTAGTGCCAAGGTGTGAAGCTCTAGTGCCAAAGTGTTAAACTATAGTGCCAACGTGTGACGCTCTTGTGCCAAAGTGTGAATCTCAAGTGCCAAAGTGTGACGCTCCAGTGCCAAAGTGTGACGCTCTAGTACCAAAGTGTGATGCTGTAGTGCCAAAGTGTGACGCTCTAGTTTTAATTTGCAACACTCTATTGCAAAAGTGTGACGCTCTAGTGCCAAAGCTCGAAACTCTAGTGCCAAAGTGTGAGGCTCTAGTGCCAAATTATGAGGTTCTAGTGCCAAATTGTGACTCTCCTGTGCCAAATTGTGACGCTCTAGTGCCAAAGTGTGAAGCTCTTTTGTCAAAGTGTGACCCTCTAGTACCAAAGTGTGAAGGTCTAGTACCACAGTGTGACTCTATAGTGCCAAAGTGTGAAGCGCTAGTGCCAGAGTGTGACGCTCTAGTGCCAAAGTGTGACACTCTAGTGCCAAAGTGTGATGCTCTAGTGCCAAAGTGTGATGCTCTAGTTCCAAAGTGTGAAGCTCTAGTCCCAAAGTGTGATGCTCTTCAGCCAAAGGGTGACACTCTAGTACCAAAGTGTGACACTGTAGTGCCAAAGTGCAATGCTCTAGTGCCAAAGTCTGACGCTCTAGTGGCAAAGTGTGAAGCTCTAGTGCCAAAGTGTGAAGCTCTTGTGTCGAAGTGTGACGCTCTAGTGCTAAAGTGTGACGCTCTAGTGCCAAAGTTTGAAACTCTAGTGCAAACATGTGATGCTCTAGTGCCAATGTGTGATGCTCTAGTGCCAAAGTGTGACGCTCTAGTTCTCAAGTGTGACGCTCTAGTGCCAACTTGTGATGCTCTAGAGCCAAAGTGTAATGCTCTGGTGCCAAAGTGTGAATCTCTAGTGCCAAAGTATGACGCTCTAGTGCCAAAGTGTGAAGCTCTAGTGCCAAAGTGTGACGCTCAAGTGCCAAAGTGTGACGCTCTAGTGCCAAAGTGTGACGATCTAGTACCAAACGGAGACGCTCTAGTGCCAAAGTGTGACGCTCTAGTACCAAAGTATGAAGCTCTAGTGCAAAAGTGTGACGCTCTAGTGCCAAAGTGTGACGATCTAGTGCCAATGTGTGACGTTCTAGTGCCAAAATGTGAAGGTCTAGTGCCAAAGTGTGATGCGCTAGTGCCAAACGTGTGACACCATAGTGCCAACGTAAGACGCTCTAGTGTCAAATTGTGACGCTCTAATGCCAACATTTGGAGCTCTAGTTCCAAAGTGTGATGCTCTAGTGCCAAAGTGTGACGCTCTTGTGCCAAAGTGTAACGCTCTAGTGCCAAAGGTTGAAGCTCTAGTGCCAAAGTGTGCACTCTAGTGCCAAAGTGTGACTCTCCAGTGCCAACGTGTGACGCTCTAGTGCCAAAGTGTGAGTCTCTAGTGCCAAAGTGTGATGCTCTAGTGCCAAAGTATGGCGCTCTAGTACCAAAGTGTGACGCTCTAGTGCACAAGTGTGATGCTCTAGTTCCAAAGTGCGACACTCTACTGCCAAAGTGTGACGCTCTATTTCCAAAGTGTGACGCTCTAGTGCCAAAATTCGAGACTCTAGTGCCAAAGTGTGACGCTCTAGTGCCAAATTGTGACACTAGAGTGCGAAAGTGTGACGCTCTAGTTCCAAGGAGTGACGCTCTAGTGCCAAAGTGTGAAGCTCTATTGCCAAAGTGTGACGCTCTAGTGCCAATGTGTGACACTCTAGTGTCAAAGTGTGATACTCTAGTGCCAAAGCGTGGAACTCTAGTGCCAACGTGTGACGCTATAGTGCCAAGGTGTGAAGCTCTAGTGCCAAAGTGTGATTCTCAAGTGCCAAAATGTGATGCTCTTGTGCCAAAGTGTGACGCTCAAGTTCCAAAGTGCGAAGCTCTAGTGCCAACGTGTGACACTCTAGTGCCAAAGTGTGATGCTCGATTGCAGAAGTGTGATTCTTTAGTGCCACAGTGTGACGCTCTAGTGCCAAAGTGTGAAGCGCTAGTGCCAAAGTGTGACGCTCTAGTGCCAACGTGTGACGCTCAGTGCCTAAGTGCGATGATCTAGTGCCAAAGTTTGACGCTATAGTGCCAACGTGTGATGCTCTAGTGCCAAAGTGTGACGCTCTAGTGCCAAAGTGCGAGGCTCTAGTGCCAAAGTTTGAAACTCTAGTGCCAAAGTGTGATACTCTAGTGCCAGAGTGTGACGCTCTAGTGCCAAAGTGTGCTGCTGTAGTGCCAAAGTGTGACGCTCTTGCGCCAAATTGTTACACTCTAGTGCTAAAGTGTGACGCTCTTGCGCCAAAGTGTGAATCTCAAGTGCCAAAGTGTGACGCTCCAGTGCCAAAGTGTGACGCTCTAGTACCAAAGTGTGACGCTCTAGTGCCAAAGTGTGACACTCTAGTGCCAAAGTGTGACGCTCTAGTGCCAAAGTGTGCTGCTGTAGTGCCAAAGTGTGACGCTCTTGCGCCAAAGTGTGAATCTCAAGTGCCAAAGTGTGACGCTCCAGTGCCAAAGTGTGACGCTCTAGTACCAAAGTGTGACGCTCTAGTGCCAAAGTGTGACACTCTAGTTCCAAATTGCAACACTCTATTGCAAAAGTGTGACGCTCTTGTGCCAGAGTGTGACACTCTAGTGCCAAAGCTCGAAACTCTAGTGCCAAAGTGTGAGGCTATAGTGCCAACGTGTGACGCTCTAGTGCCAAAGTGTGACGCTCTAGTGCCAAAGTTCAAAACTCCAGTGCCCAATTGTGACACTCTAGTGCCAAAGTGTGAGGCTCTAGTGCCAAAGTGTGACTGTCCTGTACCAAGTTGTGACGCTCTAGTGCCAAAGTGTGAAGCTCTAGTGCCAAAGTGTGACGCTCTAGTACCAAAGTGTGAAGGTCTAGTGCCATAGTGTGATGCTCTAGTGCCAAAGTGTGAAGCGCTAGTGCCAGAGTGTGACGCTCTAGTGCCAAAGCGTGACAATCTAGTGCCAAAGTGTGATGATCTAGTGCCAATGTGTGATGCTTTAGTGGCAAAGTGTGACGCTCTAGTCCCAAAGTGTGACGCTCTTGTTCCAAAGGGTGACGCTCTAGTTCCAAAGTGTCTCACTGTAGTGCCAAAAGTGCGATGCAATAGTGCCAAAGTGTGACGCTCTAGTGCCAAAGTGTGAAGCTCTAGTGCCAAAGTGTGAAGCTCTTGTGTCGAATTTTGAGGCTCTAGTGCCAACGTGTGACGCTCTAGTGCCAAAGTTTGAAACTCTAGTGCCAACATGTGATGCTCTAGTGCCAATGTGTGACGCTCTAGTGCGAAAGTGTGACACTCTAGTTCTCAAGTGTGACGCTCTAGTGCCAACGTGTAAAGCTCTAGAGCCAGAGTGTAACGGTCCGGTGCCAAAGTGTAAAGCTCTAGTGCCAAAGTGTGAAGCTCTAGTGCCAAAGTGTGACGCTCAAGTGCCAAAGTGTGACGCTCTAGTGCCAAAGTGTGACGATCTAGTGCCACAATGGGACGCTCTAGTGCCAACGTTTGACGCTCTAGTACCAAAGCATGAAGCTCTAGTGGCAAAGTGTGACGCTCTAGTGCCAAAGTGTGACGATCTAGTGCCAAAGTGTGATGGTCTAGTGCCAAAGTGTGAAGGTCTAGTGCCAAAGTGTGATGCTCTAGTGCCAAACGTGTGACGTTCTAGTGCCAAAGTAGGACGCTCTAGTGCCAAATTGTGACGCTCTACTGCCAACATTTGGAGCTCTGGTGCCAAAGTGTGATGCTCTAGTGCCAAAGTGTGACGCTCTAGTGCCAAAGTGTGATGCTATAGTGCCAAAGTCTGAAGCTCTAGTGCCAAAGGTTGAAGCTCTAGTGCCGAAGTGTAAACTCCAGTGCCAAAGTGTGACACCCTAGTGCCAACATGTGACGCTCTAGTGCCAACGTGTGAATCTCTAGTGCCAAAGTGTGATGCTCTAGTGCCGAAGTATGGCGCTCTAGTACCAAAGTGTGACATTCTAGTGCCAAAGTGCGACGCTCTAGTTCCAAGGTGCGACACTCTATTGCCAATGTGTGACGCTCTAGTGCCAAAAAGTGACGCTCTAGTGCCACAATTCGAGACTCTAGTGCGAATGTGTGACGCTCTAGTGCAAAATTGTGACACTGGAGTGCCAAAGTGTGATGCTATAGTTCCAAGGAGTGACGCTCTAGTTCCAAAGTGTGAAGCTCTATTGCCAAAGTGTGACGCTCTAGTGCCAATGTGTGACGCTCTAGTGTCAAAGTGTGATGCTCTAGTGCCAAAGTGTGGAACTCTAATGCATAAGTGTGACGCTCTAGTGCCAAGGTGTGAAGCTCTAGTGCCAAAGTGTGATGCTCCAGTGCCAAAATGTGATGCTCTTGTGCCAAAGTGTTACGCTCAAGTGCCAAAGTGTGAGGCTCTAGTGCCAACGTGTGACGCTATAGTGCCAAAGTGTGACGCTCTAGTGCAAACGTGTGATGCTCTAGTGCCAAAGTGTGACGCTCTAGTACCCAAGTGTGACGCTCTAGTGCCAAAGTGTGAAGGTCTAGTGCCACAGTGTGACGCTCTAGTGCCAAAGTGTGCCGCTCTAGTGCCAAAGTGTGACGCTCTAGTGCCGAAGTGTGAGGCTCTAGTGCCAAAGTTTGAAATTCTAGTGCCAAAGTGTGATGCTCTAGTGCCAAAGTGTGACACTCTAGTTCCAATGTGTGACGCTCTAGTGCCGAAGTCTGACTCTCTAGTGCCAAAGTTTGAAGTTCTAGTGCCAAAGTGTGACGCTCTAGTGCCAGATTGTTACACTCTAGTGCCAAAGTGTGACGCTCTTGTGCCAAAGTGTGTATCTCTAGTGCCAAAGTGTGACGCTCTTGTGCCAAAGTGTGACGCTCTAGTACCAAAGTGTGACGCTCTAGTTCCAAAGTGTGACGCTCTAGTTCCAAAGTGTGACACTCTATTGCAAGAGAGTGACGCTCTAGTGCCAAAGTGTGACGCTCTAGTGCCAAAGTTCGAAACTCTAGTGCCAAAGTGTGAGGCTCTAGTGCCAAAGTGTCACACTCTAGTGCCAAAGTGTGACGCTATAGTGCCAAAGTGTGGAGCTCTAGTGTCAAAGTGTGATGCTCTAGTGCCAAAGTGTGACGCTCTAATGCCAAAGTGTGACGCTCTAGTGACAAAGTGTGACGCTCTAGTGCCAAATTCTGACGCTCTAGTGCCAAAGTTTGAAATCTAATGCCAAAGTGTGACGCTCTAGTACGAAAGTGTGACGCTCTATTGCCAAAGTGTGACTCTCCTGTGTCAAAGTGTGACGCTCTAGTGCCAAAGTGTGAAGCTCTAGTACCCAAGTGTGACGCTCCAGTGCCAAAGTGTGAAGGTCTAGTGCCACAGTGTGACGCTCTAGTGCAAAAGAGTGGATTGTTAGTGCCAAAGTGTGACGCTCTAGTGCCAAATTGTGACGCTCTAATGCCAAAGTGTGACGCTCTAGTGCCAAAGTGTGACGCTATAGTGCCAAAGTGTGACGCTCTAGTTCGAAAGTGTGATGCTGTAGTGCCAAAGTCTGACACTCTAGTGCCTAAGTTTGAAGTTGTAGTGCCAAAGTGTGACGCTCTAGTGCCAAATTGTTACACTCTAGTGCCAAAGTGTGACGCTCTTGTGCCAAAGTGTGAATCTCTAGTGCCAAAGTGTGACGCTCTTGTGCCAAAGTGTGACGCTCTAGTGCCAAAGTGTGACGCTCTAGTGCCAAAGTGTGATGCTCTAGTTCCAAAGTGCGACAATATATTGCAAGAGTGTGACGCTCTAGTGCCAAAGTGTGACGCTCTAGTGCCAAAGTTCAAAACTCTAGTGCCAAAGTGTGAGGCTCTAGTGCCAAATTGTGACGCTCAAGTGCCAAAGTGTGACGCTCTAGTACCAAAGTGTGAAGGTCTAGTGCCACAGTGTGACGCTCTAGTGCCAAAGTGTGAAGCGCCAGTGCCAAAGTGTGACACTCTATTCCCAAAGTGTGACGCTCTAGTGCCAAAGTGTGAAGCTCTAGTGCCAAATTGTGACGCTCTAGTGCCAAAGTTTGACGCTCTAGTCCGAAAGTGTGACGCTCTTGTGCCAAAGGGTGACGCTCTAGTGCCCAAGTGTGACGCTCTAGTGCCAAAGTGTGATGCTCTATTGCCAAAGTGTGACGCTCTAGTGCCAAAGTGTGACGCTCTAGTGCCAAAGTGTGATGCTCTATTGCCAAAGTGTGACGCTCTAGTGCCAATGTGTGAAGCTCTAGTGCCAAAGTGTGAAGCTCTTGTGTCAAAGTGTGACGCTCTAGTGCTAAAGTGTGACGCTCTAGTGCCAAAGTGCAAAACTCTAGTGCCAACGTGTGATGCTCTAGTGCCCATTTGTGATGCTGTAGTGCCAAAGTGTGACGCTCTAGTTCCAAAGTGTGACGCTCCAGTGCCAAAGTGTGAAGCTCTAGTGCCAAAGTGTAACGCTCTAGTGCCAAAGTGTGAAGCTCTAGTGCCAACGTATGACGCTCTAGTGCCAAAGTGTGACGCTCAAGTGCCAAAATGTGACACTCTAGTGCCAAAGTGTAATGCTCTAGTGCCAAAGTGGGACGCTATAGTGCTAAAGTGTGATGCTCTAGTACCAAAATATGAAGCTCCAGTGCCAAAGTGTGACGCTCTAGTGCCAAACTGTGACAGTCTAGTGCCAAAGTGTGTTGTTATAGTGCCAAAGTGTGAAGGTCTAGTGCCAATGTGTGATGCTCTAGTTCCAAACGTGTGACGCTCTAGTGCCAAAGTGTGATGCTCTAGTGCCAAAGTGTGACGCTCTAGTGCCAAAGTGTGACGCTGTAGTGCCAAAGTGTGACGCTCTAGTGCCAAAGTGTGGAGCTCTAGTGCCAGAGTGTGATGCTCTAGTGCCAAAGTGTGACGCTCTAGTGCCAAAGTGTGACGCTCTAGTGCCAAAGTGTGGAGCTCTAGTGCCAGAGTGTGATGCTCTAGTGCCAAAGTGTGACGCTCTAGTGCCAAAGTGTGACGATGTAGTGCCAAAGTATGACGCTCTAGTGCCAAATGTTGAAGCTCTAGTGCCAAAGTGTGACGCTATAGTGCCAAAGTGTGGAGCTCTAGTGTCAAAGTGTGATGCTCTAGTGCCAAAGTGTGACGCTCTAGTGCCAAAGTCTGACGCTCTAGTGCCAAAGTTTGAAATCTAGTGCCCAAGTGTGACGCTCTAGTACGAAAGTGTGACGCTCTATTGCCAGAGTATGACTCTCCTGTGCCAAAGTGTGACGCTCTAGTGCCAAAGTGTGAAGCTCTAGTACCCAAGTGTGACGCTCCAGTGCCAAAGTGTGAAGGTCTAGTGCCTCAGTGTGACGCTCTAGTGCAAAAGAGTGAATCGTTAGTGCCAAAGTGTGACGCTCTAGTGCCAAATTGTGACGCTCTTATGCCAAACTGTGACGCTCTAGTGCCAAAGTGTGACGCTATAGTGCCAAAGTGTGACGCTCTAGTGCCAAAGTTGGACACTCTAGTGCCGAAGTGTGAGGCTCTAGTGCCAAAGTTTGAATCTCTAGTGCCAAAGTGTGACGCTCTAGTTCGAAAGTGTGACGTTGTAGTGCCAAAGTCTGACACTCTAGTGCCAAAAATTGAAGTTGTAGTGCCAAAGTGTGACGCTCTAGTGCCAAATTGTTACACTCTAGTGCCAAAGTGTGACGCTCTTGTGCCAAAGTGTGAATCTCTAGTGCCAAAGTGTGACGCTCTAGTGCCAAATTGTTACACTCTAGTGCCAAAGTGTGACGCTCTTGTGCCAAAGTGTGAATCTCTAGTGCCAAAGTGTGACGCTCTAGTGCCAAAGTGTGACGCTCTAGTACCAAAGTGTGACTCTCTAGTGCCAAAAGTGTGACGCTCTAGTTCCAAAGTGCGACACTCTATTGCAAGAGTGTGACGCTCTAGTGCCAAAGTGTGACGCTCTAGTGACAAATTTCGAAACTCTAGTGCCAAAGTGTGAGGCTCTAGTGCCAAATTGTGACGCTCAAGTGCCAAAGTGTGACGCTCTAGTACCAAAGTGTGAAGGTCTAGTGCCACAATGTGACACTCTAGTGCCAAAGTGTGAAGCGCCAGTGCCAAAGTGTGACACTCTATTGCCAAAGTGTGACGTTCTAGTGCCAAAGTGTGACTCTCTAGTGCCAAAGTGTGACGCTCTAGTGCCAAAGTGTGACGCTCTAGTCCCAACGTGTGACGCTCTTGTGCCAAAGGGTGACGTTCTAGTGCCCAAGTGTGACGCTCTAGTGCCAAAGTGTGATGCTCTATTGCCAAAGTGTGACGCTCTAGTGCCAAAGTGTGAAGCTCTAGTGCCAAAATGTGAAGCTCTTGTGTCAAAGTGTGACGCTCTAGTGCTAAAGTGTGACGCTCTAGTGCCAAAGTTTAAAACTCTAGTGCCACCGTGTGATGCTCTCGTGCCAATGTGTGATGCTGTAGTACCAAAGTGTAACGATCTAGTTCCAAAATGTGACGCTCTAGTGCCAAAGTGTAACGCTCTGGTGCCAAAGTGTGAAGCTCTAGTGCAAACATATGACGCTCTAGTGCCAAAGTGTGACGCTCTAGTGCCAAAGTGTGATGCTTCAGTGCCAAAGTGGGACGCTCTAGGGCTAAAGTGTGATGCTCTAGTACCAAAATATGAAGCTCCAGTGCCAAAGTGTGACGCTCTAGTGCCAAACTGTGACAGTCTAGTGCCAAAGTGTGATATTATAGTGCAAAATTGTGAAGGTCTAGTGCCAATGTGTGATGCTCTAGTTCCAAACGTATGATGCTCTAGTGCCAAAGTGTGATGCTCTAGTGCCAAAGTGTGACGCTCTCATGCCAACATTTGAAGCTCTAGTGCCAAAGTGTGACGCTCTAGTGCCAAAGTGTGACGCTGTAGTGCCAAAGTGTGACGCTCTAGTGCCAAAGTGTGGAGCTCTAGTGCCAAATTGTGATGCTCTAGTGCCAAAGTGTGACGCTCTAGTGCCAAAGTGTGACAATGTAGTGCCAAAGTATGACGCTCTAGTTCCATGTTTTGAAGCTCTAGTGCCAAAGTGTGACGCTCTAGTGCCAAACTGTGACACTCAAGTGCCAATTTGTGACGCTCTAGTGCCAAAGTGTGAAGCTCTAGTGCCAAAGTGTGACGCTCTAGTGCCAAAGTGTGACACTCTAGTGCCAAAGTGTGATGCTCTAGTTCCAAGGAGTGACGCTCTAGTGCCAAAGTGTGACACTCTAGTTTCAAAGTGTGACACTCTAGTGCCAAAGTGTGATGCTCTAGTTCCAAGGAGTGACGCTCTAGTGCCAAAGTGTGACACTCTAGTTTCAAAGTGTGACACTCTAGTGCCAAAGTGTGATGCTCTAGTTCCAAGGAGTGACGCTCTAGTGCCAAAGTGTGACACTCTAGTTTCAAAGTGTGACACTCTAGTGCCAAAGTGTGATGCTCTAGTTCCAAGGAGTGACGCTCTAGTGCCAAAGTGTGACACTCTAGTTTCAAAGTGTGACACTCTAGTGCCAAAGTGTGATGCTCTAGTTCCAAGGAGTGACGCTCTAGTGCCAAAGTGTGACACTCTAGTTTCAAAGTGTGACACTCTAGTGCCAAAGTGTGATGCTCTAGTTCCAAGGAGTGACGCTCTAGTGCCAAAGTGTGACACTCTAGTTTCAAAGTGTGACACTCTAGTGCCAAAGTGTGATGCTCTAGTTCCAAGGAGTGACGCTCTAGTGCCAAAGTGTGACACTCTAGTTTCAAAGTGTGACACTCTAGTGCCAAAGTGTGATGCTCTAGTTCCAAGGAGTGACGCTCTAGTGCCAAAGTGTGACACTCTAGTTTCAAAGTGTGACACTCTAGTGCCAAAGTGTGATGCTCTAGTTCCAAGGAGTGACGCTCTAGTGCCAAAGTGTGACACTCTAGTTTCAAAGTGTGACACTCTAGTGCCAAAGTGTGATGCTCTAGTTCCAAGGAGTGACGCTCTAGTGCCAAAGTGTGACACTGTAGTGCCAAAGTATGACGCTCTAGTTCCATGTTTTGAAGCTCTAGTGCCAAAGTGTGACGCTCTAGTGCCAAACTGTGACACTCAAGTGCCAATTTGTGACGCTCTAGTGCCAAAGTGTGAATCTCTAGTGCCAAAGTGTGATGCTCCAGTACCAAAGTTTGACGCTCTAGTGCCAAAATGTGACGCTCTAGTTCCAGAGTGCGACACTCTATTGCCAAAGTGTGAAGCTCTAGTGCCAAAGTGTAAGGCTCTGGTGCCAAAGTGTGAAGCTCTAGTACCAAAGTATGACGCTCTAGTGCCAAAGTGTGAACCTCTAGTGCCAAAGTGCGACGCTCATGTGCCAAAGTGCGACGCTCATGTGCCAAAGTGTGATGCTCTAGTGCCAAAGTGTGACTTTCTAGTGCCAAAGTGAAGGTCTAGTGCAAACGTGTGATGCTCTAGTGCCAAACGTGTGACGCTCTAGTGCCAACGTGTGACGCTCTAGTGCTAAAGTGTGACACTCTAATGCCAACGTTCGGAGCTCTATTGCCAAAGTATGACACTCTAGTGCCAAAGTGTGACGCTGTACTGCCAAGATGTGACGCTCTAGTGCCAAAGTTTGACACTCTAGTGCCAAAGTGTGGAGCCCTAGTGCCAAAGTGTGATGCTCTAGTGCCAAAGTGTGACGCACTAGTGCCAGAGTGTGACGCTCTAGTGCCAAAGTTCTAAATTCTAGTGCCCAAGTGTGATGCTCTAGTGCCAAAGTGTGATGCTCTAGTGCCAAAGTGTGACTCTCCCGTGCCAAAGTGTGAAGCTCTAGTGCCAAAGTGTGAAGCTCTGGTGCCAAAGTGTGACGCTCTAGTGCCAAAGTGTGACGCTCTAGTACCAAAGTGTGACGCTCTAGTGCCAAAGTGTGACACTCTAGTTTCAAAGTGTGACACTCTAGTGCCAAAGTGTGAGGCTCTAGTGCCAAAGTGTGACGCTCTAGTGCCAAATTGTGATACTCTTGTGCCAAATTGTGATGCTCTGATGCCAATGTTTGGAGCTCTAGTGCCAAAGTGTGACGCTCTAGTGCCAAAGTGTGACGCTGTAGTGCCAAAGTCTGACGCTCTAGTGCCAGAGTTTGAAGCTCTAGTGCCAAAATGTGACGCTCCAGTGCCAAAGTGTGACACTCTAGTGCCAAAGTGTGACGCTCTAATGCCAAAGTGGGAATCTGTAGTGCCAACGTGTGATGCTCTAGTGCCAGAATGTAACGCTCTAGTACCAAAGTGTGACGCTCTAGTGCCAAAGTGTGACGCTCTAGTTCCAAAGTACGACACTCTATTGCAAAAGTGTGACACTCTAGTGGCACACTGACGCTCTAGTGCCAAAGGTTGAAACTCTAGTGTCAAAGTGTGACACTCTATTGCCAAAGTGTGACACTGGAGTGCCAAAGTGTGACGGTCTACTTCCAAGGAGTGACGCTCTAGTGCCAAAGTGTGAAGCTCTAGTACCCAACTGTGATGCTCCAGTGCCAAAGTGTGAAGGTCTACTGCCACAGTGTGACGCTCTAGTGCCAAAGTGGGAAGCGCTAGTGCCGAAGTGTGACGCTCTAGTGTTAAATTGTGACGCTCTAATGGCAAAGTGTGACGCTCTAGTGCCAAAGTGTGACGCTCTAGTGCCAGAGTGTGAAGCGCCAGTGCCAAAGTGTGACGCTCTATTGCCAAAGTGTGATGCTCTAGTGCCAAAGTGTGACGCTCTAGTGCCAAAGTGTGACGCTCTAGTGCCAAAGTGTGACACTCTAGTCCCAAAGTGTGAAGCTCTTGTGTCAAAGTGTGACGCTCTAGTGCCAAAGTGTGACGCTCTACTGCCAAAGTGTGACGCTCTAGTACCAAAGTATGACGCTCTAGTGCCAAAGTGTGACGCTCTAGTGTCAAAGTGTGACGCTCTAGTGCCAGAGTGTGAAGCGCTAGTGCCAAAGTGTGACGCTCTATTGCCAAAGTGTGACGCTCTAGTGCCAAAATGTGAAGCTCTAGTGCCAAAGTGTGAAGCTCTTGTGTCAAAGTGTGACGCTCTAGTGCCAGAGTGTGAAGCGCTAGTGCCAATGTGTGACGCTCTAGTGCAAAAGTGTGACGCTCTAGTGGCAAAGTGTGACGCTCTAGTGCCAAAGTGTGACGCTCTTGTGCCAAAGTGTGACACTCTAGTCTCAAAGTATGACGCTATTGTGCCAAAGGGTTACGCTCTAGTGCCAAAGTTTGACGCTCTAGTGCCAAAGTGTGAGGCTCCAGTGCCAAAGTGTGACGCTCTAGTGCCAAACTGTGACACTCTAGTGCCAAATTGTGATGCTCTAATGCCAATGTTTGGAGCTCTAGTACCAAAGTGTGACGCTCTAGTACCAAAGTGTGACGCTGTAGTGCCAAAGTCTGACGCTCTAGTGCCAAAGTTTGAAGCTCTAGTGCCAATGTGTGACGCTATAGTGCCAACGTGTAACACTCTAGTGCCAAAATGTGATGCTCTAGTGCCAAAGTGTGAATCTCTAGTGCCAACATGTGATGCTCTAGTGCCAAAGTGTGACGCTCTAGTACCAAAGTGTGACGCTCTAATGCCAAAGTGTGACGCTCTAGTTCCAAAGTGAAACACTCTATTGCCAAAGTGTGACGCTCTAGTGGCACTCTGACGCTCTAGTGCCAAAGTTTGAAACTCTAGTGCCAAAGTGTGACACTCTAGTGCCAAAGTGTGACACTGTAGTGCCAAAGTGTGACGCTCTACTTCCAAGGAGTGACGCTCTAGTGCCAAAGTGTGAAGCTCGAGTGCCAAATTGTGACGCTCTAGTGCTAAAGTGTGACGCTCTAGTGTCAAAGTGTGACAATCTAGTGCCGAAGTGTGGAACTCTAGTGCCAAAGTGTGATGCTCTAGTGCCAAGGTGTGAAGCTCTAGTGCCAAAGTGTGATGCTCTAGTGCCAAAGTGTGGTGGTCTAATGTAAAAGTGTGATTCTCGAGTGCCGAAGTGTGAAGCTCTAGTGCCAAAGTGTGACGCTCCAGAGCCAACGTTTGGAGCTCTAGTTCCAGAGTGTGACGCTCTGGTGTCAAAGTTTGACGCTGAAGTGCCAAAGTGTGACGCTATAGTGCCAAATTGTGGAGCTCTAGTGTCAAAGTGTGATGCTCTAGTGCCAAAGTGTGACGCTATAATGCCAAAGTGTGACACTCTAGTGCCAAAGTGTGACGCTCTAGTGTCAAAGTTTGACGCTGAAGTGCCAAAGTGTGACGCTATAGTGCCAAATTGTGGAGCTCTAGTGTCAAAGTGTGATGCTCTAGTGCCAAAGTGTGACGCTATAATGCCAAAGTGTGACACTCTAGTGACAAAGTGTGATGCTCTAGTGCCAAAGTGTGACCCTCTAGTGCCAAGGTTTGAAATCTAGTGTCCAAGTGTGACGCTCTAGTACGAAAGTGTGACGCTCTATTGCCAAAGTGTGTTTATCCTGTGTCAATGTGTGATGCTCCAGTGCCAAAGTATGAAGCTCTAGTACCCAAGTGTGATGCTCCAGTGCCAAAGTGTGAAGGTCTAGTGCCATAGTGTACCGCTCTAGTTCAAAAGTGTGAATGGCTAGTGCCAAAGTGTGACGCTCTAGTGCCAAATTGTGACGCTGTAATGCCAAAGTGTGACGCTCTAGTGCCAAATTGTGACGCTAAAGTGCCAAAGTGTGACGCTCTAGTGCCAAAGTGTGACGCTCTAGTGCCGAAGTGTGAGGCTCTAGTGCCAAAGTTTGCAACTCTAGTGCCAAAGTGTGATGCTCTAGTGCCAAATTGTGACGATCTAGTTAAAAATTGTGACGCTGTAGTGCCAAAGTCTGACACTCTAGTGCCAAAGTTTGAAGTTGTAGTGCCAAAGTGTGACACTCTAGTGCCAAATTGTTACACTCAAGTGCAAAAGTGTGACGCTCTTGTGCCAAAGTGTGAATCTCTAGTGCCAAAGTGTGACGCTCTACTGCCAAAGTGTGACGATCTAGTACCAAAGTATGACGCTCTAGTGCCAAAGTGTGACGCTCTAGTTCCAAAGTGCGACACTCTATTGCAAAAGTGTGACGCTCTAGTGCCAAAGTGTGACGCTCTAGTGCCAAAGTTCGAAACTATAGTGCCAAAGTGTGAGGCTCTAGTGCCAAATTGTGATGCTCAAGTGCCACAGTGTGACGCTCTAGTGCCAAAGTGTGAAGCGCCAGTGCCAAAGTGTGACGCTCTATTTCCAAAGTGTGACGCTCTAGTGCCAAAGTGTGACGCTCTAGTGCCAAAGTGTGACACTCTAGTGCCAAAGTGTGACGCTCTAGTGCCAAAGTGTGACACTCTAGTCCCAAAGTGTGACGCTCTTGAGCCAAAGGGTGACGCTCTAGTGCCCAAGTGTGAAGCTCTAGTGCCAAAGTGTGACGCTCTATTGCCAAAGTGTGACGCTCTAGTGCCAAAATGTGAAGCTCTAGTGCCAAAGTGTGAAGCTCTTGTGTCAAAGTGTGACGCTCTAGTGCCAGAGTGTGAAGTGCTAGTGCCAAAGTGTGACGCTCTAGTGCAAAAGTGTGACGCTGTAGTGCCAAAGTGTGACGTTCTAGTGCCAAAGTGTGACGCTCTTGTGCCAAAGTGTGACACTCTAGTCTCAAAGTATGACGCTATTGTGCCAAAGGGTGACGCTCTAGTGCCAAAGTTTGACGCTCTAGTGCCAAAGTGTGAGGCTCCAGTGCCAAAGTGTGACGCTCTAGTGCCAAACTGTGACACTCTAGTGCCAAATTGTGATGCTCTAATGCCAATATTTGGAGCTCTAGTACCAAAGTGTGACGCTCTAGTACCAAAGTGTGACGCTGTAGTGCCAAAGTCTGACGCTCTAGTGCCAAAGTTTGAAGCTCTAGTGCCAATGTGTGACGCTATAGTGCCAACGTGTAACACTCTAGTGCCAAAATGTGATGCTCTAGTGCCAAAGTGTGAATCTCTCGTGCCAACATGTGATGCTCTAGTGCCAGAGTGTGACGCTTTAGTACCAAAGTGTGACGCTCTAATGCCAAAGTGTGACGCTCTAGTTCCAAAGTGAAACACTCTATTGCCAAAGTGTGACGCTCTAGTGGCACTCTGACGCTCTAGTGCCAAAGTTTGAAACTCTAGTGCCAAAGTGTGACGCTCTAGTGCCAAAGTGTGACACTGTAATGCCAAAGTGTGACGCTCTACTTCCTGGAGTGACGCTCTAGTGCCAAAGTGTGAAGCTCGAGTGCCAAATTGTGACGCTCTAGTGCTAAAGTGTGACGCTCTATTGTCAAAGTGTGACGATCTAGTGCCGAAGTGTGGAACTCTAGTGCCAAAGTGTGATGCTCTAGTGCCAAGGTGTGAAGCTCTAGTGCCAAAGTGTGATGCTCTAGTGCCAAAGTGTGGTGGTCTAATGCAAAAGTGTGATTCTTGAGTGCCGAAGTGTGAAGCTCTAGTGCCAAAGTGTGACGCTCCAGTGCCAACGTTTGGAGCTCTAGTTACAGAGTGTGACGCCCTGGTGTCAAAGTGTGACGCTGAAGTGCCAAAGTGTGACGCTATAGTGCCAAATTGTGGAGCTCTAGTGTCAAAGTGTGATGCTCTAGTGCCAAAGTGTGACGCTATAATGCCAAAGTGTGACACTCTAGTGACAAAGTGTGACGCTCTAGTGCCAAAGTGTGACGCTCTAGTGCCAAAGTGTGAAGCTCTAGTGCCAAAGTGTGACGCTCCAGTGCCAACGTTTGGAGCTCTAGTTACAGAGTGTGACGCCCTGGTGTCAAAGTGTGACGCTGAAGTGCCAAAGTGTGACGCTATAGTGCCAAATTGTGGAGCTCTAGTGTCAAAGTGTGATGCTCTAGTGCCAAAGTGTGACGCTATAATGCCAAAGTGTGACACTCTAGTGACAAAGTGTGACGCTCTAGTGCCAAAGTGTGACCCTCTAGTGCCAAGGTTTGAAATCTAGTGTCCAAGTGTGACGCTCTAGTACGAAAGTGTGACGCTCTATTGCCAAAGTGTGTTTATCCTGTGCCAATGTGTGACGCTCCAGTGCCAAAGTGTGAAGCTCTAGTACCCAAGTGTGACGCTCCAGTGCCAAAGTGTGAAGGTCTAGTGGCACAGTGTACCGCTCTAGTGCAAAAGTGTGAATGTCTAGTGCCAAAGTGTGACGCTCTAGTGCCAAATTGTGACGCTGTAATGCCAAAGTGTGACGCTCTGGTGCCAAAGTGTGACGCTAAAGTGCCAAAGTGTGACGCTCTAATGCCAAAGTGTGACGCTCTAGTGCCGAAGTGTGAGGCTCTAGTGCCAAAGTTTGCAAATCTAGTGCCAAAGTGTGATGCTCTAGTGCCAAATTGTGACGATCTAGTTCAAAATTGTGACGCTGTAGTGCCAAAGTCTGACACTCTAGTGCCAAAGTTTGAAGTTGTAGTGCCAAAGTGTGACACTCTAGTGCCAAATTGTTACACTCAAGTGCACAAGTGTGATGCTCTTGTGCCAAAGTGTGAATCTCTAGTACCAAAGTGTGACGCTCTACTGCCAAAGTGTGACGATCTAGTACCAAAGTATGACGCTCTAGTGCCAAAGTGTGACGCTCTAGTTCCAAAGTGCGACACTCTATTGCAAGAGTGTGACGCTCTAGTGCCAAAGTGTGACGCTCTAGTGCCAAAGTTCGAAACTCTAGTGCCAAAGTTTGAGGCTCTAGTGCCAAATTGTGATGCTCAAGTGCCACAGTGTGACGCTCTAGTGCCAAAGTGTGACGCTCTAGTCCCAAAGTGTGACGCTCTTGTGCCAAAGGGTGACGCTCTAGTGTCCAAGTGTGACGCTCTAGTGCAAAAGTGTGATTCTCTATTGCCAAAGTGTGACGCTCTAGTGCCAACGTGTGAAGCTCTAGTGCCAAAGTGTGAAGCTCTTGTGTCAAAGTGTGACGCTCTAGTGCTAAAGTATGACACTCTAGTGCCAAAGTTCAAAACTCTAGTGCCAACGTGTGATGCTCTAGTGCCAATGTGTGACGCTGTAGTGCCAAAGTGTGACGCTCTAGTTCCAAAGTGTGATGCTCTAGTGCCAAAGTGTGAAGCTCTAGTGCCAATGTATGACGCTCTAGTGCCAAAGTGTGACGCTCAAGTGCCAAAACGTGACGCTCTAGTGCCAAAGTGTGATGCTCTAGTGCCAAAGTGGGACGCTCTAGTGCTAAAGTGTGATGCTCTAGTACCAAAATATGAAGCTCTAGTGCCAAAGTGTGACGCTCTAGTGCCAAAATGTGACGCTCTAGTTCCAAAGTGCGACACTCTATTGCCAAAGTGTGAACCTCTAGTGCCAAAGTGTAACGCTCTGGTGCCAAAGTGTGGAGCTCTAGTGCCAAAGTATGACGCTCTAGTACCAAAGTATGAAGCTCTAGTGCCAAAGTGTGATGCTCATGTGCCAACATGTGACGCTCTAGTGCCAAAGTGTGACGTTCTAGTACCAAAGTGAAGGTCTAGTGCAAAAGTGTGATGCTCTAGTGCCAAACGTGTGACGCTCTAGTTCGAAAGAGTAACGCCCTAGTGCTAAAGTGTGACGCTCTAATGCCAACGTTTGGAGCTCTATTGCCAACGTATGACGCTCTAGTGCCAAAGTGTGACACTGTACTGCCAAAATGTGACGCTCTAGTGCCAAAGTGTGACACTCTAGTGCCAAAGTATGGAGCCCTAGTGACAAAGTGTGATGCTCTAGTGCCAAAGTGTGACGCACTAGTGCCAAAGTGTGACGCTCTAGTGCCAAAAGTTCTAATATCTAGTGCCCAAGTGTGATGCTCTAGTGCCAAAGTGTGATGCTCTAGTGCCAAAGTGTGACTCTCCCATGCCAAAGTGTGAAGCTCTAGTGCCAAAGTGTGAAGCTCTAGTGCCAAAGTGTGACGCTGTAGTGCCAAAGTGTGACGCTCTAGTACCAAACTGCGATGCGCTAGTGCCAAAGTGTGACGCTCTAGTTTCAAAGTGTGACACTCTAGTGCCAATGTGTGCGGCTCTAGTGCCAAAGTGTGACGCTCTAGTGCCAAAGTGTGATACTCTTGTGCCAAATTATGATGCTCTAATGCCAATGTTTGGAGCTGTAGTGCCAAAGTGTGACGCTCTAGTGCCAAAGTGTGACGCTGAAGTGCCAAAGTCTGACGCTCTAGTGCCAGAGTTTGAAGCTCTAGTGCCAAAGTGTGACGCTCTAGTGCCAAAGTGTGACACTCTAGTGCCAAAGTATGACGCTCTAATGCCAAAGTGTGAATCTGTAGTGCCAACGTGTGATGCTCTGATGCCAGAATATGACGCTCTAGTACCAAAGTGTGACGCTCTAGTGCCAAAGTGTGACGCTCTAGTTCCAAAGTACGACACTCTATTGCCAAAGTGTGACACTCTAATGGCACACTGACGCTCTAGTGCCAAAGGTTGAAACTCTAGTGTCAAAGTGTGACATTCTATTGCCAAAGTGTGACACTCGAGTGCAAAAGTGTGACGCTCTACTTCCAAGGAGTGACGCTCTAGTGCCAAAGTGTGAAGCTCTAGTGCCAAATTGTGACGCTCTAGTGCCAAAGTGTGACGCTCTAGTGCCAAAGTGTGACGCTGTAGTGCCAAAGTCTGATGCTCTAGTGCCAAAGTGTGGAGCTCTAGTTCCAGAGTGTGATGCTCTAGTGCCAAAGTGTGACGCTCTAGTGCCAAAGTGTGACGATGTAGTGCCAAAGTCTGACACTCTAGTGCCAAATTTTGAAGCTCTAGTACTAGAGTGTAACGCTCTAGTAGCAAAATGTGACACTCTAGTGCCAATGCGTGACGCTCTAGTGCCAAAGTGTGAATCTATAGTGCCAAAGTGTGATGCTCTAGTACCAAAGTGTGACGCTCTAGTACCAAAGTGTGACGCTCTAGTGCCAAAATGTGATGCTCTAGTTCCAAAGTGCGACACTCTATTGCCAAAGTGTGAAGTTCTAGTGCCAAAGTGTAACGCTCTGGTGCCAAAGTGTGAAGCTCTAGTGCCAAAGTATGATGCTCTCGTGCCAAAGCATGAAGCTCTAGTGCCAAAGTGTGATGCTCATGTGCGAAAGTGTGACGCTCTAGTGCCAAAGTGTGACGTTCTAGTGCCAAAGTGAATGTCTAGTGCAAAAGTGTGATGCTCTAGTGCCAAACATGTTACGCTCTAGTGCCAAAGTGTGACGCTCTAGTGCTAAAGTGTGACGCTCTAATGCCAACATTTGGAGCTCTATTGTTAAAGTATGACGCTCTAGTGCCAAAGTGTGACACTGTACTGCCAAAATGTGACGCTCTAGTGCCAAAGTGTGACACCCTAGTGCCAAAGTGTGCCCTAGTGCCAAAGTGTGATGCTCTAGTGCCAAGGTGTGACGCACTAGTGCCAAAGTGTGATGCTCTAGTGCCAAAGTTCTAAAATCTAGTGCCCAAGTGTGATGCTCTAGTGCCAAAGTGTGATGCTCTAGTGCCAAAGTGTGACTCTCCCGTGCCAAAGTGTGAAGCTCTAGTGCCAAAGTGTGAAGCTCCAGTGCCAAAGTGTGACGCTCTAGTGCCAAAGTGTGACGCTCTAGTACCAAAGTGTGACGCTTTAGTGCCAAAGTGTGACGCTCTAGTTTCAAAGTGTGACACTCTAGTGCCAAAGTGTGAGGCTCTAGTGCCAAAGTGTGATGCTATTGTGCCAAAGTTAGACACTCTTGTGCCAAATTGTGATGCTCTAATGCCAATGTTTGGAGCTCTAGTGCCAAAGTGTGACGCTCTAGTGCCAAAGTGTGACGTTGTAGTGCCAAAGTATGACGCTCTAGTGCCAGAGTTTGAAGCTCTAGTGCCAAAGTGTGACGCTCCAGTGCCAACGTGTGACACTCTAGTGCCAAAGTGTGACGCTCTAATGCCAAAGTGTGAATCTGTAGTGCCAACGTGTGATGCTCTGGTGCCAGAATGTGATGCTCTAGTACCAAAGTGTGACGCTCTAGTGCCAAAGTGTGACGCTCTAGTTCCAAAATACGACACTCTATTGCCAAAGTGTAACACTCTAGTGGCACACTGACATTCTAGAGCCAAAGGTTGAAACTCTAGTGTCAAAGTGTGACACTCTATTGCCAAAGTGTGACACTCGAGTGCCAAAGTGTGACGCTCTACTTCCAAGGAGTGACACTATAGTGCCAATGTGTGAAGCTCTAGTGCCAAACTGTGACACTGTAGTGCCAAAGTGTGATGCTCTAGTGTCAAAGTGTGACGCTTTAGTGCTAAAGTGTGGAACTCAAGTGCCAAAGTGTGACGCTCTAGTGCCAAGGTGTGAAGCTATAGTGCCAAAGTGTGATGCTCTAGTGCCAAAGTGTGATGGTCTAATGAAAACGTGTGACGCTCGAGTGCCGAAGTGTGAAGCTCTAGTGCCAACGTTTGGAGCTCTAGTTCCAAAGTGTGACGATCTAGTGCCAAAGTGTGATGTTATAGTGCCAAAGTGTGACGCTATAGTGCCAAAGTGAGGAGCTCTAGTACCAAAGTGTGATGCTCTAGTTCCAAAGTGTGACGCTCTAGTGCCAAAGTGTGACGCTCTAGTGCCAAAGTGTGACGCTCTTGTGCCAAAGTGTGACGCTCTAGTGCCAAAGTTCGAAATCTAGTGCCCAATTGTGACGCTCTAGTACAAAAGTGTGACGCTTTATTGCCAAAGTGTGACTCTCTTGTGCCAAAGTGTACCGCTCTAGTACTGAAGTGTGAAGCTCTAGTACCCAACTGTGATGCTCCAGAACCAAAGTGTGTAGGTCTAGTACCACAGTGTGACGCTCTAGTGCCAAAGTGTGAAGCGCTAGTGCAGAAGTGTGACGCTCTAGTGCCAATTTGTGACGCTCTAATGGCAAAGTGTGACGCTCTAGTGCCAAAGTGTGACACTCTAGTGCCAAAGTGTGAAGCTCCAGTGCCAAAGTGTGACACTCCATTGCCAAAGTGTGACGCTCAAGTGCCAAAGTGTGACGCTCTAGTGCCAAAGTGTGACGCTCTAGTGCCAAAGTGTGGCGCTCTAGTCCCAAAGTATGATGCTCTAGTGCCAAAGTTCAAAACTCTAGTGCCAAAGTGTGACGCTCTAGTGCCAAAGTGTGATGCTCTATTGCCAAAGTGTGACACTCTAGTGCCAAATGTGAAGCTCTAGTGCCAAATTGTGAAGCTCTTGTGTCAAAGTGTGACGCTCTAGTGCTAAAGTGTGACGCTCTAGTTCCAAAGTTCAAAACTCTAGTACCAACGTGTGATGCTCTAGTGCCAATGTGTGACGCTGTAGTGCCAAAGTGTGATGCTATAGCTCCAAAGTGCGACGCTCTAGCGCCAAAGTGTGAGCTCTAGTGCCAAAGTGTAACGCTCTGGTGCCAAAGTGTGAAGCTCTAGTGCCAACGTATGACGCTCTAGTGCCAAAGTGTGACGCTCAAGTGCCAAAATGTGACGCTCTAGTGCCAAAGTGCGATGCTCTAGTGCCAAAGTGGGACGCTCTAGTGCTAAACTGTGATGCTCTAGTACCAAAATATGAAGCTCTAGTGCCAAAGTGTGACGCTCTAGTGCCAAAGTGTGACACTCTAGTGCCAAAGTGTGATATTCTAGTGCCAAAGTGTGAAGGTCTAGTGCCAAAGTGTGATGCTCTAGTGCCAAACGTGTGACGCTCTAGTGCCAAAGTGTGATGCTCTAGTGCCAAAGTGTTACACTCTAATGCCAACGTGTGGAGCTCTAGTGCCAAAGTGTGATGCTCTAGTGCCAAACGTGTGACGCTCTAGTGCCAAAGTGTGACACTCTAGTGCCAACGTGTGACGCTCTAGTGCCAAAGTGTGACACTCTAGTGCCAACGTGTGACGCTCTAGTGCCAAAGTGTGACACTCTAGTGCCAAAGTGTGACGCTCTAGTGCCAAAGTGTGACGCTATAGTGCCAAAGTGTGACGCTCTAGTGCCAAAGTGTGGAGCTCTAGTGCCAAAGTGTGATGCTCTAGTGCCAAAGTGTGACGCTCTAGTGCCAAAGTGTGACAATGTGGTGCCAAAATCTGACGCTCTAGTGCCATATTTTGAAGCTCTAGTGCCAAAGTGTGACGCTCTACTGCCAAACTCTGACAATCTAGTGCCAATGTGTGACGCTCTAGTACCAAAGTGTGAATCTCTAGTGCCAAAGTGTGATGCTCTAGTACCAAAGTGTGACGCTCTAGTACCAAAGTGTGACGCTCTAGTGCCAAAATGTGACATTCTAGTTCCAAAGTGCGACACTCTAATTCCAAAGTGTGAAGCTCTAGTGCCAAAGTGTAACGCTCTGGTGCCAAAGTGTGAAGCTCTAGTGCCAAAGTATGACGCTCTAGTGCCAAAGTGTGAAGCTCTAGAGCCAAAGTGTCGCGCTCATGTGCCAAAGTGTGACGCTCTAGTGCCAAAGTGTGACGATCTAGTGCCAAAGTGAAGGTCTAGTGCAAAAGTATGATGCTCTAGTGCCAAACGTGTGACGCTCTAGTGCCAAAGTGTGACGCTCTAGTGCTAACGTTTGACACTCTAATGCCAACGTTTGGAGCTCTATTGCCAAAGTATGACGCTCTAGTGCCAAAGTGTGACGCTGTACTGCCAAAATGTGACGCTCTAGTGCCAAAGTGTGACACTCTAGTGCCAAAGTGTGGAGCCCTAGGGCCAAAGTGTGATGCTCTAGTTCCAAAGTGTGACGCTCTAATGCGAAAGTGTAATGCTCTAGTGGCAAAGTGTGACGCACTAGTGCCAAAGTATGATGCTCTAGTGCCAAAGTTCAAAAATCTAGTGCCCAAGTGTGATGCTCTAGTGCCAAAGTGTGATGCTCTAGTGCCAAAGAGTGACTCTCCTGTGCCAAAGTGTGAAGCTCTAGTGCCAAAGTGTGAAGCTCTAGTGCCAAAGTGTGACGCTCTAGTGCCAAAGTGTGACGCTCTAGTACCAAAGTGTGACGCTCTAGTGCCAGAGTGTGACGCTCTAGTTTCAAAGTGTGACACTCTAGTGCCAAAGTGTGAGGCTCTAGTGCCAAAGTGTGACGCTCTAGTGCCATAGTGTGACACTCTTGATCCAAATTGTGATTCTCTAATGCCAATGTTTGGGGCTCTAGTGCCAAAGTGTGACGCTCTAGTGCCAAAGTGTGACGCTGTAGTGCCGAAGTCTGACGATCTAGTGCCAGAGTTTGAAGCTCTAGTGCCAAAGTGTGACGCTCCAGTGCCAAAGTGTGACAGTCTAGTGCCAAAGTGTGACGCTCTAATGCCAAAGTGTGAATCTGTAGTGCCAACGTGTGATGCTCTAGTGCCAAAATGTGACGCTCTAGTACCAAAGTGTGACGCTCTAGTGCCAAAGTGTGACACTCTAGTCCCAAAGTGCGACACTCTATTGCCAAAGTGTGACACTCTAGTGGCACACTGACGCTCTAGTGCCAAAGGTTGAAACTCTAGTGTCAAAATGTGACACTTTATTGCCAAAGTGTGACACTCGAGTGCCAAAGGGTGACGCTCTACTTCCAAGGAGTGACACTCTAGTGCCAAAGTGTGAAGCTCTAGTGCCAAATTGTGACGCTCTAGTGCCAAAGTGTGACGCTCTAGTGTCAAAGTGTGACGCTCTAGTGCCAAAGTGTGGAACTCAAGTGCCAAAGTGTGACGCTCTAGTGCCAAGGTGTGAAGCTCTAGTGCCAAAGTGTGATGCTCTAGTGCCAAAGTGTGAAGCTCTAGTGCCAAATTGTGACGCTCTAGTGCCAAAGTATGACGCTCTAGTGTCAAAGTGTGACGCTCTAGTGCCAAAGTGTGAAGCTCTAGTGCCAAATTGTGACGCTCTAGTGCCAAAGTATGACGCTCTAGTGTCAAAGTGTGACGCTCTAGTGCCAAAGTGTGGAACTCAAGTGCCAAAGTGTGACGCTCTAGTGCCAAGGTGTGAAGCTCTAGTGCCAAAGTGTGATGCTCTAGTGCCAAAGTGTGATGGTCTAATGCAAAATTGTGACGCTCGATTGCCGAAGTGTGAAGCTCTAGTGCCAAAGTGTGATGCTCTAGTGCCAATATTTGGAGCTCTAGTTCCAAAGTGTGACGGTCCAGTGCCAAAGTGTGATGCTGTAGTGCCAAAGTGTGATGCTATAGTGCGAAAGCATGGAGCCCTAGTTGTTAACGGAGTTTCGTTCATCCACCGGAGAATGAGAAAAAGGGAGCTAGGACCCGGGTTCAAGGAAGAAAGAAGGAAGAGGAAGGTCGACGCATCATCTAACGACCGACCGAACGAGGAAAAGAAAATTGCGGTGAGGACAGTTCGACTCCGGGCAGCGACGGAGCGCGAGGCAAGATATTGTGGCGGACAATGTGAGCCGACCAGACCTGCCGAGGAGGATTGAAGGCTACCCGAGGCTGGTTTGATGGGAGCGGAGTCGCATCCGAACCACGAGGAGAGGAGCGGTGCCCGAGACGCCTTATCCAAAGGCGTTCTGATGTGCGAGCCGCGGAACGGGGCTGGATAATGGGAAGGATCTCGGAGAGGCGGTGCGGGAAAGGGATAAGAGGAGGAGAAGCACCAAAGAGGTCCCTGCTGCTGATCAGAAGAGGCTGCTGACGAGAGCAACCCACGGATACACCATTGCAAGCAAGCCGAGCAAACACCGACGTCGGACGTTCCTGCTCTCGACTGGCGAGACGGCGCTTGTTTTCAGAGAGCCGCGCTGCTGGATCCTCGTCTGACGTGGGCGTGGGAAGCCGGTCCTGCAACCATCGGCTAAACCGAGAGATTGCTGCCCCTCGGTTGAATCAGACCGTGGAGCGGGACTTGCGTCCCGTCTCGCGACAAGTTAGAATAGAGAAGTTAGTCTAGACTCCAGGCATAGGGGAACGGTGTGTGTGTGTGTGTGTGTGTGCCAGTCTCGGATGGGAAGGCCGGTCCCCGAGGAACACGTCACGGAGCCATCATGGCCTGGTCCTGAGTTCCCCCGGGAGCACCAGCCCTCAAACTCCAGGCGCGGTCCCCGAGACTCCCCGGTGACCTTCTACGCAATCTGTAGCTGCTGCAATGTCCCCCATTGCCTTGGAGCCCGGACGGTCCTAGGAGTGATGCAGTGGGCGCACCATCCCGCAGGCGGAGCCCTGGAGCAGTTCTGGCAACCCTGGCTGCAGAGGCTTCCCCGGGACGACGAGCCTTGCCGCGTGGAGAGCCGGCGGGAGGTCGCGCGAGATGTCGGACGGCGTGCCGCGGAGGCGGCTGAAGAGCGGGCCGAAGCGTACCGAGCCTATCAATGCTACCAGCAAGAACTTTCCCGCGTGTAAGAGGAGGACCCGACTCGTTTTGTGTCTCGTGCAGGTCGCCGCGTGGGTGGATCATTGGAGCTACGCCGTGCCGTTCCACGGGCGGGCAACGAAGTTGCCACGTACCGCACGGTGTTTGTGCCAGGACCATCGCCAGCCGAGGATCCGGAGGTACGGGAGGCTTACGGTTTGCGTGTGATGCTTGGTGATGTATAGGCTGCTGATCATCTAGATGGGAGGGAGGTTGATTGGGTGTACCTTTTGATTGAATGCATATGCCATAATTGTCGAAGCTCTCTCTCCCGTGCAGTTAAATAAGGCTCTTTTCAATTGAATGTCATATAGTACGGTGGATGATTGACGGACAATGCCTGATGAGAAGAATGAATGCAAATACCTTGATCGTCCGGTGGATTATTGATCGAACCAACTCTTGAGTAGACAAGAAGAGTTCTCTGCATTATGATTGGGTTATCCGGTGGATGATTGGTCTTCGAGGACTAGTCAGGGTGAATGAATTAGTGAAGTGACCCTATGGTGATGGTTTTAAGGCCAGCGGAAAGCAACGCGCTTTGACGTTGATTCGGTGAATGATCTGTTGAGTGTCCATGGAAGGTTAGGTGGTCCGGAGCAGGGTAGACTTGGATGGAAGAAAGGCAGGGATAGCTCTAGACGAGTGGACGCCTTTACAGCTGATCCTCGCATGCTGTCAGACCCTATTTCCGGCCGAAGGCGAAAAAGGGTATAACAGTGTTAATGGTGCGGTGAGCGTGGACTCACTTGTTTTCTGTGACGAGTGTGACATGTGCCTGCAGATCAGTCTATAATCCGGGCCGAGGTTCTTTACGGCGGGAGCTGACGGATCTTGGAATGGATAAAAGGCGCATCGGCGCAAGAAAAGCGCAACGGTTCCGGTAAATCATCCAACGAATACCATTGGCGACGCAAAGACGAGCCCCGACGCGCCTTGTGCTTCCGAAGAAGCAAGGATGAGGCGAGCCATCGCCGCGCGTCACTACAAGAGGAGCCCTGATGACCCACCAGGGCTTGATCCTAGATTTGAGTGGGATCCGTTGAATGATCGGTCCCCGCAGCTGTATAACGACGAAGACGAGATGGACCCTGACGAGGAAGAGGAGTTCCACCTGCGGCGCCTCGAAGAACTTCGTGAATGGAAGGCAATCCGACGGGCGCGGCTGGCGGACCCAACGCAGGAGGATTCGGAGGAAGATGGCGTGCATGACCCAGACAGGCAGTATGACTCCATGCAAGTGGAGGATTATGTGTTAGATGAAGGACAGGGAGTTGAGACAGATGAAGGGCCCGTCTTACTTCATGAGGTCACCACGACAGATGGGAGGACCGTTTACGAGGCAGTGGACATGACCCCAGCACAAGAAGCACCACGGCGTCTCGAGTTCTCCACCCCAAGGGCGTCTTCACCTGCACCATCCACCACTCATGACTGGGATTATGCAAAATTGGACGACGTTCAAGAGGACCAATCGGAAGAGGATGGGGTATCATTGGATAATCCTTCGGCACAGGCACTGCATGCCTTGCATCAACCTGTTGCCTTCCGTTCTCGCGTGGTCCCTCTAGCCCAACCATCCACCCTCGCCGACCGGCCTCGGACAGCGGTGTCTCTCCACCTCGGGCGGAGAGGAGCTTGGAGGCACTAGGACAGCGGCCACGAGAACCTCGACGGGAAGACCCATCTGCGGTGACCGCGCATCGTCTGAATGCCATGCCACCACCCCAACATCAACAGCACGTGAGTAGGGCATCCTCTGCTGTGGCTACATCACGCCGCCGAGAAGTCACAGAGCCACGAGGGGTCAATACTTCATCCACAACTGGACCCACCAAACAAGTACGAGCCACCGTGGACACGCATGCCTCCATGGGGGCTCCGTCGACTAAACACACCATACCACCTGTGCAGTCAAGATGGCAGTCATCCCATCATCAAACAGGCAAAGCGTCAACCACGCCAGTGGCAGGAAGACTCCAGCAACGACCCCGCATGGCGAGTGGGGTGGCCGGACCTGGGCAAGGACTGGTGGCTCATGGAAGTAAATAGTATCCCGTACGGGTACAGGCAAGAACAACAAGACAGCACATAGGAAGTTCTGGACTGGGAGGAACCGATGGAGGACGCGCTCGATCGAAGGGAACAGCGGCCGTTTCGTCGGCTGGTACTAGGGTAGTTGGCCCGGCGCAGGCACACCGATCCCACTCAGGGGCCCTGCAGAGGGCATAGGTGCATATGGTGGCTCCGCAGGAACTGACTCCGAACCCAGCGGCAAAGGCTTCTTACACCCTCCCAAAGCTTGACGTCTTCAAAGGTGAACCAGAGGAGGACCCGGCTATGTGGCTGTCCACGTTGGGTACTTGTCTCGATTATGGACTGTTGTCTCCTAACTACATTGTCCCAGAGGTACACCTCGCGCTGCAAGGGAACGCCTTGGAGTGGTTGACGGCAGAACATAAAGAACGCCCTTTTGCCGACTTTGAAGACCTGGCAAACAGGATGACCAAGCGCTTCGACCTGATGAGTCTGGAGGAGGCAGAGCTCCACATTCGTACAATTCGCATGAAGGCTGGAGAAAACATCAAGCTGCTCAACGACAAGTTTACCAAGATTTCCGTACGATGCATCGACATCCCCTTGCGCATGATCAAGGAGTGCTACCGGGACTCCCTTGTCCTAGCGATAACCAACACTTTGGATCTCCGCCAGTTCAGCACCCTGGACACCTTAAAGGAGAAAGCGGAGCATCAGCAAAGGGAAATCAAGCGGCGAGCGGCTCGAGAGCAATGCGCCCCGAAGGAGCATGTGGCATCCACTATTCGCATGCCAACGGGTGCCTTGGTGCCCAACCCGATGAATCCCCATAACTATCCACCGGGGAGTTGCTATGGATGCGGCGAATTCACCCATCAGTGCCGGGAGTGTTCCAATCCCACCCCGTTGCCCGGTGTGTCAGTCAGAGGAGGACAATACCAGGGACGCGGATCAGTTGGAGCCGGGGCGCCCCGGCAAGCCGTTGGCCCCAACGTCACCGCCGGATAAGGGTGCACACAGGTTCTTGGAACCGCGGTACCGGAACCGCGGTTCCGGTTCCAGAACCGGAACCGCGGTTCCGGTTCTGGGATTCTGGAACCGTCGCAGAACCGCGGTTCTCGCACCTAGGTTTTTGGGGGGGAAGGGGGGGGGCAAAAAAAAACAGCGGACCTGTTCAACACTCGAACAGTTAAAAGTGAGACACAGAATGGCATGACAACCAGCGAACGAAATCCTTGCGACCGCGGAATGGCATGCCAACCAGCGATATCCTAATGTCATTGGTCCACATCCGTCGAAACTTTGATGTGTCACCATGTATTCCGAGGTGGCGAGGATTCCCAATCCTTGCCACCTCAGAACGGGCATTGTTGTCCGTTCAATGCACTTGGCGGCGCCGCAGCTCATGCCTGTTGCGTGCCATGCACGCAATAGGCACACGGCTTTGCTTCCTCCTCCAGTCGCTAGAGCAGGAAGATTCCTCTACGACGAATGTTCCTGCTCCAGCAACTGGAGCTTCCTTTGGGCACATGACGTGAGCATGGCGACGTCACTGCCATTTGAGTTTGTCGCCTGGGTTCATTGCGGGACCACCACTTCAGTTTGTCGCCTGAGTATCTTTGCGCTCTCAGAGGAAGTTTGCTCCTCAGCTCTTTACCCCTCAGCCAAGTTCCACCACTGCCACCAGATCATGGCTGCAGCGGTAGCTAGCGACAATAGCGACAGAGGCATCTAGCAACCCCAGGAGCAGGCTGTGCCTCTTGCATGAGCCGGAACCACCAGCCGCGGGTGCGGCAGCCAGCAGCAGCCGTGTCATAAGCAGCGGCCGCGGCATCAGCAGCAGGTAGCGGCAGAAGCAACAGGCAGCAACAGCAGGCTACAGCAGCAGGCAGCAGCCGCAGCAAGCAGCAGCCGCACATTCGTCAGCCGCAGCNACAGTAGCGACAGAGGCATCTAGCAACCCCAGGAGCAGGCTGTGCCTCTTGCATGAGCCGACACCATCAGCCGCGGGTGCGGCAGCCAGCAGCAGCCGTGTCATAAGCAGCGGCCGCGGCATCAGCAGCAGGTAGCGGCAGAAGCAACAGGCAGCAACAGCAGGCTACAGCAGCAGGCAGCAGCCGCAGCAAGCAGCAGCCGCACATTCGTCAGCCGCAGTAAGTGGCCACACATTCGTCAGCAAGCGGCCGCACACTCGTCAGCAGCAGCCGCACATTTGTCAGCCTCAGGGCCATCCAACAGCGCGCGAGAGGAAGAATCACCAGGCACACGTCAAAACCATCACCCGTGTGAGCGGCAGCCAGCAGGAGCAGGCAGCCAGCAGGAGTAGGCAGCAGCAGCAGGTTGTGTCTTTTGTAACAGGCGGCAACAGAAGAGCCCAATCGTTGCTCCGAATCACCAGCACATTCGTCAGCAGCATCAGCCGCGTGTGCGGCAGCCAGCAGTAGCGGTAGCAAGCAGGAGCAGGCAGCAGCAGCACGTTGTGGCTCTTGCAGCAGCCAGCAGCAGCGGCATCCAGCAGGAGCAGGCAGTAGCGGCAGCCAGCAGGAGTAAGCAGCAGTAGCAGCACATTGTGCCACTTGCAGTAGCCAACAGCAGAAGGAGCTAGCAGCAGCGGCATCCAGCAGGAGCAAGAAGCAGCGACAGCCAGTAGGAGCAGGCAGCAGCAGCACGCTGTGCCACTTGTAGCAGCCGGCAGCAAAAGCAGCCAGCAGTAGGCTCAGAATCACCAGCACATTCAGCAGAACCAGCAGCTGCTACAATGGCAGCGGTACTGGCTGCAGTTATACTAGCAGTGCTGGCAGGGGTTGTGGCTACGAGCAGCACAGCAAGCATGGTAGATGGTATAGGCTTGGGCGAAGAGAGAGCGGCTGCAGAAGACTCCGACAATGAGGAGGAGTCAGATGGTGAGGGGGAGGTCGGTGACAAACGCAAGAAGAACAAGGCCGTCATATGGCGCTACTTCAAGAAGCAGGAAGCTGATCCAGATAGGGCAGATTGCAATGAGTGCGGCCAAGATTTTGGTTGCAGGAAGAGCTCCACCAGCCGAATGAGAAAGCATCTTCGTCTAGGCCATCCAAAGTTGTTTAAGGAGATGAAGGAGTTAGAGGTCACTGCCGCACTGCAACACGCCACTGCAAATGCCGTCTCCGCCGCTGTGGAAGCTGTTAGGGCAGATCCAGGAGCAGGTGCCACCGTCATAGAGCGTGCTGTTGCGGGAGTGGGGGTAACGTTCAACAAGAGGTACTGGCTCTCGTGTCTGTGGAAGCACGTCATTGATAAAAACCTGTCATTTTTGTCAATGCAATCATTCTGGCTGGAGAAAGCATTTCTGCATTGCAATCCCACTGCTCATCTGCCTGGTCGCATGACCATTGCACGCGGCATTGTGACAGGGGCAGTTGCTTTTCGTGCTAGGTTACGCAAGCTGCTGTCTGAGGTCNTGAGTGCGGCCGAGATTTTGGTTGCAGGAAGAGCTCCACCAGCGGAATGAGAAAGCATCTTCGTCTAGGCCATCCAAAGTTGTTTAAGGAGATGAAGGAGTTAGAGGTCACTGCCGCACTGCAACACGCCACTGCAAATGCCGTCTCCGCCGCTGTGGAAGCTGTTAGGGCAGATCCAGGAGCAGGTGCCACCGTCATAGAGCGTGCTGTTGCGGGAGTGGGGGTAACGTTCAACAAGAGGTACTGGCTCTCGTGTCTGTGGAAGCACGTCATTGATAAAAACCTGTCATTTTTGTCAATGCAATCATTCTGGCTGGAGAAAGCATTTCTGCATTGCAATCCCACTGCTCATCTGCCTGGTCGCATGACCATTGCACGCGGCATTGTGACAGGGGCAGTTGCTTTTCGTGCTAGGTTACGCAAGCTGCTGTCTGAGGTCTCCTCCGCCATCAGTTTCACCACTGATGGCTGGAAATCTGATGCAAACATGAAGTATGTAGGAATCACAGCGCATTGGGTGAATGACTTCAAGGTCAAATCCATGGAACTCTCTTTTCCTGCCATTCCAGACTCACCGACAGCACAGAACATGTTTGATGTCTTTTTGGATGCACTGAAAGGGTGGGGGTTGTGGTCACGTGTGTTTTGCATCACTATGGACAATGAGAGCACAAATGACGCCATGATTGACCGCCATATCATACCATCGGGCAATGGGTTTGTGAAGGCCGGTCACATCAGATGTTTGGGGCATATCATGAACCTGGCGGTCAATGATTTGCTGTCCCTTCTTGCTGTCACCGAGGTCATCGGCAAGGCAAGGGCGATTGCCATATTTGCCACCCGTAGCACGCCAAGGGAGCAATCCCTCATCTCTGCAGCATCTGCCGCCGGTGTCAAGTACCTCTCTCTCCATCTTGACACTGAGACAAGGTGGAATTCAACCCTTGACATGTGTAGCTGCGTGTTGTTTCTACGCAAGGTGCTTGTGACATGGCTGGCAGGATATGGAAGGGAGGGCACGCTGCTAACTCCAACTGATGAGGAGTGGGCCACCATCGCACTGCTGACTCTTATCTTGAAGCCGTTCAAGTCGTACATAGATGACATTAGCGGCAGCAAGTACCCTACTCTCATTCTGGTTATTCCCTTCTTTGAGTCCATGCTCATGAAGATCCATGGGTGGCAGGTGCGGTCTATCAATGCAGAGAAGAAAGGCAAGCGGCGCGGAGCAGCTGGCAGACTCACCATGAAGGATCAACTTCTTGCAGACATCAAGCCCGGACTTGAAGCTGTCCAGGCAAAGCAAGAGAAGTACGCCGCCCTGCTGACGGACCGTCACGTGCTTGCAACAGCAGCAGACCCACGATTCCGGCTGCGCTACTTCGACAGGACGCACCGGCTCATGGGCATCAAGTCTGCAGCTGAACTTCAGGTGAAGGTGATCGAGATCCTCCGCCCATACTACACCAGGGTGGAGGAGGCACGTGCAGCAGCTGAAGCAGCAGCAACGGTAGCAGCGGAAGTAGCAGCAGCAGCAGTAGCAGCAGCAGCATCAGGTACAGGTGATGACAACGAGATTTTCCCTGCTACTGTAGCAGCGCCAGCAGTAGCAGAGCAGCGCCAACTCCGTCCGCGTGTGCTACAGCAGCAAGAAGAGGATGAAGAGTTGTTGCAGGCTGCGCTGGCAGATCCATCACATGATCTGTTTGCACCACGACATCCAGCCCCCCGGGTTGAAGAACCAGCTGCAACCACACTTGAGGGTGAGGTGGACAGGTGGGCGAAGCTTCCACCGAAGGACCCGACATGCAACGTGCTGCGCCATTACAAAAAAAAAAAAAATTCATTTCCCACCTTCTTCCTTGCTGCCATGGACCATTTTGCGGTCCCAGCCACATCCACACCGTCCGAGCGCCTCTTCTCCCTCGGCCGGCACGTCATCACTGACTTCCGCCATTCGCTCGACCACTTGACAGTAGAAAATCTCCTCACCATGAAGTCGTGGATCAATGAGCCCAGCCTGCTAGAGTTTCCAGTTGATCGCCATGGCAATGTGGCCCCAGAACTGAAGGAGGAGGAAGACCGAGTGAATTCACTACGCCGGCTGGCCAGAGCAGAGTTGGTTGGTGAAGCAGCTGAGGAGTTAGAGGGCCTGAGGTTGTTTGACACCGGTGAGGATGAAGATGTGATGGAGGTGGGAGTGGGTTTAAGGGGTGGGGATGGTGATGACGACGATGACGATGGCGATGGAGAGTAGAGTTGTGATCCATCAGTCAACTGATTTTACATGCACTGTTCTTCAATCTCATAACATTCCATAATGTGTGCTAGTTCTTGCATTGAACAATGGCGATGATGAATTCAATACATCAACATGGCTAATGCATAAAGCAATCCCAAGTGCACATGACATGGGAACCAATAATGAACTGGTTGTTTATGAAGTAATGCTTGGTGTTTCCCCATAGTCATGACTCTATTATGAAAGTGAGACAGGTCAGACTTGTCAAAATGTAAACTTGCTGTCCCTACATTTTGTCTAGAGAAAAAGTGCATGTAACACCTCTTCATGTGTAGAACCGTGAAGAATCGCGGTTCCAGGCAGAACCGCGGTTCCGGAACCGGAACCGCGGTTCCGATTCCGAGCCGGAACCGGAACCGCGATTCCAGTTCCAACCTGAGAACCGCGGTTCCGAACCGGTGTGCACCCTTACCGCCCGACCATCTGGCCCGGTAGACAATGGGCCGGCGCAATGGAAGGCATACGCGCAGCAGCGAGAGACGGGAGAAGTGCCAGCCGCTACACAACCGTCTACTTCACATACGCTAGCGCAAAACGTGAAGCTCAGACTTCCCCGCTCGGAGGAACAGACCACAGAGACCCCCCCCGACACCTGCAGAGCGGGAGCTGGTCACAGTGGCTCAAGCACAAGGCGTGGAAGGATGGTCGATTGCGGAAATGTATGAACGCATGCGTCGATAGAAAGAGCGACAAGAACAGGCCGAAGCAGATCTTCAAAAATGTGTCAACGCGCGTTCGACGCGCTTACCAAGTCAGGTCGCGGCGATGTCCTCGCATCCACCACCCGAACCGCGCGTGCGTCCTCTAAGGGGCCCCACACCACCGCGTCGCCAGAAGGTATCCTTTGAACCTATGGCACGCAACGGGCCGACGAAGGATGTCATGACTTCCTTCCACCGCCCCTTTGAGGAATTATCCTTGGGAGAATACCTACAGCAAAACCCCACTTGTCTCACAGACTTTGCAGTAGTTCTGCAAGAGTACGCGGAGAAACTTCGGCCAGCCGGCATTCGCCTTACCTGCACTCAGACCCCACACGACCGACTCAGCAGGCTAGCCATTCGACCTGAACCCGACACTTGGGGGTGGCGGCCCATGCCCCTGAAACCACCGCGAACACAGGCTCCCCACCATGAAGTAACCAGCTGCTTCGTGTGGATATGCGGCAAGATGTTCTTGGCAATCATTGACCTTGGTGCTATCCACACTAGAGTAACATTTCAGGTTCTGCAAGCGGTCGACTGGAACCACAAAATCCAACCTACAACCAAGGTATTCACGAATGCATCCGGCGGCATGAATGCAGGGTATGGCATCGTAAGTGACCTTCCCCTACAAGTGGGTCTCATCCATGAATCTGTACGGATGCAGGTCACGGTGGCCCGCACCTACGATGTCCTGCTGGGAACGGATTATCTTGTTCCCCGACAAGCGGCTTTGTTTTATGCGGAAGGAGTCATGCAGCTGACCTCATCGGGTTATACCACCTGCGCAGACTTAATCGTGGGACCATGGACATCAATGCCCACAAAATTTGGTCACCCCTTCTCATTGGAGGAAGCCTGTGCTGAAGATTATGCTGCCATAAACTCCATCCTGACCTTCCTGAAACACGATGTCCCGCCCGGTGTGTCATCACAAGCCGACGAGGAACACGCGCTGGACTCCATTACACCAGAGCAGCCGTACCCTGAACGAGCACAAGCTGCTCCGACAGATGATCAACCGCAGATCCCGATGGGGCCAATACCCAGACCGTCGGTGAAGTCCCCAACGTGGTTGTTTATCCCCACCACCACCGGACACTCCAGGGACTCCGGCGGGACACACACCACCTTTGCCCAGTTTGAGCCCCCTCAGCCTTCGGAGGGCTCTCCTGTGCAGGTGAACACGTGACTAGCGATTCCAGTTGATCCAGCTAAGGAGGCGGAACGCAAGGGCAAAATGCTGATATGTGACAACGACATTGCCCTCTGTGAGGATACCGACTCGGATGATTCAGACGACGAACCGATGAGTGACGTCGGCGGGCTGCGCCTCGACGATGAGCCTCCCCCACGTCCCTCAAGGGCTCTCACCATCGCACCAAGCGGCTCCCGTAATTTCAACCTGCAAGTCTATGATTATTGGGATCCATACCCTGATCTTGGAGCCGGTCTGGTAGGAGATGAAGAGCCACCCCCACCAACGGTTCCACATTCCCAATGATGGAAGCACATGCTTCACGAGCGTTTGACAGAACAACAGAAACAATAAGTCAAGGAGCTCCTCGACTACCATGAAGAAGTGTTCGCAGGCAAATCGGCCGAGATCGGAGCAGTTGACATAGTCCATGTTATTAACACAGGAGATGCGCCGCCACATAAGCAGAAAGCTCGACGTCTACTCCAGGAATCAAAAGGATGTCATCAACGAAGGTCTGCGAGAAGTCAAAGAACAGGGTGTGATTGTAGAAGTACAAAGCCCGTGGTGCTCAAACCTAGTGATTGTGGGGAAGCCGGACGGTACCAAACGGTTCCGTGTTGACTTCCGCGACCTTAACAAGGTTACTGTTGAAGGTGCATATCCCATGCGGCTCATTGTCGATATCCAAGAACGTCAGCGCGGGAAGAGTTGGTTTGCCAAGCTCGACATCAAGTCGGCCTTTCACACTATCCCCATGGATCGCAACTCTATGCTGAAGACGGCCTTCATCACTCCGGACGGGTTATATGCCTTCACCCGCATGCCCTTTGGGCTGCGCAACGCATGTGCTACATTTCAATGCATGATGGACCAGGTGTTACGCGATGTTCCTAATGCATGTTGCTACGTAGATGACGTCATGGTCGCTGCGTTCAGCTTCCAAGAGTTGGTGGCTTCACTCGACGCTGTGTTCTTGGCCCTATGCTCCGCGAATCTTTGTTTGAAGGCCGCTAAGTGTGTCATTGGGGCAGATAGCATGGAATTCCTGGGGTTCATCATTAATGCACAGGGGATATCCATGGACCCGGACAAGATCGCAGCCGTTCGTGACTGGAAAAGGCCGATTACATCATCCCAGGTCAAAATCTTCCTGGGATTCGTCAGCTTCTTCCAAAAATTTGTCCGCGACCATGCGAAGATTGTTCCTCCACTGCAGCGCCTTACCCATCATGATGAGCCATTTGAGTGGACCGAAGCATGCCAGCTTGCGTGGGCCGAGATTAAGTACTGTGTCATCGCGGCTCCAATACTGGAGTTCCCTGACTTCAACCTGCCATTCGTCATCACAACACATTTTTCACAGGAAGGAATTGGGGCCATCCTGTCTCAACAAGGAGATGACGGCATGATGAGAGTGGTCTGTTATGGCAGCCGTGCGCTTAACGACGCGGAGGCTAAGTACCCCCCAGTGAAGGGAGAGTGTTTGGCGGTACTATGGGCCATCCAGTTCTACCGAGATTACGTCAAGAATGGTAAACCCTTCACCATCCTCACAGATCATCAGGCCCTCTAGTGGTTGCTCACAACACAGAACCACAAAGGGATCCTCGGCAAGTGAGCCCTGCTTCTCCAAGGATACAACCGCACAATCACGTACCAGCCAGCATTCGCAAATCGCAATGCAGATGCTCTTAGCCGGCTACCACGTGAAAGGTGGAGAGAACGCAGCTCCCTCGAGGTACCATCACACGATGGAGGTCCACCTCCGCCCGAGCCCCCCTCTGACGAGGCCGTCCTGATTCAAGGTCAAGCACGTGATCTCGCTGCTGAGGAGTACCGCTAGGCGTATCCGCTTGACGGATTCCCTCAAGATGATGACGATGTGGGCCACATCAATGTGAGACGCAAGACTGACCTCTTTAAGGATGCGCCTGGGTGGACGCACAAGGAATATGGGGATTGGCTTCGCCATATGCGGCGCGCCTCTGCCCCTGCGCCCACGGTGCGCACCCCGCCAGTCATGTCGTCGACGCCAGAAAAGGCCGCCCGTTCCGTAGTGGCAGACGCCATCCGGCAATTCTTCGATCGAACTCACCTAGCACTACCCTGGATAGATGTCCTTACCCATCTGCCGGGGCAAATTACACAGCTGGAGAGCTTCTTCGAAGACATCAACGCTGCATTGGTATCATCCGGATGGAAAATCAACTGCTGGCTCAAGTCGTTCGGCCACCGCATGATGAGGGATCATGTCGATGGGACCCCACGGACCGTTCATGAAATCATCGAGGCAGGAGCCCTTGCATGGCGACCGATGACACTCTGCCTTCAACCGATGCCGGAGTACACCTGTACGGTCGTCTCATGCATTGTCTGGATTGCCGGCGTAAAATTCATCGCTATCGTGGATACCGGGGCAATGCATACCACGGTCGTCATGCGCGTCATTCAGCGGTTTAATTGGTCGGACCTCGTGCGAGCTGTTGACATCCACTTCGGCACCGCGAGAGGGGAAATCACGCAATCCGAGGGTCAAATTGATTTATTTCCCCTTCAGGTCAGAAATATCCACCGAAGCTTGCCGGTCCAAGTATGTGAAACCTCCACGTATGATGTCCTTCTGGCGAACGATTGGCTGAAGGCATGCGACGTCATAGTTTTGCTCGGGGGAAAATGCATGACGTTATACGACGATGACGGGGCGCCATCGTACGTCCCGCTTCACTTTGAAGCAACGGAAGTGCCAGCTCAGAGGGAGGCATGATTGCTGGCGGGGCGGGCCCTCTCCACAAGCCGCTCAGCACAAGCGAGCAATCAATCCACCGGTGCACGCTTCGTGAGACTCGTCGCTGACGCACCGGCATCATCCACGGACAGCAGCGACTCTCCGGAGGATCATGCACCGTATCCCACAGGGGTGCACGCTGGCATCATCGGACACATGCAGTCAACGACGGAAGACGTTATCATCCTCGGAGAACGCGTCTCCACACAATCGATGGGGATTCAAGATGACCCTCCGCCGCATCAACGCGGTCTGGAGCCTAACATGCCCCTCGCCCTCCGACGACCACAGCGACACGCCCATCCCGCCCGGCCGCCCCGAACCGCTCGGGCATCGTCTCGTGGATCCCGACGGCAACCCTCAAATTCTCATTCGCGCAGTTCACGACATTTACATAGTCGACGACCCACAAGGGAGACAGATGCAGCCTTGGACGACCCGGAACGCACTTCTCACACAACTGCTACCGATGACCGACGAAGGATGGACCCCACCGACGCCACGCCAGAGATGGAACACACTGCCTGGGCACGCTACGAGTACGAGCTCGCTGGAAGCCCGGTGCACGTGGACATTGCCCCTGTGCTCAAGGCCCGCGCGCTCGCGGTCGTTCTCACCATGGCTGATGCCACAGACTTTCTCAATGACTTAGACAAGGACGATCCCGGCCCTGCACCCCCACCCTCACCCGAGGCACCCGACCCCCACAGCGGCGAGGCGCTGTGGCAAGCATTCGCATGACACATAGCCCACAATCGAGCATGGGCAGGAAGAGTGGAGAGTTTCTGGGAGCAGCACATGACATGGCTGTGGTCGTATGCGGACCATGTGCGCGGTTCTGCTGCGAACCTGGCACAATCTAGGACCGCCCTCTCAGTGTGCGAGTCCGCCCGAATCAATAGTCACCAGCATGTTCAAGAGCAAGAAACACGAGTAACTACTATCCAAGCCAGGCTTCAGGAGGTGGAATGCCAGCAAGACGCGTGGAATGAGGCTGCTAATAGAGGGGATGAACCACCCGCGGTTGAGGGACAACGTCTCATTGACCAACGCACAGACCTGGGCCGAACCCTCAGGGCAGCGCGGGCAGAGGCGGTTCGCTTGACTTCAGGGCTGCAGCAGATCGACACTCAGCTCTCCGAACTACGACAATTGCGGACTGAGTACGAAGAGGAATGGGCCTCCGTCTGAGCCAGATTGCAGGACATGTCCCACCAGCGGACGAGGGTCGTGGCCCTCTGAGAGAACGTCTCCCAGCAGTACCGTGCCCTCTGCGCGCTGGTCAACCGGGCCAAGCAGCTCGTCAATGAGCGCGAGCAGCGCTTGCAACAACAGCTGATCCGTGATGTCACTCGCTCATTCATCACCGCTGCTGCGCACAGGTTGGAGCATGAGTGGGAGGAGCATCTTGAGGGATTGCGAACCCTCTACCCAATGGACTTCTCTGCTGATGTCGGACCGATAGTCTTCCACTGTTTCTTGCACTGGACCATGAATCCCGACCACCCACAACGCACCCAGCCAGGCCTTCTCCCATTCTTGACGAGCAGCTTTCATCTGCATCATCACAACTTCCTCCGCTTTCTCTACCCCCTCGACTTCTCCCTCGAACGCGGAGCCTGTGCTTTTTGCTACTTCCTGGACTGGGCAGTGCAGCATCGTCCGCAAAAACCCCTCCCCATGAACCTGCATCCCTTTGCTCGTCGCGGCATCATGCTGCGGGCCTCCTACCGCCAAGTGGAAGCTGACCAACATGATGATGCGGGTCTCCGTCGTATCTTCCCAGCACGAACCGTCAACCCTCGGGATGGCATGGCACTAAGGGTGTTCATGCGCTGGCTTCACCGCCAGCGACTCGGCTCCCCCTCTTCGGAGTCCAGTGTGAGCACGAGTAGTGAAGAATCGCCCCATGGTGGAGAGGAGCTCTCCTCAGCCAATCAGCCACCGCCAAGCACCGTCCCGCCTTCGCTGTCGGTACTTCCTCCCCCCTCACCTCCTGCTCGAGTAGAAGACGGGACGGGTCCGGCGCAAACGCGGCCTGCACCATCCAGAGGCGCAACGGACACGTTTTCAGCAGCACGGCCGCTTACGGCTGAGCAAACATCTCCTTCTCCTGCTGCCCCTTTCCCACATTTTCTCACGCACCGACGTGAGACTCTTATCGCACTTCCAGTCTTCGGCCCTCTTCCCCGCCCTCCCTCTCCCCCTTCTTCCTCCACCGCACCCATGTCATCAACGACCCAGGCAGCAGCTATGCCGGTACATCATCCACCGCCCGGCGGCGATGCGGGAGTTGCACCTGTTAGCTACTGAGCTAACCACCTCTGGCAGAGAAGCCGCGAAACCGAAAAGCTCACAAAGGTTCTTACACCTTCTTCCTTTGCAGGTATGTGTCATGCATCCCAAACTTAATCAGGCATACACTTCACCTTCAAGAGTACTAACGCCTTAGCATTACATCTCAAGAAGAGCTCAAGTCGTCAATACGCAAGAGAGCCTTTGTAAGAACCTTTGTGAGCTTTTCGGTTTCGCGGCTTCTCTGCCAGAGGTGGTTAGCTCAGTAGCTAACAAAGGGTTATGGGCCCACTCCTAAGGTTAGGGAAGTTTCACGCACGCAACCGCTAAGGTCACAAGCAGTGAGAGCGCCTTCGTTCTCACCCAACTTCTCTGTTTGCAGGGCAACATCAGCAGGAGGGGAATGCAACACATCTGCACCTTTCTACCTTGGGAGCTGACATCAGCCTACATCAGCCTACATCAGCCTACATCTGCTTGCAACAGCCAACGTGAACAGGGGAAGCAGTTTCCTCTTCTCACCAACAGCCTACAACGGCCTCAAACACAGGTTCATCGGCATCAACAACAGGTGCAGCAGCTGTAGCAGTTGTAGTTGTAGGGATGGCAGGGACAGGGGAACCAGGGAATCATTCGCCCATCCTAAAATCTGATGGAGAGGGATTTGCACTCTGGAAGTGGCAGTTTGAGATCATCATGGATGACAGAGATTTGCTAGGATACTTTGACGGAACTATCCCAGCACCAAAGGAGGAGGGTGCTGACCTTGTGGCATGGGTCAAGCTCAACAAGAAGGCTCTCGCCATTCTTGTGTCCTCCATTCAACCCTCAATCCTTTCACACATCAGCGGTTGTACAGTGGCAGCCGCGGCATACGCCAAACTCGGCAAGGTATTTCAGTCCTCCTCACTTGCCAACCGTCTCTTCATTTTACAAANAGCCACGGGCATGGGGTGGGACCTGAAATCAGACATGCAGGCTATGATTTTTCTGATGACGCTGCCGGAAAGTTGGGGCCCCATGATAACGGTGATTGGAGGGTGGACTGAAGATCTAGTTTCCTACACCACCGTCTCTGAGTATGTGCGGAATGAAGCCATGCGTCGTAGCAGCAGTGAAGCAAACATGGCTGCCTTTGCCTCACGGAGCAGTGGCACCTTCCGCAATACCTCCTCCTCTGGGTTCAGGGGAAACAACAGCACTAGCAACAGTGGAAGGGGTACAAAGCGCCAAGGAAACTGCCATAACTGTGGCAAGGCTAGACACTGGGCTCAAGAGTGCCGTGCACCCAAGAAAGAGGGAGGAGACGGGGATGACTGGCGAGGGGGAAATGGTGGGAAGGATCCCACAAGCTTGATGGCTGAGTGTGCCTCCAACAAAGGGAGGGCGATACTCAGGCCAGGAGCCTATGGCCTTGACTCGGGCACAAACGAGCACACCACTTACGAGAAGAGAGACTTTATCTCTCTTGCTCCNAGAAGGAAGCGGTGATAGTTCCTACCAAGGACATCAACATCTCCTACTCTGCCAAGAAGGTTGTCGCACAGGTTCCTCGTGTCGATGGACTCTACGTCTTGCAGACCAAGACGACAACTCCAACGGCTGAATCTTTGGTGGAGAGTGATGATGAGGAGAGCAGCGATGCAGAATCAGATGAGAAAGGACATGTTGGAGCAGCGGAAGCAGTGGCAACAGATGATTTGGCAACAAAACCACAAGAAAATGCAGCCACTGGGGCTGCTCATTCTAGCCTATGCACATCCTCCAAGAACCTATGGCACAGGCACTTTGGGCACGTGGCTCATCGCACATTGGAACTCATGGGAAAGCAGGAGCTAGTGCGTGGGATGGAGCTAGGTGATGAGGTGGTGGGAGCAGAGATCATGTGTGAGCCATGTCTTCAAGGCAAGGCGAAAAGGAAACCGTTCAAGCGCAATGGCACGCGCGCTCTTGCACCTCTTGATCTTGTCCACTCTGACGTATGTGGTCCCTTTTGCATACCGTCAAATGGAGGCAGCAGATATTTCCTCACATGCATCGACAACAACAGCCACAAAGTCTGGATATACTTTCTCAAAAAGAAAAGTGAGGTGAAGGAGAATCTGCAGGCCTTTGTCGCTATGGTTGAGCGACAGAGTGGAAAGAAGGTGAAGGCATTCAGGACGAACAACGGGGGAGATTATGAAGCTTGCAAGGAGTGGCTCAAGACACAGGGCATTGAACACCAGAAAACTACGCCCTACTCACCTCAAAGCAAC
>SZWC01001054.1:79894-103403 GCA_023375785.1 Penium margaritaceum | reverse complement strand
AATGATGATGGTCACTGACGCAAGGTGCAAGGGAGAGATTTGTTGAATATTTATGCCCCTTGTTCAGTGTTGTAGGACGGATCAGGAATGCTCTGCCCCTTGTGGAGGTATGACCCCTAGATCCGTTGTAGTGTGACTCAACTATGCTCTGTCTCTTGTGAGATATGACCTGTGAGTACACCATGTGGGTGAGTGGTTACCTTGGCCATTTTGTTGATTTGGCCAAGTGAGAGGTCATGAGGTCGATCCTGGCCCCATGCATATCTTGTTTGCTGTGGAAGCTTCCAAGAAAGAAAGTCCGTAGCTTCTTGGACGCTACATGGTTGGTCTGTCACCTTGACACTAGGATGCTTATGTGTCAAGCCCACAGTGCAAGTCTATTGGTGACGTGGCTGGTTCAGGCCACTTCCCAGGAATGTGCTTTTGAGTTCTAGGACTGGACAGACAGCTATGAAAGGACTTGTCTTGCATGCTGATCAATCAACCCTTGCTTGATGCTCTCTTGCGTATTGACGACTTGAGCTCTTACTTGGCCAAATCAACAAAATGGCCAAGGTAACCACTCACCCACATGGTGTACTCACAGGTCATATCTCACAAGAGACAGAGCATAGTTGAGTCACACTACAACGGATCTAGGGGTCATACCTCCACAAGGGGCAGAGCATTCCTGATCAGTCCTACAACACTGAACAAGGGGCATAAATATTCAACAGCACCGACTGCCCCTCACCTCCAGGAACCAGCCGCTACGTCCGGAGCGGCTCCACCTCCGGTGGATGATCCACCTGTCACTCGCGAGCCTGCGCCTGCTGAGACCCAACCCACTGGGACCGACGCACCAACTGCTGATGCACAACCTGCCATGCCACCAGCCATTGCGCGGCGCACTTCGTCCCGCATTCGGCGTCCTGCCACGACGACCTCCACGGGCACGACGGAGCCAGCTGCTACGCAGAGCTCCTCCAAGCACACGCGGAGTGACGCCCTCCTGCCGGGTACAGGTGATGAGCAACTACAGGCAGAATCTGCGGGTGGCAGGGTGCCGCCACCACCATAATCTTTTGAGGAGATGCGGAACCGCCTCCTCGCCTTGGCACCTTAGGGTGACATAGAACACTGGCAGCATGAACCACCCGCCAAGACGTACGAGTGGTCCGATTGGGCACGCGCCCAGATGGTGGTCGCACCATGACGGAAGTCTACCCGGACGTCCATGTCCGCTCCGACGCTAAAGCTACCATCGACAAGTATGTGTGGCTGCAGGGGCGACTCTGGAGACGTGCGGCTGATGCATACCCACTGCGTTGGTGCACCCCGGTGCTATTGGGAGATCAGCTCATCATGCAGCAGCATGAGCGCATGCACACACGCTCTGCCACCGTTTACGAGGCTTTGGTCCCACATGTCTACTGGGTGGGGCTAAAGAAGCAGATTGGTGAGGTCGTGGCAACATGCGGGACTTGCATCTGCCATCATCCTTGCCAATGAATCCACCAGCCCCGCTTTGTGTGCGCCCGTCTTGGTGCGCATGGAGAAAGTCATCATTGACTTCCATGGCCCCCCTCCGCACTACACAACGCAAAAACGTCTACTGGATCCTCGGCATCGACCACATGACCAAGTGGGTCATGGCCCGGGCTGTCCCCAAGGCAGAAGCAGTGCATGCCGCAGCGTTCTTAAAAGAAGAAGTCATCTATCGGGGAGGTGGGTGCAAAATCGTACAATGTGACAATGGCTCGCACTTCGCCAGAATATTTGCGGAGGTGGCGGCTCACTTCAATATCCAGATCGACAATGGGGCACCATACCGGCCACAGGCACAAGGTCAGGTCGAACGCATGCACGGAGCCATCACCCAGACCATCCGCAAGCTGTCAGACGAGAATGCGCCATGGGATGAGCTGCTGGAGGATATCATTTACGAGTACAACATCACACCTCACGCTTCTACCAGCTTCTCCCCCTACATGTTGCACCACGGCCAGTAACATTGGACCATGGCTACCCTGCCGCTCATGCCTGACGCACCGGTGCCGCCGCGGGAAGAGGGTTCAACGGTGGATGTCAAAGTAGAATTCACGAAACAACGGGGCGTATGGCTTCAAAGGTGTCTACAAGAGGCTCGCACTCAGGGGTCTGTCGCGGCCCAACGTGGGGTGGACCAGGCAAATGCCGGCCTCATGCTGGATGACTTTCAGGTCGGTGACGGCGTCCAGCCAAAGCGAGAAGAGGTGGGAAGAGCGCGTCAGAATGAAGCCACGCACCTCGACCAGTGCTACCAGGTATGGGCCGTCGATGGAGTCTACGTGTGGCTTGAGGGACACCACACCTCCAACATTATGGTACGCCGGGAACGTCTTGAGAGGCTCCCTGTCCGTTGGCAAGCTCTCGCGGGCGGACACCACCCACCCCGCATCAGCACCGATGATGACGTGGAGGAGGTGGCGGCTACCTTTGCCGGAAGATCTCAATCCCCAGGACGTCCACACCAGCCTCCCCCATCCATCACCACAACCCCGACCCCTGAGGTCGACATGCCTACACCTTTGGCCGGGGGGACCCGGCTTGTTTCGTTGGATATTGGGGTGCCTCCCCCGGCACGGTAGAATAAGGAGACACGCGACCAGGAAGCAGGAGCAAGTACATCACCACAGCAGGCGCGACAGAAAAGGATAGCGGAGGAGGGGGGAGAATATGTGATGGAGAAGAGGGAAATCTTTACCAACAAGCGTCATCGAGCAGGGAGAGAAAAGCTCCCCACCCGGCGACTCCGAACCCCTGAGGAGCCAACACCAGGAACCGAACCAGAGACTCGGTGACAGATGCCCCTCCGCGGGACCACGTCTGACGAGGAGCCGGAGGCCACGCAACGAAGGCCACTGCAGCGGCCACACGCCCCAAGCTTACCACGTACGGCGGATGATCGACCCGCATCGATGGAGGAAGACGCTAAACGCGGTTCGCGTTCACTGCCGCCAGTCGAGACGACACTCCGGGCACGCCTTGGGAGGCTCCAACAGCGGGTACAGGAGGTGCCGCTACCTGCAACAGTTTCACCCGGCGCGGCGCCCTAGGCGCAGGCGCCACCAGCAACAGCAGCATAGCAGCGGGCACAGGAGGTGCTGCCACCTGCAGCAGTTGCACCCGGCGCGGCGCCCCAGGCGCAGGTACCACCAGCAACAGCAGCAGAGCAGCAGACACAGGAGGTGCTGCCACCCGTAGCAGCTGTACCTGGCGTGGCGCCCCATGCGCAGGCATCACCAGCAACAGCAGCGGAGCAGCGGGCACAGGAGGTGCTGCCACCTGCAACAGCTGCACCCAGCGCGGCGCTCGAGGCGCGGGCGCCACCAGCAGCAGCAGCAGTAGAGCAGCGGGAACAGGAGATGCTGCCGCCTGCAGCAGCTGCACCCGGCGCGGCGCTCGGAGCGCGGACGCCACCAGCAGCATCAGTAGCGGAGCTGCGGGAACAGGAGGTGCTGCCTCCTGTAGTAGCTGCACCCGGCGCGGCGCCCCAGGCGTAGGCGCCACCAGCAGTAGCAGCAAAGCAGTGGGTACAGGAGGAGCTGCTGCTTACAGCAGCTGCACCCGGCGCGGCGCTCGAGGCGCGGGCGCCACCAACAGCAGCAACAGCGGAGTAGCGGGAACAGGAGGTGCTGCCTCCTGCAGCAGTTGTACCCGGCGCGGCGCCTCAGGCGCAGGCGCCACCAGCAACAGCAGCAGAATAGCGGACACAAGAGGAGCTGTCGCCTGCACCAGCTGCACCCGGCGCGGCGCTCGAGGCGCGGGCACCACCACCAGCAGTAGCAGTAGAGCAGCGGGAACAGAAGGTGCTGTCTCCTGCAGCAGCTGTACCCGGCAAGGTGCCCCAGGTGCAAGCGCTACCAGCAGCAGCAGTAGAGCAGCGGGACCAGGAGGTGCTGTCTCCTACAGCAGCTACACCCAGTGCTGTGCCCGAGGCGCGGCCACCACCAGCAGCAGCAGCAGAGCAGCGGGAACAGGAGGTGCTGTCTCCTGCAGCAGCTGTACCCGGCGCAGTGCCCCAGGCGCAGGCGCTACCAACAGCAGCAGCAGAGCAGTGGGACCAGGAGGTGCTGTCTCCTACAGCGCCTGCACCCGGTGCGGTGCCCGAGGCGCGGCCACCACGAGCAGCAGCAGCAGCGGAGCAGCGGGAACAGGAGGTGTTGCCACCTGCAGCAGCTACACCCGGTGCGGCGCCCCAGGTGCAGGCACCACCAGCAGCAATATCGGAGAAGCAGCCGAAGGAGCAACAAGAAAAGAAGCGAAAAGGGCCTCGGGGAACTCGAACAGGAGAAAAGAGGAAACGGATAGGGGTGGAGAAACGGGAAGAGGAAGGAGAACCTCCACCAGTACATGGAGAGCAGTGCAGTTTGCTCCATGCCCCTCCTTCAAGGTGGGAGCTACTTCCCCCTGATGATAGGTCCCTGTGGCCAACCAGCTCTCGGCGGGAAGCAGCGGTGGGGCCAGCACCAGAGCAAGGAGGGGAGGGGAGTCGGCAGGGAGAGCTTGAAGTGAGCATTGAAGCAGACGACCAGGATAAAGAAGAGGAAGAGGAACATACTGCTCTGCAACTCTGTGCAGCGTGCAAATACCCGGTCGCAGGAAAGGGAGAGGTGGTGTGTGAAGGATGCAAGACCGGCCTCCATTTGGCCTGCTGTGATTTGGACCTCGATATCCTGCACGACATCAAAATGTGTGAGGCCTGCGCAACAATTCTGAAGGAGAACATGGGGATTGACAGCGAGGAGGAACTGGAGAAAGAAAGGGAGGAGGAAAGGGTCCGCTCAGGCATTGGATCTGCAGCCGGAAGATCCAATGTACCGCAAGATGAGAAGGAGCCGTACGACAATTGTGAAGAGCCAATGGATGACACCACGCTGTTCCGTTTTTTTGTGTGGAGACGTCCGGTGCATTCAGCCTGCCAGGATCCAAAGATACGGATCCGCCAAAAGGTGGTCGGATGCAAGAAGTGTGTACCCCTTATGCACCAAAAGGCGGACAAAGAGGACGGGAGGAAATGCAGACCAGCTCTGAAGCGGTGGATTGAGAGGTGTGAAGTCTGCAGAGAGCCACACGACCGCATGGAAGCGAGTTGGTGCTATGAATGTAAAGCACCACTACACCCCAAATGCGGGACAGAGATTCCGGGGTTGGGACAACATTGCAAGGGTTGCATCCAGAGGCTGGTGGAGGAGGAACAGGAGGTCGGTAGGGAGGGCGGACAAGCTACCGGGCCAAGTGCGTCTGGGGTAGAAGAGACAGAGGGGTGTGGGAACTGCAAGCGGCCGGTGAGGACGCAAAAGAAGCGCTGCTTCAACTACATGGTGGCCCTCCATCATGTATGCGGGGAGGAGGAGCTACTACAGCAGAGAGCAGTGCATGTCTGCCCAGCCTGTGCCCCGCAATTGAAAGAGAGGATGCGGAAGGAGAAAGAAGAACGGGCAAAGGACGACCGGCGAGCAGCAAAAGTGGAGTGGCGCCTACGCTGCACAGAGTGTGACAATCTTGGCGCCACCGAGTGGTGCGAATGATGCCATCAGCCGCTCCTTCGGCCATGTGGGGAAATGCTGCCAGGAGTGGGACATCACTGCGACAGATGTGTGGCAAAGATGCGATTCCTCGAGGCCCGGGCACGGGAAAGGAAGCGGCAGAGAGAAGAAGAGCAGCAGGGCACGGGAGAACGGTCGGCACCACGCTCGTATGCAGAGTCCCACCCTGTGGAGCAACTCTACCGCAATGCGGTGGCATTGCCTGGACAGGAGGGAGTGGCGGCGCGGAAGGCGGTCTTGGCCATGAGGGCGCTAGGGAGCAGAGATGTGCCCAAAGTGAGAAAGAAGGTGCTGGCAATGGTAAATGAGTCATTGGCGGTGACGCCTCGATGGTGCCTCTTGAGAGACCAACAGCCAGCAGCAGCACCTCAAGTCCCAGCCCCACAAGGATCAAATGTGCCTCCCCACCCTCTTTGACCTCCGGCGAATGATCAACCTGCTCGACGCCCAGACGGACCAGGAGGACCAAGGGGACGCCAACATGGACGTGGAGATGGAATCGGAGCGGAGGGCAGGACGCCCGGGCACCCCAGGACGACGGGGCATTCCGGAGCTCCGGCCGATCATGCACCAGCGCGTCGATGGGACCACCTCACGACTCCGAGGAGGCAACAGAGGGATCGAGGAGCAGAGAGAGAACCCCAGTAGTTCTCGCTCACGAGGGGATCAACGACGGGAGGGGCGCGCGAGACACACCAAGGAGGACGAAGGGCGGCAGCCGGGGCAAACGAAGGGGTGACACGAGTCCCACGCAGTGCAAGCGCGGGATCATTGCCGCAGCAAGGAAGGAGCGAGGGGCAGCAGGGGCCCAGGATTGAAGCGGGGATGGGGCGAGGAAGAGCAAGTGGGTATGCTGGAGTAGGAGCAAGACGGGAAGGAGCATGGACCAGGAATCTGAAAGTGGAACAAAGGAAGACGAGGGGCATAGCTGTGGAAGAGGGACACGAAGAAGGGAGGACACCGCGTGCAGGCAGTTGCCCGTGGTGTGAAAAGGAGGATACACCTGCCTGCCAGGTAGTGCGGGCGTTGCATGCGTCACACGCACCAGGAATGTGGGATGGTGGATGCGGAGAAGGGGTGGCTGTGCTTGCCCTGCCAGAAGGTCAGGCACGGAATCCCCACGGAGGTGAGAATCATGCTCGAGCAGGAACACGATGCCGTGACGGGCATTGTGTGCTACGGCTGTAGAAGGAAGCTGGAAGCGCCTCATGGGAAGTGCGACTATTGCAAAAGGGCAGCACATGCTGCCTGTATTAAGACAAATGAGGAGGGACGGGACAACTGCAGCAGTTGTTGGGTACGACCACGCACTGGCACGGCAGAGGGAGACTACCCCAGTTGCCTCGGGGAATTGAGAGGAGTGACTCCGTGGTGTGAGAAGTGTGCGTACTTCTCGCACATTGAATGCGTCAAGAAGGTGGGGGAGAGGAAGCTGTGCCATGGAGGTCGCATTTTGTTGTATCAATGCCTCCGATGTACAAGGTCGCGAAGTGAGCCATGTGCCACCTGCAGGGGCCCAGTGAGGATCCGGAGGTGGTACTGCATCAGCTCCCGGCAGCGGGTACACCTTGCATGCGCTCGTCGGTACAGCAACGCGTAAACGGGGCTCCATGGACCGCTCTGTATTCCCTGTGAGGAGAGCGATGATGCAAGAAGAAGGGTGCAGGCGGAGCAGAGAGTAGTGGCGCGGCGCCTGCATGAGCAACAGCAAAGAGGGTCCGGGGAAGGAGAATGCAGGGTAACTCCATGGAGGAGCCCCAAGGCGCGGAATGAGGGAATACAGCAAGAGGGGCTCCATCGGGAATAAGAAGGAGTGAGGAGGACAAGATGGGCGGAGGAGGAGTATTCCTCACCGGAAAACGGGAAAGGGGAGGCCGCACCAGAAGGAACAAGAGATCGTTAGAAGCACAGCGGATGATCCGGCGGAAGGAAAGGATGGGATGAACGAAACCAGGAAGGAGGGACGGATGGACGGGGACGTCCAGCTTCTTTTGCGGGGGTAGGGTATAATAGTGTTAACGGTGTTTTGTTCATCCACCGGAGAATGAGAAAAAGGGAGCTAGGACCCGGGTTCAAGGAAGAAAGAAGGAAGAGCAAGGTCGACGCATCATCCAACGACCAAACAAACGAGGAAAAGAGAATTACGGGGAGGACAGTTTGACTCCGGGCAGCGATGGAGTGCGAGGCAAGATATTGTGGCGAACAATGTGAGCCGACCAGACCTGCCGAGGAGGATTGAAAGCGACCCGAGGCTGGTTTGATGGGAGCAGAGTCGCATCCAAACCGCGAGGAGAGGAGCGGTGCCCGAGACGCCTTATCCAAAGGCGTTTTGATGTGCGAGCCGTGGAACGGGGCTGGATAATGGGAAAGGATCTCGGAGAGGCGGTGCGGGAAAGGAATAAGAGGAGGAGAAGCACCAAAGAGGTCCATGCTGCTGATCAGAAGAGGCGGCTGACGAGAGCAACCCACGGATGCACCATTGCAAGCAAGCCGAGAAAACACCGACGTCAGACGTTCCTGCTCTCGACTGGCGAGACGGCGCTTGTTTTCAGAGAGCCGTGCTGCTGGACCCTCGTCTGACGTGGGCGTGGGAAGCCGGTCCTACAACCATCGGCTAAACCGAGAGATTGCTGCCCCTCGGTCTGTGACGCTCTAGTGCCAAATTTCAAAACTCTAGTGCCAACGTGTGATGCTCTAGTGCCAATGTGTGACGCTGTAGTGCCAAAGTGTGACGCTCTAGTTCCAAAGTGTGACGGTCTAGTGCCAAAGTGTGAAGCTCTAGTGCCAAAGTGTAACGCTCTGGTGCCAAAGTGTGAAGCTCTAGTGCCAAAGTCTGACGCTCTAGTGCTAAAGTTTAAAGCTCTAGTGCCAAAGTGTGACGCTCTAGTGCCAACGTGTGACACTCTAGTGCCAAAGTGTGATGCTCTAGTGCCAAAGTGTGAAGTTCTAGTGCCAAAGTGTGACGCTCTAGTGCCCTCACAAAGGTTCTTACATAGTGCCAAAGTGTGACGCTCTAGTGCCAAAGTGTGACGCTCTAGTGCCAACGTGTGACACTCTAGTGCCAAAGTGTGATGCTCTAGTGCCAAAGTGTGAAGTTCTAGTGCCAAAGTGTGACGCTCTAGTGCCAAAGTGTGAGTGACACTATAGTGCCAAAGTGTGACGCTCTAGAGCCAAAGTGTGATGCTCTAGTGCCAAAGTGAGAGGCTCTAGTGCCAAAGTTTGAAACTCTAGTGCAAAAGCGTGATACTCTAGTGCCAAAGTGTGACGCTCTAGTGCCAAAGTGTGATGATGTAGTGCCAAAGTCTGACGCTCTAGTGCCAAAGTTTGAAGCTCTAGTGCCAAAGTGTGACGCTCTAGTGCCAAAGTGTTACACTCTAGTGCCAAAGTGTGACGCTCTTGCACCAAAGTGTGAATCTCAAGTGCCAAAGTGTGACGCTCTAGTGCCAAAGTGTGACGCTCTAGTACCAAAGTGTGACGCTCTAGTACCAAAGTGTGACGCTCTAGTTTCAAAGTGTAGCACTCTATTGCAATAGTGTGACGCTCTAGTGCCAACGTGTGATGCTCCAGTGCCAAAGCTCGGAACTCAAGTGCCAAAGTGTGAGGCTCTAGTGCCAAAGTGTCAAGCTCTAGTGCCAAAGTGTGACGCTCTAGTGCCAAAGTTCGTAACTCTAGTGCCCAAGTGTGACACTCTAGTGCCAAAAGTGTCACGCTCTAGTGCGAAAGTGTGACTCTCCCGTGCCAAAGTGTGACGCTCTAGTGCCATAGTGTGAAGCTCTACTGCCAAAGTGTGATGCTCTAGTACCAAAGTGTGAAGGTCTAGTGCCACAGTGTGACGCTCTAGTGCCAAAGTGCGAAGCGCTAGTGCCAGATTGTGACGCTCTAGTGCCAAAGTGTGACACTCTAGTGCCAAAGTGTGATGCTCTAGTGCCAAAGTATGATGCTCTAGTGCCAAAGTGTGACGCTCTAGTCCCAAAGTGTGACGCTCTTGTGCCAAAGGGTGACGCTCTAGTACCAAAGTGTGACGCTGTAGTGCCAAAGTGCGGTGCTCTAGTGCCAAAGGGTGATGCTCTAGTGCCAAAGTGTGAAGCTCTAGTGCCAGGGTGTGAAGCTCTTGTGTCAAAGTGTGCACTCTAGTGCCAAAGTGTGACGCTCCAGTGCCAAAGCTCAAAACTCTACCGTAACATGTGATGCTCTAGTGCCAACATGTGACGCTCTAGTCCCAAACTGGGACGCTCTAGTTCCAACGTGTGACACTCTAGTACCAATGTATGAAGCTCTAGTGCCAATGTGTGACTCTCCCATGCCAAGGTGTGACGATCTAGTGCCAAAGTGTGACGTTCTAGTGCCAAAGTGTGAAGGTCTAGGGCCAAAGTGTGATGCTCTAGTGCCAAACGTGTGACGCTCTAGTGCCAAAGTGTGACGCTCTAGTGCCAAATTGTGACGCTCCAATGCCAACGTTTGGAGCTCTAATGCCAAAGTGTGATGCTCTAGTGCCAAAGTGTGACTCTCTAGTGTCAAAGTGTGACGCTCTAGTGCCAAAGTGTAGAGCTCTAGTGCCAAAGTGTGATGCTCAAGTGCCAAAGTGTGACGCTCTAGTGCCAAATTGTGACGCTGTAGTGCCAAAGTCCGACGCTCTATTGCCAGAGTTTGAAGCTCTAGTGCCAAAGTGTGACGCTCTAATGCCAAACTGTGACACTCTAGTCCTAAAGTGTGACGCTCTAGTGCCAAAGTGTGTTTCTCTAGTGCCAAAGTTTGATGCTCCAGTGCCAAAGTGTGAGGCTCTAGTACCAGCGTGTGACGCTCTAGTGCCAAAGTGTGACACTCTAGTTCCAAAGAGCAACACTCTATTGCCAAAGTGAGATGCTATAGTGCCAAAATGTGACGCTCTAGCGCCCAAGTTCGAAACTCTAGTGCCAAAGTGTGACACTCTAGTGCCAAAGTGCGACGCTCTAGTTCCAAGGAGTGACGCTCTAGTGCCAAAGTGTGAAGCTCTAGTGCCAAAGTGTGACGCTCTAGTGCCAGAGTGTGACGCTCTAGTGTCAAAGTCTGACGCTCTAATGCCAAAGTTTGGAACTCTAGTGCCAAAGTGTGACGTTCTAGTGCCAAAGTGTGACGCTCTAGTGCCAAAGAGTGATGCTCTAGTGCCAAAGTGTGACACTCTAGTGCCAAAGGCTGAAACTATAGTGCCCAAGTGTGACGCTTTAGTACGAAAGTGTGACGCTCTATTGCCAAAGTGTGACTCTCCTCTGCCAAAATGGGACGCTCTAGTGCCAAAGTGTGAAGCTCTAGTGCCCAAGCGTGACGCTCTAGTACCAAAGTGTGAACGTCTAGTGCCACATTGTGACGCTCTAGTGCCAAAGTGTGAAGCGCGAGAGCCAAAGTAAGACGCTCTAGTGCCAAAGTGTGACGCTCTAGTGCTAACGTGTGATGCTCTAGTGCCAAAATGTGACGCTCTAGTGCCAACGTGTGACGCTCTAGTGCCAAGGTGTGACACTCTAGTGCCACATTTTGAGGCTCTATCACCAAAGTTTGAAACTCTAGTGCCGAAGTGTGATGCTCTAGTGCCAAAGTGTGACGCTCTAGTGCCAAAGTGTGACGCTGTAGTGCCAAAGTCTGTCGCTCTAGTACCAAAGTTTGAAGCTCTAGTGCCAAAGTTTGATGCTCTAGTGCCAAATTGTTACACTCTAGTACCAAAATATGACGCTCTTGTGCCAAAGTGTGAATCTCTACTGCCAACGTATGGCGCTATAGTGCCTAAGTGTGACGCTCTAGTACCAAAGTGTGATGCTCTAAAACCAAGGTATGACGCTCTAGTTCCAAAGTGCGACACTCTAGTGCCAAAGTGTGACGCTCTAGTGCCAAAGTGTGACGTTTTAGTGCCAACATTCAAAACTCTAGTGCCAAAGTGTGAGGCTCTTGTGCAAAAGTGCGACGCTCTAGTGCCAAAGTGTGACGCCCTAGTACCAAATTGTGAAGGTCTAGTGCCACAGTGTGACGCTCTAGTGCCAAAGTGTGAAGCTTAAGTGCCAAAGTGTGGCTCTCTAGTGCCAAATTCTGACGCTCTAGTGCCAGAGTTTGAAGCTCTAGTGCCAAAGTGTGTGACGCTCTAGTGCAAAAGTGTGACACTCTAGTGCCAAAGTCTGACGCTCTAGTGCCAAAGTGTGAATATCTTGTGCCAAAGTGTGATGCTCTAGTGCCAAAGTGTGACGCTCTAGTGCCAAAGTCTGACGCTCTAGTGCCAAAGTGTGACGCTCTAGTTCCAAAGTGCGACACTCTATTGCCAAAGTGTGACGCTCTAGTGACACACTGACACTCTAGTGCCAAAGTTTGCAACTCTAGTGCTAAGGTATGACGCTCTAGTGCCAAAGTGTGACACTATAGTGCCAAAGTGTAACGCTATACTTCCAAGGAGCGACGCTCTAGTGCCATAGTGTGAAGCTCTAGTGCCAGATGGTGACGCTCTAGTGCCAAAGTGTGACGCTCTAGTGTCAAAGTGTGATGCTCTAGTGCCAAAATATTGAAATCTAGTGCCAAAGTGTGACGGTCTAGTGCCAAGGTTTGAAGCTCCAGTGCCAAAGTGTGATGCTCTAGTGCCAAAGTGTGATGGTGTAATGCAAACGTGTGACGCTCGAGTGCCAAAGTGTGAACTTCTGGTGCCAAAGTGTGACGCTCTAGTGCCAACGTTTGGAGCTCTAGTTCCAAAGTATGATGCTCTAGTGCCAATGTGTGACGCTGTAGTGCCAAAGTGTGACGCTATAGTGCCAAAGTGTGGAGATCTAGTGCCAAAGTGTGATGCTATAGTGCCAAAGTGTGACACTCTAGTGCCAAAGTGTGACGCTCTAGTGCCAAAGTGTGACGCTCTAGTGCCAAAGTGTGACGCTCTAGTGCCAAAGTTAGAAATCCAGTGCCCAAGTGTGACGCTCTAGTACGAAAGTGTGGTGCTCTATTGCCAAAGTGTGAGTCTCCTATGCCAAAGTGTGACGGTCTAGTGCCAAAGTGTGAAGCTCTAGTACCCGAGTGTGAAGCACCAGTGCCAAAGTGTGACGCTCTAGTGCCAAATTAAGACGCTCAAATGCCAAAGTGTGACGCTCTAGTGCCAATGTGTGACGCTCTAGTGCCAAAGTGTGACACTCTAGTACCAAAGTCTGACGCTATAGTGCCGAAGTGTGAGACTTTAGTGCCAAAGTTTGAACCTCTAGTTCCAAAGTGTGATGCTCTAGTGCCAAAATGTGACACTCTAGTTCCAAAGTGTGACGCTGTAGTGTAAAAGTCTGACGCTATAGTGCCAACGTTTGATGCTCTAGTGCCAACGTGTGACGCTCTACTACCAAATTATTACAATCTAGTGCCAAAGTATGACGCTCTTGTGCCAAATTGTGAACCTCTAGTGCCAAAGTGTGACGCTCTAGTGCCAAAGTGTGTCGCTCTCGTACCAAAGTGTGACGCTCTACTGCCAAAGTGTGATGCTCTAGTTCAAAAGTGCGACACTCTATTGCAAGAGTGTGATACTCTAGTGCCAAAGTGTGACGCTCTAGTGCCAAAGTTCAAAACTCTAGTGCCAAAGTCCGAGGCTCTAGTGCCAAAGTGTGACGCTCAAGTGCGAAACTGTGACGCTCTAGTACCAAAGTGTGCAGGTCTAGTGCCAAAGTGTGACGCTCTAGTGCCAAAGTGTGACGCTCGAGTGCCAAAGTGTGACGCTCAAGTGCCAAAGTGTGATGCTCTAGTCTCAAGGTGTGAAGCTCTTGTGCCAAAGGGTGACTCTCTAGTGCCAAAGTTTGACGCTCTAGTGCCAAAGTGTGAGGCTCTAGTGCCAAAGTGTGACGCTCTAGTGCCAAAAGTGTGACACTCTAGTGCCAAATTGTGATGCTCTAATGCCAATGTTTGGAGCTCTAGTGCCAAAGTGTGACGCTCTAGTGCCATATTGTGCTGTTGTAGTGCCAAAGTCTGACGCTCTAGTGCCAGAGTTTGAAGCTCTAGTGCCAAAGTTTGTGACGCTCTAGTGTCAAAGTGTTACACTCTAGTGCCAAAGTGTGACGCTCTAGTGCCAAAGTGTGAATCTATAGTGCCAAAGTGTGATGCTCTAGTGCCAAAGTGTGACGCTCTAGTACCAAAGTGTGACGCTCTTGTGCCAAAGTGTGACGCTTTAGTTCCAAAGTGTGACACTCTATTGCCAAAATTTGACGCTCTAGTTGCACACTGACGCTCTAGTGCCAAAGTTTGAAACTCTAGTGCCAAAGTGTGACGCTCTAGTGAAAAAGTGTGACGCTCTACTTCCAAGGAGTGACGCTCTTGTGCCAAAGTGTGAAACTCTAGTGCCAAAGTGTGACGCTCTAGTGTCAAAGTGTGACTCTCTAGTGCCAAAGTGTGGAACTATAGTGCCAAAGTGTGATGCTCTAGTGCCTTTGTGTGAAGCTCCAGTGCCAAAGTGTGATGGTCTACTGCAAAAGTGTGACGCTCGAGTGCCGAAGAGTGAAGCTCTAATGCCAAAGTGTGACGCTCTAGTGCCAACGTTTGGAGCTCTAGTTCCGACGTGTGACACTCTACTGCCAAAGTGTGACGCTGTAGTGCAAAAGTGTGATGCTATAGTGCCAAAGTGTGGAGCTCTAGTGCCAAAGTGTGATGCTCTAGTGCCAAAGTGTGACAGCCTAGTGCCAAAGTGTGATGCTCTAGTGCCAAGGTGTGATGCTCTAGTGCCAAAGTGTGACGCTCTAGTGCCAAAGTGTGATGCTCTAGTTCCAAAGTGCGACACTCTATTGCCAGAGTGTGACGCTCTAGTTGCACACTGATGCTCTAGTGCCAAAGTTTGAAACTATAGTGCCAAAGTGTGACGCTTTACTTCCAAGGAGTGACGCTCTAGTGCCAAAGTGTGAAACTCTAGTGCCAAATTGTGACGCTCTAGTGCCAAAGTGTGACGCTCTAGTGTCAAACTGTGACGCTCTAGTGCCAAAGTTTGGAACTATAGTGCCAAAGTGTGACGCTCTAGTGCCAAGGTGTGAAGCTCCAGTGCCAAAGTGTGATGCTGTAGTGCCAAAGTGTGATGGTCTACTGCAAAAGTGTGACGCTCGAGTGCCGAAGTGTGAAGCTCTAGTGCCAAAGTGTGACGCTCTAGTGCCAACGTTTGGAGCTCTAGTTCCGAAGTGTGACGCTCTACTGCCAAAGTGTGACGCTGTATTGCCAAAGTGTGATAATATAGTGCCAAAGTGTGGAGCTCTAGTTCCAAAGTGTTATGCTCTAGTGCCAAAGTGTGACAGTCTAGTGCCAAAGAGTGATGCTCGAGTGCCAAAGTGTGACGCTCTAGAGCCAAAGTGTGACACTCTAGTGCCAAAGTTCGAAATGAAGTACCCAAGTGTGACGCTCTAGTACGAAAGTGTGACGCTCTATTGCCAAAGTGTGACTCTCCTGTGCCAAAGTGTGATGCTCTAGTGCCAATGTGTGAAGCTCTAGTACCCAAGTGTGAAGCTCTAGTGCCAAAGTGTGACGCTATAGTGCCAAAGTGTGACGCTCAACTGCCAAAGTGTGACGCTCTAGTGCCAAAGTGTGATGCTCTAGTGCCAAGATGTGACACTCTAGTTCCAAAGTATGACGCTGTAGTGCCAAAGTCTGACGCTTTAGTGCCAACGTTTGAAGCTCTAGTGCCAAAATGTGACGCTCTAGTACTAAACTATTACACTCTAGTGCCAAAGTATGACGCTCGTGTGCCAAAGTGTGAATCTATAGTGCCAATCTGTGATGCTCTGGTGCCAAAGTGTGAAGCTCTAGTACCAAAGTGTGACGCTCGAGTGCCAAAGAGTGACGCTCTAGTTCAAACGTGCGACACTCTATTGCAGGAGTGTAACGCTCTAGTGCCAAAGTGCGACGTTGTAGTGCCAATGTTTGGAAATCTAGTTCCAAAGTCTGAGGCTCTAGTGCCAAAGTGTGACACTCAAGTGCGAAAGTGTGACGCTCTAGTGTCAAAGTGTGACGCTCTAGTGCCAAAGTGTGACGCTGTAGTGCCAAAGTGTGACGCTCTAGTGCCAAAGTATGACAGTCTAGTCCCAAAGTGTGACGCTCTTGTGCCAAAGGGTGACGCTCTAGTGCCCAATTGTGACGCTCTAGTGCAAAAGTGTGATGCTCTATTGCCTGAGTGTGAAGCTCTAGTGCCAAAGTGTGAAGCTCTTGTGTCAAAGTGTGACGCTCTAGTGCCAAAGTGTGACGCTCTAGTGCCAAAGTTCGAAACTCTAGTGCCAACGTGTGATGCTCTAGTGCCAATGTGTGACGCTGTAGTACCAAAGTGTGACGCTCTAGTGCCAAAGTGTGACGCCCTAGTGCCAAAATGTGACGCTCTAGTGCCAAAGTGCGAAACTCTAGTGCCAAAGTGTGATGCTCTAGTGCCAAAGTGTGAAGCTCTTGTGTCAAAGTGTGACGCTCTAGTGCCAAAGTGTGACGCTCTAGTGCCAAAGTTCGAAACTCTAGTGCCAACGTGTGATGCTCTAGTGCCAATGTGTGACGCTGTAGTACCAAAGTGTGACGCTCTAGTTCCAAAGTGTGACGCTCTAGTGACAAAGTGTGAAGCTCTAGTGCCAAAGTGTAATTCTCTGGTGCCAAAGTGTGAAGCTCTAGTGCGAAAGTATGACGCTCTAGTGCCAAAATTTGAAGCTCTAGTGCCAAAGTGTGACGCCCAAGTGCCAAAATGTGACGCTCTAGTGCCAAAGTGCGACGCTCTAGTGCCAACGTGTGACGCTCTAGTTCCAAACTGCGACGCTCTAGTACCAAAGTGTGACGCTCTAGTACCAACGTATGAAGCTCTTGTGCCAAAGTGTGATGCTCTAGTGCCAAAGTGTGACGATCTAGTGCCAAACTGTGACGTTCTAGTGCCAAAGTATGAAGGTCTAGTGCCAAAGTGTGATGCTCTAGTGCCAAACATGTGACGCTCTAGTGCCAAAGTCTGACGCTCTAGTGCCAAATTGTGACGCTCTAATGCCAACTTTTGGAGCTCTAGTGCCAAAAGTGTGATGCTCTAGTGCCAAAGTCTGCGATGTAAAGCCAAAGTGTGATGCTCTAGTGCCAAAGTGCAGAGCTCTAGTGCCAAAGTATGATGCTCTTGTGCCAAAGTGTGACGCTCTAGTGCCAAAGTGTGACGCTATAGTGCCAAAGTCTGACGCTCCATTGCCAGAGTTTGAAGCTCTAGTGCCAAAGTGTGACGCTCTAGTGCCAAAGTGTGACACTCCAGTCATAAAGTGTGATGCTCTAGTGCCAAAGTGTGTTTCTCTAGTGCCAAAGTGTGATGCTCTAGTGGCAAAGTGTGACGCTCTAGTACCAGCGTGCAACACTCTAGTGCCAAAGTGTGACGCTCTAGTTCCAAAGTGCGACACTTAATTGTCAAAGTGAGATGCTCTAGTGCCAAAATGTGATGCTCTAGTGCCCAAGTTCGAAACACTAGTGCCAAAGTGTAACACTCTAGTGCCAAAGTGTGACACTATAGTGCCAAAGTGTGACGCTCTAGTTCCAAGGAGTGACACTCTAGTGCCAAAGTGTGAAGCTCTAGTGCCAAAGTGTGACGCTCTAGTGCCAATGATGACGCTCTAGTGTCAAAGTGTGACTCTCTAATGCCAAAGTGTGGAACTACAGTGCCAAAGTGTGACGCTCCAGTGCCATGTTGTGAAGCTCTAGTGCCAAAGTGTGATGCTCTAGTGCCAACGTGTGACGCTCGAGTGCCAAAGTGTGAATCTCTAGTGCCAAAGTGTGACGCTATAGTGCCAAAGTGTGACGCTCAAGTGCCAAAGTGTGACGCTCTAGTGCCAACATGTTACGCTCTAGTTCCAAACTGGGACGCTCTAGTGCCAAAGTGTGACACTCTAGTACCAACGTAGAAGCTCTAGTGCCAATGTGTGACTCTCCCGTGCCAAAGTGTGACGATCTAGTGCCAAAGTCTGACGTTCTAGTGCCAAAGTGTGAAGGTCTAGGGCCAAAGTGTGATGCTCTAGTGCCAAACGTGTGACGCTCTTGTGCCAAAGTGTGACGCTCTAGTGCCAAATTGTGACGCTCAAATGCAAACGTGTGGAGCTCTAGTGCCAAAGTTTGATTCTCTAGTGCCAAAGTGTGACTCTGTAGTGTCAAAGTGTGACGCTCTAGTGCCAAAGTGTAGAGATCTAGTGCCAAAGTGTGATGCTCAAGTGCCAAAGTGTGATGCTCTAGTGCCAAAATGTGACGCTGTAGTGCCAAAGTCCGACGTTCTATTGCCAGAGTTTGAAGCTCTAGTGCCAAAGTGTGACGCTCTAGTGCCAAAGTGTGACACTCTAGTCCTAAAGTGTGACGCTATAGTGCCAAAGTGTGTTTATCTAGTGCCAAAGTGTGATGCTCTAGTGCCAATGTGTGACGCTCTAGTACCAGCGTGTGACGCTCCAGTGCCAAAGTGTGACGCTCTAGTTCCAAAGAGCAACACTCTATTGCCAAAGTGAGATGCTCTAGTGCCAAGATGTGACGCTCTAGAGCCCAAGTTCGAAACTCTAGTGCCAAAGTGTGACACTCTAGTGCCAACGTGTGACACTCTACTGCCAAAGTGTGACGCTCTAGTTCCAAGGAGTGACGCTCTTGTGCCAAAGTGTGAAGCTCTAGTGCCAACGTGTGACGCTCTAGTGCCAAAGTGTGACGCTCTAGTGTCAAAGTGTGATGCTCTAATTGCAAAGTATGGAACTCTAGTGCCAAAGTGTGATGCTCTAGTGCCAAAGTGTGACACTCTAGTGCGAAAGAGTGATGCTCTAGTGCCAACATGTGACGCTCTACTGCGAAAGTTTGAAACTATAGTGCCCAAGTGTGACGCTTTCGTGCGAAAGTGTGACGCTCTATTGCCAAAGTGTGACTCTCCTCTGCCAAAGTGGGACGCTCTAGTGGCAAAGTGTGAAGCTCTAGTGCCCAAGCGTGATGCTCTAGTGCCAAATTGTGAACGTCTAGTGCCACATTGTGACGCTGTAGTGCCAAAGTGTGAAGCGCTAGAGCCTAAGTAAGACGCTCTAGTGCCAAAGTTCGACGCTCTAGTGCTAACATGTGACGCTCTAGTGCGAAAGTGTGACGCTCTAGTGCCAACGTGTGACGCTCATGTGCCAACATGTGACGCTCTAGTGCCAAATTGTGAGGCTCTGTCGCCAAAGTTTGAAACTCTAGTGCCGAAGTGTGATGCTCTAATGCCAAAGTGTGACGCTCTAGTGCCAAAGTGTGACGCTGTAGTGCCAAATTCTGACGCTCTAGTACCAAAGGTTGAAGCTCTAGTGCCAAAGTGTGACGCTCTAGTGCCAAATTGTTACACTCCAGTGCCAAAATATGACGCTATTGTGCCAAAGTGTGAATCTCTACTGCCAAAGTGTGACTCTCTAGTCCCAAAGTGTGATGCTCTAGTACCAAAGTATGATGCTCTAGTTCCAAAGTGCGATGCTCTAGTGCCAAAGTGTGACGCTCTAGTGCCAAAGTGTGACACTCTAGTGCCAACGTTCAAAACTCTAGTGCCAAAGTGTGAGGCTCTAGTGCCAAAGTGCGACGCTCTAGTGCCAAATTGTGACGCTCTAGTACCAAATTGTGAAGGTCTAGTGCCACAGTGTGACGCTCTAGTGCCAAAGTGTGAAGCTTAAGTGCCAAAGTGTGGCGCTCTAGTACCAAAGTGTGACGCTCTAGTGCCAAAGTGTGAGGCTCTAGTGCTAAAGTGTGACGCTCTAGTGCAAAAGTGTGACACTCTAGTGCCAAATCGTGATGTTCTAACGCCAATGTTTAGAGCTCTAGTGCCAAAGTGTGACGCTCTAGTGCCAAATTGTGACACTGTAGTGCCAAAGTCTGACGCTCTAGTGCCAGAGTTTGAAGCTCTAGTGCCAAAGTGTGTGACGCTCTAGTGCCAAAGTGTGACACTCTAGTGCCAAAGTGTGACGCTCTAGTGCCAAAGTGTGAAGCTCTAGTGCCAAAGTGTGACGCTCTAGTGCCAGAGTGTGACGCTCTAGTGCCAATGTTTGGAGCTCTAGTGCCAAAGCGTGACGCTCTAGTACCAACGTGTGACGCTGTAGTGCCAAAGTCTGACGCTCTAGTGCCAGAGTTTGAAGCTCTAGTGCCAAAGTGTGTGACGCTCTAGTGCCAAAGTGTGACACTCTAGTGCCAAAGTGTGACGCTCTAGTGCCAAAGTGTGAATCTCTAGTGCCAAAGTGTTATGCTCTAGTGCCAAAGTGTGACGCTCTAGTGCCAAAGTCTGACGCTCTAGTGCCAAAGTGTGACGCTCTGGTTCCAAAGTGCGACACTCTATTGCCAAAGTGTCACGCTCTAATGGCACACTGACGCTCTAGTGCGAAAGTTTGAAACTCTAGTGCCAAAGTGTGACGCTCTAGTGCCAAAGTGCGACACTCTAGTGCCAAAGTCTAACGCTATACTTCCAAGGAGCGACGCTCTAGAGCCATAGTGTGAAGCTCTAGTGCAAGATTGTAACGCTCTAGTGCCAAAGTGTGAGGCTCTAGTGTCAAAGTGTGATGCTCTAGTGCCAAAATGTTGAACTCTAGTGCCAAAGTGTGACGCTCTAGTGCCAAGGTGTGAAGCTCCAGTGCCAAAGTGTGATGCTCTAGTGCCAAAGTGTGATGGTGTAATGCAAACGTGTGACGCTCGAGTGCCGAAGTGTGAACCTCTAGTGCCAAAGTGTGACGCTCTAGTGCCAATGTTTGGAGCTCTAGTTCCAAAGTATGACGCCCTAGTGCCAAATGTGACGTTGTAGTGCCAAAGTGTGACGCTATAGTGCCAAAGTGTGGAGGTCTAGTGCCAAAGTGTGATGCTATAGTACCAAAGTGTGACACTCTAGTGGCAAAGTGTGACGCTCTAGTGCCAAAGTGTGACGCTCTAGTTCCAAAGTGTGACGCTCTAGTGCCAAAGTTCGAAATCCAGTGTCCAAGTGTGACGCTCTAGTACGAACGTGTGATGCTCTATTGCCAAAGTGTGACTCTCCTGTGGCAAAGTGTGACGCTCTAGTGCCAAAGTCTGAAGCTCTAGTACCCAAGTGTGAAGCACTAGTGCCAAAGTGTGACGCTCTAGTGCCAAATTGTGACGCTCAAATGCCAAAGTTTGATGCTCTAGTGCCAAAGTGTGACGCTCCAGTGCCAAAGTGTGACACTCTAGAACCAAAGTGTGACACTATAGTGCGGAAGTGTGAGGCTTTAGTGCCAAAGTTTGAAACTCTAGTGCCAAAGTGTGATGCTCTAGTGCCAAAATGTGATGCTCTAGTTCCAAAGTGTGACGCTGTAGTGCCAAAGTCTGATGCTATAGTGCCAATGTTTGAAGCTCTAGTGCCAATGTGTGACGCTCTAGTACCAAATTATTACTCTCTAGTGCCAACGTATGACGCTCTTGTGCTAACGTGTGAATCTCTAGTGCCACAGTGTGACGCTCTAGTGCCAAGGTGTGACGCTCTAGTACGAAAGTGTGACGCTCTAGTGCCAAAGTGTGACGCTCTAGTTCAAAAGTGCGACACTCTATTGCAAGAGTGTGACGCTCTAGTGCCAAAGTGTGACGCTCTAGTGCCAAAGTTCAAAACTCTAGTGCCAAAGTCCGAGGCTCTAGTGGCAAAGTGTGATGCTCAAGTGCGAAACTGTGAAGCTCTAGTACCCAAGTGTGAAGCGCTAGTGCCAAAGTGTGACGCTCTAGTGCCCAATTGTGACGCTCAAATGCCAAACTGTGACGCTCTAGTGCCAAAGTGTGATGCTCTAGTGCCAAAGTGTGATGCTCTAGTGCCTAAGTGTGACGCTCTAGTGCCGAAGTATGAGGCTTTAGTGCCAAAGTTTGAAACTCTAGTGCCAACGTGTGATGCTCTAGTGCCCAAATATGACGCTCTAGTTCCAAAGTATGACGCTGTAGTGCCAAAGTCTAACGCTATAGTGCCAACGTTTGAAGCTCTAGTGCCAAAGTGTGACGCTCTAGTACTAGATTATTACACTCTAGTGCCAAAGTATGACGCTCGTGTGCCAAAGTGTGAATCTCCAGTGCCAAAGTGTGACGCTCTGGTGCCAAGGTGTGATGCTCTTGTAGCAAAGTGTGACGCTCTAGTGCCAAAGAGTGATGCTCTAGTTCAAATGTGCGACACTCTATTGCAGGAGTGTGATGCTCTAGTGCCAAAGTGCGACACTCTAGTGCCAATGTTCGGAACTTTAGTTCCAAAGTCTGAGGCTCTAGTGCCTAAGTGTGACGCTCAAGTGCGAAAGTGTGACCCTCTAGTGTCAAAGTGTGACGATCTAGTGCCAAAGTGTGACGCTGTAGTGCCAAAGTGTGACGCTCTAGTGCCAAAGTGTGACAGTCTAGTCCCAATGTGTGACTCTCTTGTGCCAAAGGGTGACGCTCTAGTGCCCAAGTTTGACACTCTAGTGCAAAAGTGTGATGCTCTATTGCCAGAGTGTGAAGCTCTAGTGCCAAAGTGTGAAGCTCTTGTGTCCAAATGTGACGCTCTAGTTCCAAAGTGTGACGCTATAGTGCCAAAGTTCGAAACTCTAGTGCCAACGTGTGACGCTCTAGTGCCAATGTGTGATGCTGTAGTACCAAAGTGTGACGCTCTAGTTCCATAGTGTGACCCTCTAGTGCCAGAGTGTGAAGCTCTACTGCCAAAGTGTAATACTCTCGTGCCAAAGTGTGAAGCTCTAGTGCCAAAGTAAGATGCTCTAGTGCCAAAATTTGAAGCTCTAGTGCCAAAGTGTGACGCTCAAGTGCCAAAATGTGACGCTCTAGTGTTAAAGTGTGACGCTCTAGTGCCAACGTGTGACGCTCTAGTTCCAAACTGGGATGCTCTAGTACCAAAGTGTGACGCTCTAGTACCAACGTATGAAGCTCTAGTGCCAACGTGTGACGCTCTAGTGCCAAAGTGTGACGATCTAGTGGCAAAGTGTGACGTTCTAGTGCCAAAGTATGAAGGTCTAGTGTCAAATTGTGATGCTCTCGGACCAAACGTGTGACGATCTAGTGCCAAAGTGTGACGCTCTAGTGCCAAATTGCGATGCTCTAATGCCAATGTTTGGAGCTCTAGTGCCAAAAGTGTGATGCTCTAGTTCCAAAGTGTGACGCTGTAAAGCCAAAGTGTGACTCTCTAGTGCCAAAGTATAGAGCTCTAGTGCCAAAGTGTGATACTCTTGTGCCAAAGTGTGACGCTCTAGTGCCAAAATGTGTCGCTGTAGTGCCAAAGTCTGACGCTCTGTTGCCAGAGATTGAAGCTCTAGTGCCAAAGTGTGACGCTCTAGTGCCAAAGTGTGACACTCCAGTCGTAAAGTGTGGTGCTCTAGTGCCAGTTTATGTTTCTCTAGTGCCAAAGTGTGATGCTCTAGTGGTAAAGTGTGATGCTCTAGTACGAGCGTGTGACACTCTAGTGCCAAAGTGTGACGCTCTAGTTCCAAAGTGCAACAATCTACTGCCAAAGTGAGATGCTCTAGTGCCAAAGTGTGACGCTCTAGTGCCCAAGTTCGAAACTCCAGTGCCAAAGTGTAACACTCTAGTGACAAAGTGTGACGCTCTAGTTCCAAGGAGTGACGCTCTAGTGCCAAAGTATTAAACTCTAGTGCCAAAGTGTGACGCTATAGTGCCAACGTGTGACGCTCTAGTGTCAAAGTGTGACCCTCTAATGCCAAAGTGTGGAAATGTAGTGCCAAAGTGTGACGCTTCAGTGCCAAGGTGTGAAGCTCTAGTGCCAAAGTGTGATGCTATAGTGCCAAAGTGTGATGCTCTAGTGCCAACGTGTGATGCTCGAGTGCCAAAGTGTGAAGCTCTAGTGCCAAAGTGTGACGCTCTAGTGCCACCGTTTGGAGCTCTAGTTGCAGAGTGTGACGCTCTAGTGCCAAAGTGTGACGCTGTAGTGCCAAAGTGTGACGCTATAGTGCCAAAGTGTGGAGCTCTACTGCCAAAGTGTGATGCTATAGTGCCAAAGTGTGACGCTCTAGTGCCAAAGTGTGACGCTCTAGTGCCAACGT
>SZWC01001054.1:63311-79833 GCA_023375785.1 Penium margaritaceum | reverse complement strand
GCTCTAGTGCCAAAGTGTGACGCTCTAGTGCCAAAGTGTGACGCTGTAGTGCCAAAGTGTGACGCTATAGTGCCAAAGTGTGGAGCTCTACTGCCAAAGTGTGATGCTATAGTGCCAAAGTGTGACGCTCTAGTGCCAAAGTGTGACGCTCTAGTGCCAAAGAGTGATGCTCTAGTGCCAAAGTGTGACGCTCTAGTGCCAAAGTGTGACACTCTAGTGCCAAAGTGTGACGCTCTAGTGCCAAAGTTTGAAACTATAGTGCCCAGGTGTGATGCTTTGGTACGAAAGTGTGAGGCTCTATTGCCAAAGTGTGACTCTCTTGTGCCAAAGTGTGACGATGTAGTGCCAAAGTGTGAAGCTCTGGTGCCCACGTGTGACGCTCTAGTGCCAAATTGTGAAGGTCTAGTGCCACAGTGTGACCCTCTAATGCCAAAGTGTGAAGCGCTAAAGCCAATGTGAGACGCTCTAGTGTCAAAGTGTGACGCTATAGTGTCCAAGTGTGACGCTCTAGTGCCAAAGTGTGACGCTCTAGTGCCAACGTCTGACACTCAAGTGCCAAAGTGTGACGCTCTAGTGCCAACGTGTGAGGCTCTAGTGCCAAAGTGTGACGCTCTAGTGCCAAAGTGTGACACTATAGTGCCAAATTGTGATGCTGTAATGCAAATGTTTTGATCCCTAGTGCCAAAGTGTGAGGCTCTAGTGCCAACGTTTGACGCTGTAGTGCCAAAGTCAGACGCTCTAGTGCCACAGTTTGAAGCTCTAGTGCGAAAGTTTGACACTCTAGTGCCAACGTCTGAATGTCTAGTGCAAAAGTGTGATGCTCTAGTGCCAAAGTGTGACACTATAGTACCAAAGTGTGACAATCTAGTGCCAAAGTGTGACGCTCTAGTTCCAAAGTGTGACACTCTATTTCCAAAGTGTGACGCTCTAGTGGCACACTGACACTCTAGTGCCAATGTTTGAAACTCTAGTGCCAAAGTGTGACGCTCTAGTGCCAAAGTGTGACACTCTAGTGCCAAAGTGTGACGCTCTACTTCCAAGGAGTGACGCTCTAGTGCCAATGTGTGAAGCTCTAGTGCCAAATTGTGACGCTCTAGTGCCAAAGTGTGACGCTCTAGTGCCAAAGTGTGACACTCTAGTGCCAAAGTGTGACGCTCTACTTCCAAGGAGTGACGCTCTAGTGCCAATGTGTGAAGCTCTAGTGCCAAATTGTGACGCTCTAGTGCCAAATTGTGACTCTCTAGTATAAAAGTGTGACGCTCTAGTGCCAAAACTTGGAACTCTAGTGCCAAAGTGTGACGCTCTAGTGCCAAGGTGTGAAGCTCCAGTGCCAAAGTGTGATGCTCTAGTGCCAAAGATTGATGGTCTAATGCAAAAGTGTGACGCTCGAGTGCCAAAGTGTGAAGCTCTAGTGCCAAAGTGTGACTCTCCTGTGCCAAAGTGTGACACTCTAGTGCCAAAGTGTGAAGCTGTAGTGCCCAAGTGTGACGCTCTAGTGCCAAAGTGTGAAGGTCTAGTGCCACAGTGTGACGCTCTAGTGCCAAAGTGTGAAGCGCTAGAACCAAAGTGAGACGCTCTAGTGCCAAAGTGTGATGCGATGGTGTCAAAGTGTGACGCTCTAGTGCCAAAGTGTGACGCTCTAGTGCCAACGTGTGACACTGGAGTGCCAAAGTGTGACGCTCTAGTGCCAAAGTGTGAGGCTCTAGTGCCAAAGTGTGACGCTCTAGTATTAGAGTGTGACACTCTAGTGCCAAATTGTGATGCTGCAATGCCAATGTTTTGAGCTCTAGTGCCGAAGTGTGACCCTCTTGTGCCAACGTTTGACACTGTAGTGCCAATGTCAGATGCTCAAGTGCCAGAGTTTGAAGCTCTAGATCCAAAGAGTGTGACGCTCTAGTGCCAAAGCGTGACACTCTAGTGCCAAAGTGTGACGCTCTAGTGCCAACGTGTGAATCTCTAGTGCAAAAGTGTGATGCTCTAGTGCCAAAGTGTGACGCTCTAATACCAAAGTGTGACAATCTAATGCTAAAGTGTGACGCTCTAGTTCCAAAGTGCGACACTCTATTGCCAAAGTGTGACGCTCTAGTGGCACACTGACGCTCTAGTGCAAAAGTTTAAAACTCTAGTGCCAAAGTGTGACGCTCTAGTGCCAATGTGTGACACTCTAGTGCCAACGTGTGACGCTCTACTTTGAAGGATTGATGCTCTAGTGCCAATGTGTGAAGCTCTAGTGCCAAATTGTGATGCTCTAGTGCCAAAGTGTGATACTCTAGTGTCAAAGTGTGACTCTCTAGTGCCAAAACGTGGAACGCTAGTGCCAAAGAGTGACGCTCTAGTGCCAAGGTGTGAAGCTCCAGTGCCAAAGTGTGATGCTCTAGTGCCAAAGATTGATGGTCTAGTGCTTAAGTGTGACGCTCGAGTGCCAAAGTGTGAAGCTCTAGTTCCAAAGTGTGACTCTATAGTGCCAAAGTGTGACGCTGTAGTGCCAAAGTGTGACGCTATAGTGCCAAAGTCTGGAGCTCTAGTGCCAATGTGTGACACTCTAGTGCCAAAGTGTGACACTCTAGTGCCGAAGTGTGCCGCTATAGTGCCAAAGTGTGAAGCTCTAGTACCCAAGTGTGAAGCGCTAGTGCCAAAGTGTGACGCTCTAGTGCCAAATTGTGACGCTCAAATGCCAAAGTGTGACGCTCTAGTGCCAAAGCGTGACGCTATAGTGCCAATGTGTGACGCTCTAGTGCCAAAGTGTGACACTCTAGTGCCAAAGTGTGAGACTCTAGTGCCAAAGTTTGAAACTCTAGTGCCAAAGTGTGATGCTCTAGTGCCAAAGTGTGACGCTCTAGTTCAGAAGTGTGACGCTGTAGTGCCAAATTCTGACGCTATAGTGCCAAGGTTGAATCTCTAGTGCCGTAGTGTGACGCTCTAGTGCCAAATTATTATACTCTAGTGCCAAAGTGTGACGCTCTTATGCCAAAGTGTGACGCTCTAGTACCAAAGTGTGACGCTCTAGTGCCAAAGTGTGACGCTCTAGTTCCAAAGTGCGACACTCTATTGCAAGAGTGTGATGCTCTAGTGCCAAAGTGTGACGCTCTAGTGCCAAAGTTCAAAACTCTAGTGCCAAAGTCTGAGGCTCTAGTGCCAAAGTGTGACGCTCAAGTACAAAACTGTGATGCTCTAGTACCAAAGTGTGAAGGTCTAGTGCCACAGTGTGACGCTCTAGTGTGAAAGTGTGAAGCGCCATTGCCAAAGAGTAACGCTCTAGTGCCAAAGTGTGACGCTCTAGTGCCAAAGTGTGACACTCTAGTGCCAAAGTGTGACGCTCTAGTGCCAAAGTGTGACGCTATAGTGCCAAGGTGTGAAGCTCGAGTGCCAAAGTGTGATGCTCTAGTGCCAAAGATTGATGGTCTAGTGCAAAAGTGTGACGCTCGAGTGCCAAAGTGTGAATCTCTAGTTCCAAAGTGTGATGCTATAGTGCCAAACTGTGACGCTGTAGTGCCAAAGTGTGACGCTATAGTGCCAAAGTCTGGGGCTCTAGTACCAAAGTGTAATGCTCTAGTGCCAAAGTGTGACGCTCTAGTGCCAAAGTGTGACGCTCTAGTGCCAAAGTGTGACACTCTTGTGCCAAAGTATGACGCTCTAGTGCCAACGTTCGAAATCTAGTGCCCAAGTGTGATGCTCTAGTACGAAAGTGTATGCTCTATTGCCAAAGTGTGACTCTCCTGTGCTAAAGTATGCCACTCTAGTGCCAAAGTACGAAGCTCTAGTACCCAAGTGTGAAGCGCTAGTGCCAAAGTGTGACGCTCTAGTGCCAAATTGTGACGCTCAAATGCCAACGTGTGACGCTCTAGTGCCAAAGTGTGACGCTCTAGTGCCAAAGTGTGACGCTCTAGTGCCAAAGTGTGACGCTCTAGTGCCGAAGTGTGAGGCTCTAGAGTTTCAAACTTTAGAAAGAAGTTTGAAACTCTAGTGCCAAAGTGTGATGCTCTAGTGCCAAAGTGTGACGCTCAAATGCCAACGTGTGACGCTCTAGTGCCAAAGTTCAAAACTCTAGTGCCAAAGTCTGAGGCTCTAGTGCCAAAGTGTGACGCTCTAGTGCCAAAGTGTGACGCTCTAGTGCCGAAGTGTGAGGCTCTAGAGTTTCAAACTTTAGAAAGAAGTTTGAAACTCTAGTGCCAAAGTGTGATGCTCTAGTGCCAAAGTGTGACGCTCTACTTCAGAAGTGTGACGCTGTAGTGCCAAAGTCTGACGCTATAGTGCCAAAGTTTGAAGCTCTAGTGCCGAAGTGTGACGCTCTAGTGCCAAATTATTACATTCTAGTGCCAAAGTGTGACGCTCTTGTGCCAAAGTGTGACGCTCTAGTACCAAAGTGTGACGCTCTAGTGCCAAAGTGTGACGCTCTAGTTCCAAAGTGTGACACTCTATTGCAAGAGTGTGACGCTTTAGTGCCAAAGTGTGACGCTCTAGTGCCAAAGTTCAAAACTCTAGTGCCAAAGTCTGAGGCTCTAGTGCCAAAGTGTGACGCTCAAGTGCGAAAGTGTGACGCTCTAGTACCAAAGTGTGAAGGTCTAGTGCCACAGTGTGACGCTCTAGTGTGAAAGTGTGAAGCGCCATTGCCAAAGAGTGACGCTCGAGTGCCAAAGTGTGACGCTCTAGTGCCAAAGTGTGCCGCTCTTGTGCCAAAGTATGACGCTCTAGTGCCAAAGTGTGACGCTCTAGTCCGAAAGTGTGACGCTCGTGTGCCAAAGGGTGACGCTCTAGTGCCCAAGTGAGACGCTCTAGTGCCAAAGTGTGATGCTCTAGGGCCAACGTGTGATGCTCTAGTGCCAGAGTGTGAATCTCTAGTGCCAAAGTGTGAAGCTCGTGTGTCAAAGGGTGACGCTATAGTGTCAAAGTGTGACGCTCTAGTGCCAAAGTTTGAAAATCTAGTGCCAACGTGTAATGCTCTAGTGCCAATGTGTGACGCTGTAGTGCCAAAGTGTGACGCTATACTTCCAAAGTGTGACGCTCTAGTACCAAAGTGTGAAGCTCTAGTGCCAAAGTGTAACACTCTGGTCCCAAAGTGTGAAGCTATAGTGCCAAAGTTTGAAGCTCTAGTGCCAAAGTGTGACACTCAAGTGCCAAAATGTGACGCTTTAGTGCCAAAGTGTGACGCTCTAGTGCCAAAGTGGGATGCTCGAGTGCTAAATTGTGACGCTCTAGTACCAAAATATGAAGCTCTACTGCCAAAGTGTGAGGCTCTAGTGCCAGAGTGTGACAATCTAGAGCAAAAGCATGACGTTCTAGTTCCAAAGTGTGAAGGTCTAGTGCCAAAGTGTGACGCTCTAGTGCCAAACGCGTGACGCTCTAGTGCCAGAGTGTGATGGTCTAGTACCAAAGTGTGATGCTCTAATGCCACTTTTGGAGCTCTAGTACCAAAGTGTGACGTGCTAGTGCCAAAGTGTGGCGCTGTAGTGCCAAAGTGTGACGCTCTATTGCCAAAGTGTGGAGCTCTAGTGCCAAAGTGTGATGCTCTAGTGCCAAAGTGTGACGCTCCAGTGCCAAAGCTAACGATGTAGTGCCAATGTCTGACGCTCCAGTGCCAAAGTTTGAGGCTCTAGTGCCAAAGTGTCACGCTCTAATGCCAAAGTGTGACACTCTAGTGCGAAAGTGTGACACTCCAGTGCCAAAGTGTGAATCTCTAGTGCCAAAGTGTGATGCTCTAGTACCAAAGTGTGACGCTCTAGTACCAAAGTGTGACGCTCAAGTGCCAAAATGTGACGCTCTAGCTCCAAAGTGCGACACTCTATTGCCTAAGTGTGAAGCTATAGTGCCAAAGTGTAACGCTCTACTGCCAAAGTGTGAAGGTCTAGTGCCACAGTGTGACGCTCTAGTGCCAAAGTGTGAAGCGCTAGTGCTAAAGTGTGACGCTCTAGTGCCAATTTGTGACGCTCTAATGCCAAAGTCTGATGCTTTAGTGCCAAAGTGTGACTCTCTAGTGCCAAAGTGTGACGCTCTAGTGCTGAAGTGTGACGCTCTAGTGCCGAATTGTGAGGCTCTAGTGCCAAAGTTTGAAACTGTTGTGCCAAAGTGTGATGCTCTAGTGCCAAAGTGTGACGCTCTCGTTCCAAATTGTGACGCTGTAGTGCCAACGTCTGACGCTCTAGTGCCAAAGTTTGAAGCTCTAGTGCCAACGTGTGACACTCTAGTGCCAGGTTGTCACACTCTAGTGCCAAAGTGTGACGCTCTTGTGCCAAAGTGTGAATGTCTAGTGCCAAAGTGTGACGCTCTAGTGCCAAAGTGTGTCGCTCTATTTCCAAAGTGCCACACTCTATTGCAAGAGTGTGATGCTCTAGTGCCAAAGTGTGACGTTCTAGTGCCAACACTCAAAACTCTAGTGCCAAAGTGTGAGGTTCTAGTGCCAAAGTGTGACGCTCTACTTCACAAGTGTGACGCTGTAGTGCCAAAGTCTGACGCTATAGTGCCAAAGTTTGAAGCTCTAGTGCCGAAGTGTGACGCTCTAGTGCCAAATTATTACATTCTAGTGCCAAAGTGTGAGGTTCTTGTGCCAAAGTGTGACGCTCTAGTACCAAAGTGTGACGCTCTAGTGCCAAAGTGTGACGCTCTAGTTCCAAAGTGCGACACTCTATTGCAAGAGTGTGACGCTCTAGTGCCAAAGTGTGACGCTGTAGTACCAAAGTGTGACGCTCAAGTGCCAAAATGTGACGCTCTAGTTCCAAAGTGTGACACTCTATTGCCTAAGTGTGAAGCTTTAGTGCCAAAGTGTAACGCTCTACTGCCAAAGTGTGAAGGTCTAGTGCCAAAGTGTGACGCTCTAGTGCCAAAGTGTGAAGCGCTAGTGCTAAAGTGTGAGATTCTAGTGCCAATTTGTGACGCTCTAATGCCAAAGTCTGATGCTCTAGTGCCAAAGTGTGACTCTCTAGTGCCAAAGTGTGACGCTCTAGTGCTGAAGTGTGACGCTCTAGTCCCGAAGTGTGAGGCTCTAGTGCCAAAGTTTGAAACTTTTGTGCCAAAGTGTGATGCTCTAGTGCCAAAGTGTGACGCTCTCGTTCCAAAGTGTGACGCTGTAGTGCCAACGTCTGACGCTCTAGTGCCTAAGTTTGAAGCTCTAGTGCCAACGTGTGACGCTCTAGTGCCAGGTTGTTACACTCTAGTGCCAAAGTGTGACGCTCTTGTGCCAAAGTGTGAATGTCTAGTGCCAAAGTGTGACGCTCTAGTGCCAAAGTGTGACGCTCTAGTATCAAAGTGTGACGCTCTAGTGCCAAAGTGTGTCGCTCTAGTTCCAAAGTGCCACACTCTATTGCAAGAGTGTGATGCTCTAGTGCCAAAGTGTGACGTTCTAGTTCCAAATTCAAAACTCTAGTGCCAAAGTGTGAGGTTATAGTGCCAAAGTGTGACGCTCAAGTGCCAAAGTGTAACGCTCTAGTACCAAAGTGTGAAGGTCGAGTGCCACAGTGTGATGCTCTAGTGCCAAAGTGTGAAGCACCAGTGCCAAAGTGTGACGCTTTAGTGCGTAAGTGTGACACTCCAGTGCCGAAATGTGACGCTCTAGTGCCAAAGTGTGACGCTCTGGTGCCAATGTGTGATGCTCTAGTCCCAACGTGTGACGCTCTTGTGCCAAAGGGTGACACTCTAGTCCCCAAGTGTGACGCTCTAGTGCCAAAGTGTGATATTCTAGTGCCAGAGTGTGACGCTCTAGTGCCAGAGTGTGAAGCTCTAGTGCCAAATTCTGAGGCTCTTGTGTCAAAGTGTGACGCTCTAGTGCCAAAGTGTGACGCTCTGGTGCCAAAGTTCGAAACTCTACTGCCAACGTGTGATGCTCTAGTGCCAATGTGTGATGCTGTAGTGCCAAATTGTGACGCTCTAGTTCCAAAGTGTGATGCTCTAGAGTCAAAGTGTGAAGCTCTTGTGCCAAAGTGTAACGCTCTGGTGCCTAAGTGTGAAGCTATAGTGCCAACGTATGACGCTCTAGTGCCAGAGTTTGAAGCTCTAGTGCCAAGGTGTGACGCTCAAGTGCCAAAATGTGATGCTCTAGTGCCAAAGTGTGACGCTTTAGTACCAAAGTGGGACGCTCTGGTGCTAAAGTGTGATGCTCTAGTACCAAAATATGAAGCTCTAGTGCCAAAGTGTGACGCTCTACTGCCAAAGTGTGACAATCTAGTGCCAAAGTGTGACGTTCTAGTACAAAATTGTGAAGGCCTAACGCCAAAGTGTGATGCTCTAGTGCCAACGTGTGACGCTCTAGTGCCAAAGTGTGATGCTCTAGTGCCAAAGTGTGACGCTCAAATGCCAACGTTTGGAGCTCTAGTGCAAAAGTGTGACGCTCTAGTGCCAAAGTGTGACGCTATAGTGCCAAAGTGTGACGCTCTAGTGCCAACGTGTGGAGCTCCAGTGCCAAAGTGTGATGCTCTAGTGCCAATGTGTGACGCTTTACTGCCAAAGTGTGACGATGTAGTGCCAAAGTCTGACGCTCTAGTGCCAAAGTTTGAAGCTCTAGTGCCAATTTGTGACGCTTTAGTGCCAAAGTGTGACTCTCTAGTGCCAATGTGTGACGCTCTAGTGCCAAAGTGTGAATCTCTAGTGCCAGAGTGTGATGCTCTAGTACCAAAGTGTGACGCTCTAGTACCAAAGTGTGACGCTCTATTGCCAAAATGTGACGCTCTACTTCCAAATTGCGACACTCTATTGCCAAAGTGTGAAGCTCTAGTGCCAAAGGGTAACACTTTGGTGCCAAAGAGTGAAGCTCTAGTGCCAAGGTATGACGCTGTAGTGCCAAAGTGTGAAGCTCTAGTGCCAAAGTGTGATGCTCAAGTGCCAATGTGTGACGCTCTAGTGCCAAAGTGTGACGTTATAGTGCCAAAGTGTAAAGGTCTACTGCAAAAGTGTGATGCTCTAGTGCCAAACGTGTGACACTCTAGTGCTTACGTGTGATGCTCTAGTGCCAAAGTGTGACGCTCTAATGCCAACGTTTGGAGCTCTAGTGCCAAAGTGTGACGCTCTAGTGCCAAAGTGTGACGCTGTAGTGCCAAAATGTGATGCTCTAGTGCTAAAGTGTGACCCTCTAGTGCCAAAGTGTGGAGCCCTAGTGCCAAAGTGTGCTTCTCTAGTGCCGAAGTGTGACGCTCTAGTGCCAAAGTGTGACGCTCGAGTGCCAAAGTGTGACGTTCTAGGTCCAAAGTGTGACGCTCTAGTTGCAAAGTGTGAAGCTCTAGTGCCAAAGTGGGATGCTCTAGTTTCAAAGTGTAAAGCTCTAGTGCCAAAGTGTGAAGATCTAGTGCCAAGGTGTGATGCTCAAGTGCCAAGGTGTGACCCTCTAGTGCTAAAGTGTGACGCTCTAGTGCCAAAGTGGGACGCTCTAGTGCAAGTGTGACGCTCTAGTACCAAAGTGTGAAGCTCTAGTGCCAACGTGTGACGCTCTAGTTCCAAAAGTGTAACGCTCTAGTACCAAAGTGTAAAGATCTAGTGCCAAAGTGTGAAGGTCTAGTGCCAAAGTGTGACGCTCTAGTGCCAAAGTATGACACTCTAGTGCCAAATTGTGATACTCTAGTGCCAAAGTGTGATTCTCTAGTGCCAAAGTTCGAAGCTCTAGTATCCAAGTGTAACGCTCTAGTGCCATGGTGTGACGCTCTAGTCCCAAAGTGTGACTCCTTAGTGCCAAACTGTCACACTCTAGTGCCAAAGTGCGAAGCTCTAGTACCAAAGTGTGACACCCTAGTGCAAAATGTGAAGCTCTAGTGCCAAAGTGTGAAGCTCTAATGCCAAAGTGTAACGCTATAGTGCCAAAGTGTCATGCTCTAGTGCCAAAGTGGGACACTCTAGTTCCAAGTGGAATGCTCTCGTGCCAAAGTGTGATGCTCTAGTGCCAAAGTGCAAAGCTCTAGTGCCAAAGTGTACCGCTCTAGTGCTAAAGTGTGATGCTCTAGTGCCAAAGTGTGAAGGCATAGTGTGGAAGTGTGAAGCTCTAATGCCAACGTGTGACGATCTTTTGCTAAAGTGTGACGCTATAGTACCAAAGTGTGACGCTCTAGTGCTAAAGTGTGAAGCACTAGTGCCAAAGTGTGATTCTCTAGTACCAAAGTGTGACGCTATAGTGCCAAAGTGGGATGCTCTAGTGCCAATGTGTGACAGTCTAGTGCCAAGGTGCAGAGCTCTAGTGCCAAAGTGTGACACTCTAGTGCCACAGTGTGAAGCTCTAGTGCCAGAGTGTGATGCTCTAGTGCCAAAGTGTGACGCTCTAGTGCCAAAGTGTGAAGCTCTAGTGCCAAAGTGTGATGCTCTAGTACCAAAGTGTGACGCTATAGTGCCAAAGTGGGATGCTCTAGTGCCAATGTGTGACAGTCTAGTGCCAAGGTGCAGAGCTCTAGTGCCAAAGTGTGACACTCTAGTGCCACAGTGTGAAGCTCTAGTGCCAGAGTGTGATGCTCTAGTGCCAAAGTGTGACGCTCCAGTGCCAAAGTGTGACGCTCTGGTGCGGAAGTGTGAAGCTCTAGTGCCAAAGTGTGATGCTCTAGTATCAATGTGTGATGCTCTAGTGCCAAAGTGTGACGCTCTAGTGCCAAAGTGTGAAGCTCTAGTGCCAAAGTGTGACGCTCGTGTGCCAAAGTGTGAAGCTCTATTACCAAAATGTGAAGCTCTCGTACCAAAGTATGACGCTCTAGTTCCAAAGTGTGAAGCTCTAGTCGCAAAGTGTGACACTCTGGTGCCAAAGGGTGATGCTCTAGTGCCAAAGTGTGACGCTCTAGTGCCAAAGTGTGATGCTCCAGTGCCAAATTGTGACGCTCTAGTGCCAAAGTATGAAGCTATAGTGCCAACGTGTGAAGCTCTTGTGCCAAAGTGTGACGCTCCAGTGCCAAAGTGTGACGCTCTAGTGCCTACGTTTGAAACTCTAGTGCCAAACTGTGATGTTCTAGTACAAATGTCTGACGCTCTAGTGCCAAAGTGTGACGCTCAAGTTCCAAAGTGTGACGCTCTAGTGCCAAAGTGTAAAGCTCTAGTGCCAAAGTGTAACGCTCTGGTGCCAAAGTGTGAAGCTCTAGTCCCAAAGTCTGACGCTCTAGTGCCAAAGTGTGAAGCTCTAGTGCCAAAGTGTGACGCTCAAGTGCCAAAGTGTGACACTCTTGTGCCAAAGTGTGACTCCCTAGTGCCAATTGGGACGCTCTAGTGCCAAAGTGTGACGCTCTAGTGCCAAAGTGTGACACTCTAGTGCCAAAGTGTGACGCTCTAGTGCCAATGTGTGACGCTCTAGTGCCGAAGTGTGAGGCTCTAGTGCCAAAGTTTGAAACTCTAGTGCCAAAGTGTGATGCTCTAGTGCTAAAGTGTGACGCTCTTGTACCAAAGTGTGACGCTCTAGTACCAAAGTGTGACGCTCTAGTGCCAAAGTGTGACGCTCTAGTTCCAAAGTGTGACACTCTATTGCAAGAGTGTGACGCTCTAGTGCCAAAGTGTGATGCTCTAGTGCCAAAGTTCAAAACTCTAGTGCCAAATTCTGAGGCTCTAGTGCCAAAGTGTGACGCTCAAGTGCGAAAGTGTGATGCTCTAGTACCAAAGTGTGAAGGTCTAGTGCCACAGTGTGACGCTCTAGTGTGAAAGTGTGAAGCGCCATTGCCAAAGAGTGACGCTCTAGTGCCAAAGTGTGACGCTCTAGTGCCAAATTGTGACGCTCTAGTGCCAAAGTGTGACGCTCTAGTGCCAAAGTGGGACGCTCTAGTCCGAAAGTGTGATGCTCGTGTGCCAAAGGGTGACACTCTAGTGCCCAAGTGTGACGCTCTAGTGCCAAAGTGTGATGCTCTAGGGCCAAAGTGTGATGCTCTAGTGCCAGAGTGTGAAGCTCTAGTGCCAAAGTGTGAAGCTTGTGTGTCAAAGTGTGACGGTATAGTGTCAAAGTGTGACGCTCTAGTGCCAAAGTTCGAAAATCTAGTGCCAATGTGTAATGCTCTAGTGCCAATGTGTGACGCTGTAGTGCCAAAGTGTGACGCTATAGTTCCAAAGTGTGACACTCTAGTACCAAAGTGTGAAGCTCTAGTGCCAAAGTGTAACGCTCTAGTGCCAAAGTGTGAAGCTATAGTGCCAAAGTTTGAAGCTCTAGTGCCAAAGTGTGACGCTCAAGTGCCAAAATGTGACGTTTTAGTGCCAAAGTGTGACGCTCTAGTGCCAAAGTGGGATGCTCGAGTGCTAAAGTGTGACGCTCTAGTACCAAAATATGAAGCTCTAGTGGCAAAGTGTGACGCTCTAGTGCCAGAGTGTGACAATCTAGTGCAAAAGTGTGACGTTCTAGTTCCAAAGTGTGAAGGTCTAGTGCCAAAGTGTTACGCTCTAGTGCCAAACGCGTGACGCTCTAGTGCCAGAGTGTGATGCTCTAGTACCAAAATGTGACGCTCTAATGCCACTTTTGGAGCTCTAGTACCAAAGTGTGACGCGCTAGTGCCACAGTGTGGCGCTGTAGTGCCAAAGTGTGATGCTCTATTGCCAAAGTGTGGAGCTCTAGTACCAAAGTGTGATGCTCTAGTGCCAAAGTGTGACGCTCTAGTGCCAAAGCGTGACGATGTAGTGCCAACGTCTAACGCTCTAGTGCCAAAGTTTGAAGCTCTAGTGCCAAAGTGTGAAGCTCTAATGCCAAAGTGTAGCGCTCTAGTGCCAATTTGTGACGCTCTAATGCCAAAGTCTGACGCTCTAGTGCCAAAGTGTGAGGCTCTAGTGCCAAAGTGTGACGCTCTAGTGCTAAAGTGTGACGCTCTAGTGCCGAAGTGTGAGGCTCTACTGCCAAAGTTTGAAACTCTTGTGCCAAAGTGTTATGCTCTAGTGCCAAAGTGTGACACTCTCGTTCCAAAGTGTGACGCTGTAGTGCCAAAGTGTGACGCTTTAGTACCAAAGTGTGAAGGTCTAGTGCCATAGTGTGACGCTCTAGTGCCAAAGTGTGAAGCGCCAGTGCCAAAGTGTGATGCTTTAGTGCCTAAGTGTGACACTCTATTGCCGAAATGTGACGCTCTAGTGCCAAAGTGTGACGCTCTGGTGCCAACGTGTGACGCTCTAGTCCCAACGTGCGACGCTCTTGTGCCAAAGAGTGACGCTCTAGTGCCCAAGTGTGACGCTCTAGTGCCAAAGTGTTATATTATAGTGCCAGAGTGTGACGCTCTAGTGCCAGAGTGTGAAGCTCTAGTGCCAAAGTGTGAGGCTCTTGTGTCAAAGTGTGACGCTCTAGTGCCAAAGTGTGACTCTCTGGTGCCAAAGCTTGAAACTCTAGTGCCAACGTGTGATGCTCTAGTGCCAATGTGTAACGCTGTAGTGCCAAATTGTGACGCTCTAGTTCCAAAGTGTGATGCTCTAGAGCCAAAGTGTCAAGCTCTTGTGCCAAAGTGTAACGCTCTGGTGCCAAAGTGTGAAGCTATAGTGCCAACGTATGACGCTCTAGTGCCAGATTTTGAAGCTCTAGTGCCAAGGTGTGATGCTCAAGTGCCAAAATGTGACGCTCTAGTGCCAAAGTGTGACGCTTTAGTACCAAAGTGGGACGCTCTGGTGCTAAAGTGTGACGCTCTAGTACCAAAATATTAAGCTCTAGTGCCAAAGTGTGACGCTCTGGTGCCAAAGTGTGACAATCTAGTGCCAAAGTGTGACGTTCTAGTGCCAAAGCGTGAAGGCCTAACGCCAAAGTGTGATGCTCTAGTGCCAACGTGTGACACTCTAGTGCCAAAGTGTGATGCTCTAGTGCCAAAGTGTGACGCTCAATTGCCAACGTTTGGAGCTCTAGTGCAAAAGTGTGACGCTCTAGTGCCAAAGTGTGACGCTATAGTGCCAAAGTGTGACGCTCTAGTGCCAAAGTGTGGAGCTCTAGTGCCAAAGTGTGATGCTCTAGTGCCAAAGTGTGACGCTCTACTGCCAAAGTGTGACAATGTAGTGCCAAAGTGTGACGCTCTAGTGCCAAAGTGTGGAGCTCTAGTGCCAAAGTGTGATGCTCTAGTGCCAAAGTGTGACGCTCTACTGCCAAAGTGTGACAATGTAGTGCCAAAGTCTGACGCTGTAGTGCCAAAGTTTGAAGCTCTAGTGCCAAATTGTGACGCTTTAGAGCCAAAGTGTGACTCTCTAGTGCCAAAGTGTGACGCTCTAGTGCCAAAGTGTGAATCTCCAGTGCCAGAGTGTTATGCTCTTGTACCAAAGTGTGACGGTCTAGTACCAAAGTGTGACACTCTATTGCCAAAATGTGACACTCTAGTTCCAAATTGCGACACTCTATTACGAAAGTGTGAAGCTCTATTGCCAAAGGGTAACACTTTGGTGCCAATGTGTGAAGCTCTAGTGCCAAGGTATGACGCTGTAGTGCCAAAGTGTGAAGCTCTAGTGCCAAAGTGTGACGCTTAAGTGCCAATGTGTGACGCTCTAGTGCCAAAGTGTGACGTTATAGTGCCAAAGTGTAAAGGTCTACTGCAAAAGTGTGATTCTCTAGTGCCAAACGTGTGACGCTCTAGTGCTGAAGTGTGATGCTCTAGTGCCAAAGTGTGACGCCCTAATGCCAACGGTTGGAGCTCTAGTGCCAAAGTGTGACGCTCTAGTGCCAAAGTGTGATGCTGTAGTGCCAAAATGTGACGCTCTAGTGCCAAAGTGTGACCCTCTAGTGCCAAAGTGTGGAGCCCTAGTGCCAAAGTGTGCTTCTCTAGTGCCAAAGTGTGACGCTCTAGTGCCAAAGTGTGACGTTATAGTTCCAAAGTGTGACGCTCTAGTAGCAAAGTGTAAAGCTCTAGTGCCAATGTGTGAAGGTCTAGTGCCAAGGTGTGACGCTCAAGTGCCAAAGTGTGACCCTCTAGTGCTAAAGTGTGACGCTCTAGTGCCAAAGTGTGACCCTCTAGTGCCAAAGTGTGGAGCCCTAGTGCCAAAGTGTGCTTCTCTAGTGCCAAAGTGTGACGCTCTAGTGCCAAAGTGTGACGCTCGAGTGCCAAAGTGTGACGTTATAGTTCCAAAGTGTGACGCTCTAGTAGCAAAGTGTAAAGCTCTAGTGCCAATGTGTGAAGGTCTAGTGCCAAGGTGTGACGCTCAAGTGCCAAGGTGTGACCCTCTAGTGCTAAAGTGTGACGCTCTAGTGCCAAAGTGGGATGCTCTAGTGCAAGTGTGACGCTCTAGTACCAAAGTGTGAAGCTCTAGTGCCAGCGTGTGACGCGCTAGTTCCAAAAGTGTAACACTCTATTACCAAAGTGTAACGATCTAGTGCCAAAGTGTTAAGGTCTAGTGCCAAAGTGTGACGCTCTAGTGCCAAAGTATGACACTCTAGTGCCAAATTGTGATACTCTAGTGCCAAAGTGTGATGCTCTAATGCCAAAGTTCGAAGCTCTGGTGTCCAAGTGTGACCCTCTAGTGCCATAGTGTGACGCTCTAGTGCCAAAGTGTGACTCCTTAGTGCCAAACTGTCATGCTCTAGTGCCAAAGTGCGAAGCTCTAGTACCAAAGTGTGACACCCTAGTGCCAAAGTGTGAAGGCCTAGTGCCACAGTGTGACGCTCTAGTGCCAAAGTGTGAAGCTCTAATGCCAAAGTGTAACGCTATAGTGCCAAAGTGTGACGCTCTAGTGCCAAAGTGGGACACTCTAGTGCCAAGTGGGATGCTCTCGTGCCAAAGTGTGGTGCTCTAGTGCCAAAGTGCGAAGCTCTAGTGCCAAAGTGTACCGCTCTAGTGCCAAAGTGTGATGCTCTAGTGCCAAAGTGTGAAGATACAGTGTGGAAGTGTGAAGCTCTAATGCCAACGTGTAACGATCTTTTGCTAAAGTGTGACGCTATAGTACCAAAGTATGACGCTCTAGTACTAAAGTGTGAAGCACTAGTGCCAAAGTGTGATGCTCTAGTACCAAAGTGTGATGCTCTAGTGCCAAAGTGGGATGCTCTAGTGCCAATGTGTGACAGTCTAGTTCCAAGGTGCAGAGCTCTAGTGCCAAAGTGTGACACTCTAGTGCCACAGTGTGAAGCTCTAGTGCCAGAGTGTGATGCTCTAGTGCCAAAGTGTGACGCTCCAGTGCCAAATTGTGACGCTCTGGTGCGAAAGTGTGAAGCTCTAGTGCCAAAGTGTGATGATATAGTGCCAATGTGTGATGCTCTAGTGCCAAAGTGTGACGCTCTAGTGCCAAAGTGTGAAGCTCTAGTGCCAAAGTGTGACGCTCGTGTGCCAAAGTGTGAAGCTCTATTACCAAAGTGTGAAGCCCTCGTACCAAAGTGTGACGCTCCAGTTCCAAAGTGTGAAGCTCTAGTCCCAAAGTGTGACACTCTGGTGCCAAAGGGTGATGCTCTAGTGCCAAAGTGTGACGCTCTAATGCCAAAGTGTGATGCTCTAGTGCCAAATTGTGATGCTCTAGTGCCAGAGTATGAAGCTCTAGTGCCAACGTGTGAAGCTCTTGTGCCAAAGTGTGACGCTCCAGTGCCAAAGTGTGACGCTCTAGTGCCTAAGTTTGAAACTCTAGTGCCAAAGTGTGACGCTCAAGTTCCAAAGTGTGACGCTCTAGTGCCAAAGTGTGACGCTCTAGTGCCAAAGTGTGACGCTCTAGTGCCAAAGTGTGA
>SZWC01001054.1:52907-63226 GCA_023375785.1 Penium margaritaceum | reverse complement strand
CAAATGTCTGACGCTCTAGTGCCAAAGTGTGACGCTCAAGTTCCAAAGTGTGACGCTCTAGTGCCAAAGTGTAAAGCTCTAGTGCCAAAGTGTAACGCTCTGGTGCCAAAGTGTGAAGCTCTACTGCCAAAGTATGACGATCTAGTGCCAAAGTGTGAAGCTCTAGTGCCAAATTGTGACGCTCAAGTGCCAAAGTGTGACGCTCTTGTGCCAAAGTGTGACTCCCTAGGGCCAATTGGGACGCTCTAGTGCCAAAGTGTGACGCTCTAGTGCCAAACTGTGATGATTTAGTGCCAAAGTGTGATGTTCTAGTGCGAAAGTGTGAAGGTCTAGTGCCAAAGTGTGACGCTCTAGTGCCAAAGTGGGACGCTCTAGTGCCAAAGTGTGACGCTCTTGTGCCAAAGTATGACGCTCTAGTGCCAAAGTTCGAAATCTAGTGCCCAAGTGTGACGCTCTAGTACGAAAGTGTTACGCTCTATTTCCAAAGTGTGACTCTCCTGTGCCAAAGTGTGCCGCTCTAGTGCCAAAGTGTGAAGCTCTAGTACCCAAGTGTGAAGCGCTAGTGCCAAAGTGTGACGCTCTAGTGCCAGGTTGTGACGCTCAAATGCCAAAAGTGTGACGCTCTAGTGCCAAAGTGTGACGCTCTAGTGCCAAAGTGTGACGATCTAGTGCCAAAGTGTGATGCTCTAGTGCCAAAGTGTGACGCTCTAGTCCCAACGTGTGACGCTCTTGTGCCAAAGGGTGACGCTCTAGTGCCAAAGTCTGACGCTCTAGTGCCAAAGTGTGACGCTCTAGTGCCGAAGTGTGAGGCTCTAGTGCCAAAGTTTGAAACTCTAGTGCCAAAGTGTGATGCTCTAGTGCCAAAGTGTGACGCTCTAGTTCAGAAGTGTGACGCTGTAGTGCCAAAGTCTGACGCTATAGTGCCAAAGTTTGAAGCTCTAGTGCCGAAGTGTGACGCTCTAGTGCCAAATTATTACACTCTAGTGCCAAAGTGTGACGCTCTTGTGCCAAAGTGTGACGCTCTAGTACCAAAGTGTGACACTCTAGTGCCAAAGTGTGACGCTCTAGTTCCAAAGTGCGACACTCTATTGCAAGAGTGTGACGCTCTAGTGCCAAAGTGTGACGCTCTAGTACCAAAGTTCGAAACTCTAGTGCCAAAATCTTAGGCTCTAGTGCCAAAGTGTGACGCTCAAGTGCAAAAGTGTGACGCTCTCGTACCAAATTGTGAAGGTCTAGTGCCACAGTGTGACACTCTAGTGTGAAAGTGTGAAGCGCCATTGCCAAAGAGTGACGCTCTAGTGCCAAAGTATGATGCTCTAGTGCCAAAGTGTGAAGCTCTAGTGCCAAAGTGTGACGCTCTAGTGCCAAAGTGTGACGCTCTAGTCCGAAAGTGTGACGCTCTTGTGCCAAAGGGTGACGCTCTAGTGCCCAAGTCTGACGCTCTAGTGCCAAAGTGTGATGCTCTAGGGCCAAAGTTTGACGCTCTAGTGCCAGAGTGTGAAGCTCTAGTGCCAAAGTGTGAAGCTCGTGTGTCAAAGTGTGACGCTCTAGTGCCAAAGTTCGAAACTCTAGTGCCAACGTGTAATGCTATAGTTCCAATGTGTGACGCTGTAGTGCCAAAGTGTGACGCGATAGTTCTAAAGTGTAACGCTCTAGTACCAAAGTGTGAAGGTCTAGTGCCAAAGTGCAATGCTCGAGTGCCAAAGTGTGAAGGTCTAGTGTCAAAGAATGACACTCTAGTGCCAAAGTTTGAAGCTCTAGTGCCAAAGTGTGACTCTCAAGTGCCAAAATGTGACGCTTTAGTGCCAAAGTGTGACGCTTTAGTGCCAAAGTGGGATGCTCGAGTGCTAAAGTGTGACGCTCTAGTACCAAAACATGAAGCTCTAGTGCCAAAGTGTGACGCTCTAGTACCAGAGTGTGACAATCTAGTGCCAAAGTGTGACGTTCTAGTTCCAAAGTGTGAAGGACTAGTGCCAAAGTGTGATGCTCTAGTGCCAAACGCGTGATGCTCTAGTGCCAAAGTGTGATGCTCTAGTACCAAAGTGTGACGCTCTAATGCCAACGTTTGGAGCTCTAGTGCCAAAGTGTGACGCGCTAGTGCCAAAGTGTGGCGGTGTAGTGCCAGAGTGTGATCCTCTATTGCCAAAGAGTGGAGCTCTAGTGCCAAAGTGTGATGCTCTAGTACCAAAGTTTGACGCTCTAGTGCCAAAGCGTGACGATGTAGTGCCAACGTATGACGCTCTAGTGCCAAAGGTTGAAGCTCTAGTGCCAAAGTGTGACGCTCTAGTGCCAACGTGTGACACTCTAGTGCCAAAGTGTGTCACTCTAGTGCCAAAGTGTGAATCTCTAGTGCCAAAGTTTGATGCTCTAGTACTAACGTGTGACGCTCTAGAACCAAAGTGTGACGCTCAAGTGCCAATATGTGACGCTCTAGTTCCAAAGTGCGATACTCTATCGCCAAAGTGTGAAGCTCTAGTGCCAAAGTGTAACTCTTTGGTGCCAAAATATGAAGGTCTAGTGCCACAGTGTGACGCCCTAGTGCCGAAGTGTGAGGCTCTAGTGCCAAAGTTTGAAACTCTTGTGACAAAGTGTGATGCTCTTGTGCCAAAGTGTGACTCTCTAGTTCCAAAGTGTGACGCTGTAGTGCCAACATCCGACGCTCTAGTGCAAAAGTTTGAAGCTCTAGTGCCAACGTGTGACGCTCTAGTGCCAAGTTGTTACACTCTAGTGCCAAAGTGTGATGCTCTTGTGCCAAAGTGTGAATGTCTAGTGCCAAAGTGTGACGCTCTAGTGCCAAAGTGTGACGCTCAAGTACCAAAGTGTGACGATCCAGTGCCAAAGTGTGATGCTCTAGTGCCAAACATGTGACGCTTTAGTGCCAAAGTGTGATGCTCTAGTGCCAAAGTGTGACGTTCTAGTGCCAATGTTCGAAAGTCTAGTGCCAAAGTGTGAGGTTCTAGTGCCAAGGTGTGACGCTCAAGTGCCAAAGTGTGACGCTCTAGTACCAAAGTGTGAAGGTGTAGTGCCACGGTGTGACGCTCTAGTGCCAAAGTGTGAAGCGCCAGTGCCAAAGTGTGACGCTCTAGTGCCTAAGTGTGACGCTCTAGTGCCAAAATGTGACTCTCTAGTGCCAAAGTGTGACGCTCTAGTGCCAAAGTGTGACGCTCTAGTCCCAACGTGTGACGCTCTTGTGCCAAAGGGTGACGCTCTAGTGCCCAAGTGTGATGCTCTAGTGCCAAAGTGTGACGCTCTAGTGCCAAAGTGTGACGCGCTAGTGCCAAAGTGTGACGCTCTAGTGCCTAAGTGTGACGCTCTAGTGCCAAAGTGTGACTCTCTAGTGCCAAAGTGTGACGCTCTAGTGCCAAAGTGTGACGCTCTAGTCCCAACGTGTGACGCTCTTGTGCCAAAGGGTGACGCTCTAGTGCCCAAGTGTGATGCTCTAGTGCCAAAGTGTGATATTCTAGTGCCAGAGTGTGACGCTCTAGTGCCAGAGTGTGAAGCTCTAGTGCCAAATTGTGAGGCTCTTGTGTCAAAGTGTGACGCTCTAGTGCCAAAGTGTGACGCTGTGGTGCCAAAGTTCGAAACTCTAGTGCCAACCTGTGATGCTCTAGTGCCAATGTGTGACGCTGTAGTGCCAAATTCTGACGCTCTAGTTCTAAAGTGTGACGCTCTAGAGCCAAAGTGTGAAGCTCTAGTGCCAAAGTGTAAAACTCTGGTGCCAAAGTGTGAAGCTATAGTGCCAACGTATTATGCTCTAGTGCCAGAGTTTGAAGGTCTAGTGCCAAGGTGTGACGCTCAAGTGCCAAAATGTGACGCTATAGTGCCAAAGTGTGACGCTTTAGTGCCAAAGTGGGACGCTCTAGTGCTAAAGGGTGATGCTCTAGTACCAAAATATGAAGCTCTAGTGCCAAAGTGTGACGCTCTAGTGCCAAAGTGTGACAATCTGGTGCCAAAGTGTGACGTTCTAATGCCAAAGTGTGCAGGCCCAACACCAAAGTGTGATGCTCTATTGCCAACGTGTGACGCTCTAGTGCCAAAGTGTGATGCTCTAGTGCCAAAGCGTGACGCTCAAATGCCAACGTTTGGAGCTCTAGTGCAAAAGTGTGACGCTCAAGTGCCAAAGTGTGACGCTGTAGTGCCAAAGTGTGACGCTCTAGTGCCAAAGTGTGGAGCTCTAGTGCCAAAGTGTGATGCTCTAGTGCCAAAGTGTGACGCTCTAGTGCCAACGTATGACGCTCTAGTGCAAAAGTGTGACGCTCAAGTGCCAAAGTGTGACGCTGTAGTGCCAAAGTGTGACGCTCTAGTGCCAAAGTGTGGAGCTCTAGTGCCAAAGTGTGATGCTCTAGTGCCAAAGTGTGACGCTCTACTGGCAAAGTGTGACGATGTAGTGCCAAAATCTGACGCTCTAGTGCCAAAGTTTGAAGCTCTAGTGCCAAAGTGTGACGCTCTAGTGCCAAAGTGTGACTCTCTAGTGCCAAAGTGTGACGCTCTAGTGCCAAAGTGTGAATCGCCAGTGCCAAAGTGTGATGTATTAGTACCAAAGTATGACGCTCTAGTACCAAAGTGTGACGCTCTATTGCCAAAATGTGATGCTCTAGTTCCAAATTGCGACACTCTATTGCCAAAGTGTGAAGCTCTAGTGCCAAAGGGTAACACTTTGGTGCCAAAGTGTGAAGCTCTTGTGCCAGGTATGACGCTGTAGTGCCAAAGTGTCAAGCTCTAGTGCCAAAGTGTGACGCTCAAGTGCCAATGTGTGACGCTCTGGTGCCAAAGTGTGAGGTTCTAGTGCCAAAGTGTAAAGGTCTACTGCAAAAGTGTGATGCTCTAGTGCCAAAGTGTGACGCTCTAATGCCATCATTTGGAGCTCTAGTGCCAAAGTGTGACCCTCTAGTGTCGAAGTGTGGAGCCCTAGTGCCAAAGTGTGCTTCTCTAGTGCCAAAGTGTGACACTCTAGTGCCAAAGTGTGACGCTTGAGTGCCAAAGTGTGACGTTATAGTTCCAAAGTGTGACGCTCTAGTAGCAAAGTGTGAAGCTCTAGTGCCAAAGTGGGACGTTCTAGTTTCAAAGTGTAAAGCTCTAGTGCCAAAGTGTGAACATCTAGTGCCAAGGTGTGACGCTCAAGTGCCAAAATGTGACACTCTAGTGCTAAAGTGTGACGCTCTAGTGCCAAAGTGGGACGCTCTAGTGCAAGTGTGACGCTCTAGTACCAAAGTGTGAAGCTCTAGTGCCAAAGTGTGACGCTCTAGTGCCAAAAGTGTAACGCTCTAGTACCAAAGTGTAACGATATAGTGCCAAAGTGTGAAGGTCTAGTGCCAAAGTGTGACGCTCTAGTGCCAAAGTATGACACTCTAGTGCCAAATTGTGATACTCTAGTGCCAAAGTATGATGCTCTAGTGCCAAAGTTCGAAGCTCTAGTGTCCAAGTATGACGCTCTAGTGCCATAGTGTGACGCTCTAGTGCCAAAGTGTGACTCCTTAGTGCCAAACTGTGACGCTCTAGTGCCAAAGTGCGAAGCTCTAGTACCAAAGTGTGACACCCTAGTGCCAAATTGTGCAGGCCTAGTGCCACAGTGTGACGCTCTAGTGCCAAAGTGTGAAGCTCTAGTGCCAATGTGTAACGCTATTGTGCCAAAGTGTGACGCTCTAGTGCCAAAGTGGGACACTCTAGTGCCAAGTGGGATGCTCTTGTGCCAACGTGTGATGCTCTAGTGCCAAAGTGCAAAGCTCTAGTGCCAAAGTGTACCGCTCTAGTACCAAAGTGTGATGCTCTAGTGCCAAAGTGTGAAGCTATAGTGTGGAAGTGTGAAGCTCTAATGCCAATGTGTCACGATCTTGTGCTAAAGTATGACGCTATAGTACCAAAGTGTGACGGTCTAGTGCTAAAGTGTGAAGCACTAGTGCCAAAGTGTGATGCTCTAGTACCAAAGTGTGACGCTCTACTGCCAAAGTGGGATGCTCTAGTGCCAATGTGTGACAGTCTAGTGCCAAGGTGCAGAGCTCTAGTGCCAAAGTGTGACACTCTAGTGCCACAGTGTGAAGCTCTAGTGCCAGAGTGTGATGCTCTAGTGCCAAAGTGTGACGCTCTAGTGCCAAAGTGTGATGCTCTAGTACCAAAGTGTGACGCTCTACTGCCAAAGTGGGATGCTCTAGTGCCAATGTGTGACAGTCTAGTGCCAAGGTGCAGAGCTCTAGTGCCAAAGTGTGACACTCTAGTGCCACAGTGTGAAGCTCTAGTGCCAGAGTGTGATGCTCTAGTGCCAAAGTGTGACACTCCAGTACCAAAGTGTGACGCTCTGGTGCAGAAGTGTGAAGCTCTAGTGCCAAAGTGTGATGCTCTAGTGCCAATGTGTGATGCTCTAGTGCCAATGTGTGACCCCATTGCCAAAGTGTGAAGCTCTAGTGCCAAAGTGTGACGCTCATGTGCCAAAGTGTGAAGCTCTATTACCAAAGTGTGAAGCTCTCGTACCAAAGTGTGACGCTCCAGTTCCAAAGTGTGAAGCTCTAGTCCCAATAAGTGACACTGTGGTGCCAAAGGGTGATGCTCTAGTGCCAAAGTGTGACGCTCTAGTGCCAAAGTGTGATGCTCTAGTGCCAAATTGTGACGCTCTAGTGCCAAAGTATGAAACTCTATTGCCAACGTGTGAAGCTCTTGTGCCAAAGTGTGACGCTCCAGTGCCAAAGTGTGCCGCTCTAGTGCCTAAGTTTGAAACTTGAGAGCCAAAGTGTGATGTTCTAGTGCAAATGTCTGACGCTCTAGTACCAAAGTGTGTCGCTCAAATTCTAAAGTGTGACGCTCTAGTGCCAAAGTGTAAAGCTCCAGTGCCAAAGTGTAACGCTCTGGTGCCAAAGTGTGAAGCTCTAGTGCCAAAGTATGACGCTCTAGTGCCAAAGTGTGAAGCTGTAGTGCCAAAGTGTGACGCTCAAGTGCCAAAGTATGACGCTCTAGTGCCAAAGTGTGACTCCCTAGTGCCAAAGTGGGACGCTCTAGTGCCAAAGTGTGACGCTCTAGTGCCAAACTGTGATGATTTAGTGCCAACGTGTGACGTTCTAGTGCGAAATTGTGAAGGTCTAGTGCCTAAGTGTGATGCTCTAGTGCCAAACATGTGATGCTTTAGTGCCAAAGTTTGATGCTCTAGTGCCAAAGTGTGACGCTCTAATGCCAACGTTTGGAGCTCTAGTGCCAAAGTGTGACGCTCTAGTGCCAAAGTGTGACGCTGTAGTGCCAAAGTGTGACGCTCTAGTTCCAAAGTATGGAGCTCTAGTGCCAACGTGTGACGCTCTAGTTCCAAACTGCGACGCTCTAGTACCAAAGTGTGACCCACTAGTACCAACGTATGAAGCTCTAGTGCCAAAGTGTGATGCTCTAGTGCCAAAGTGTGACGCAATAGTGCCAAAGTGTGACGCTGTAGTGCCAAAGTCTGAAACTCTAGTGCAAAGGTTGAAGCTCTATTGCCAAAGTGTGCACTCTAGTGCCAAAGTGTTACACTCTAGTGCCAACGTGTGACGCTCTAGTGCCAAAGTGTGAATCTCTAGTGCGAAAGTGTCATACTCTAGTGCCAAAGTATGGCGCTCTAGTACCAAAGTGTGACACTCTAGTGCCAACGTGTGACGCTCTAGATCCAAAGTGCAATACCCTATTGCCAAAGTGTGATGCTCTAGTGCCAAAATGTGATGCTGTAGTGCCCAAATTCGAGACTCTAGTGCAAAAATGTGACGCTCTAGTGCCAAATCGTGACACTAGAGTGCCAATAAGTGATGCTCTAGTTCCAAAGTGTGACGCTCTAGTACCAATCTGTGAAGCTCTATTGCCAAAGTGTGACGCTCTAGTGCCAATGTGTGACGCTCTAGTGTCAAAGTGTGACGCTCTAGTGCCAAAGTGTGGAACTCCAGTGCCAAAGTGTGACGCTCTAGTGCTAAGGTGTGAAGCTCTAGTGCGAACGTGTGACTCTCTAGTGCCAAAGTGTGACTCTCTATAGCAAAAGTGTGACGCTTAAGTGCCAAAGTGTGACGCTCTAGTGCCCAAGTTTGACGCTCTAGTGCCAAAGTGTGAAGGTCTAGTGCCACAGTGTGACGCTCTAGTGCCAAAGTGTGAATCGCTAGTGCCAAAGTGTGACGCTCTTGTGCCAAAGTGTGATGCTATAGTGCCAAAGTGCGACGCTCTCTTGCCAAAGTGTGACGCTATAGTGCCAAAGTGTTACGCTCTAGTACCAAAGTGTGATGCTCTAGTGCCAAAGTGCGAGGCTCTAGTGCCAAGGTTTGAAACTCTAGTGCCAAAGTGTGATACTATAGTGCCAAAGTGTGACGCTCTTGCTCCAAAGTGCGAATCTCAAGTGCCAAAGTGTGACGCTCCAGTGCCAAAGTGTGATGCTCTAGTACCAAAGTGTGACGCTCTAGTGCCAAAGTGTGACGCTCTAGTTCCAAATTGCAACACTCTATTGCAAAAGTGTGATGCTCTAGTGCCAAAGTGTGACGCTCTGGTGCCAAAGCTCAAAACTCTAGTGCCAAAGTGTGAGGCTCTAGTGCCAAAGTGTGACGCTCTAGTACCAAAGTGTGACGCTCTAGTGCCAAAGTGTGACGCTCTAGTTCCAAATTGCAACACTCTATTGCAAAAGTGTGATGCTCTAGTGCCAAAGTGTGACGCTCTGGTGCCAAAGCTCAAAACTCTAGTGCCAAAGTGTGAGGCTCTAGTGCCATAGTGTGACGCTCTAGTGCCAAAGTGTGATGCTCTAGTGCCAAAGTTTGAAACTCTAGTGCCCAAGTGTGACACTCTAGTGCCAAAGTGTGAGGCTCTAGTGCCAAAGTGTGACTATCCTGTGCCAAAGTGTGACGCTCTAGTGCCACTGTGTGACGCTCTAGTACCAAAGTGTGAAGATCTAGTGCCACAATGTGACGCTCTAGTGCCAAAGTGTGAAGCGCTAGTGCCAGAGTGTGACGCCATAGTGACAAAGTGTGACGCTCAAGTTCCAAAGTGTGACGCTCTAGTGCCAAAGTGTGAAGCTCTAGTGCCAAAGTGTAATGCTCTGGTACCAAAGTGTGAAGCTCTTGTGCTAAAGTGTGACGCTCTAGTGCCAAAGTGTGAAGCTCCATTGCCAAAGTGTGACGCTCAAGTGCCAAAGTTTGATGCTCTAGTGCCAAAGTGTGACTCCCTAGTGCGAAAGTGGGACGCTCTAGTGCCAAAGTGTGACGCTCTAGTGCGAAACTGTGATGATTTAGTGCCAAAGTGTGACGTTCTAGTGCGAAAGTTTGAAGGTCTACTGGCAAAGTGTGATGCTCTAGTGTCAAACATGTGATGCTTTAGTGCCAAAGTGTGATTCTCTAGTGCCAAAGTGTGACGCTCTAATGCCAACGTTTGGAGCTCTAGTGCCAAAGTGTGACGCTCTAGTGCCAAATTGTGATGCTGTAGTGCCAAAGTGTGACGCTCTAGTGCCAAAGTGTGGAGCGCTAGTGCCAAAGTGTGATGCTCTAGTGCCAAAGTGTGATGCTCTAGTGCCAAAGTGTGACGCTGTAGTGCCAAAGTATGACGCTCTAGTGCAATGGTTGAAGCTCTATTGCCAAAGTGTGCACTATAGTGCCAAAGTGTGACATTTTAGTGCCAACGTTTGACACTCTAGTGCCAAAGTGTGAATCTCTAGTGCGAAAGTGTGATGCTGTAGTGCCAAAGTATGGCGATCTAGTACCAAAGTGTGACGATGTAGTGCCAAAGTGTGACGCTCTAGTTCCAGAGTGCAACACTCTATTGCCAAAAGTGTGACGCTCTAGTGCCAAAATATGACACTATAGTGCCAAAAACCGAGACTCTAGTGCCAAAGTGTGACGCTCTAGTGCCAAATTGTGACACGAGAGTACCAATAAGTGATGCTCTAGTTACAAAGTGTGACGCTGTAGTGCCAAACTGTGAAGCTCTTTTGCCAAAGTGTGACGCTCTAGTGCCAATGTGTGACGCTCTAGTGTCGAAGTGTGATGCTCTAGTGCAAAATTGTGGATCTCTAGTGGCAAAGTGTGACGCTCTAGTGCCAAGGTGTGAAGCTCTAGTGCCAAAGTGGGATGCTCAAGTGCCAAAATGTGATGCTCTTGTGCCAAAGTGTGACGCTCGAGTGCCAAAGTGTGAAGCTCTAGTGCCTACGTGTGACGCTCTAGTGCCAAAGTGCGACACTCTATTGCAAATGTGTGACGCTTTAGTGCCAAAGTGTGATGCTCTAGTGCCCAAGTGTGACGCTCTAGTGCCAAAGTGTGAAGGTCTAGTGCCACAGTGTGACGCTCTAGTGCCAAAGTGTGAAGGTCTAGTGCCACAGTGTGACGCTCTAGTGCCAAAGTGTGAAG
>SZWC01001054.1:31969-48004 GCA_023375785.1 Penium margaritaceum | reverse complement strand
ACACTTTGGCACTAGAGCTTCACACTTTGGCAATGGAGTATCGCACTTTCGAACTAGAGCGTCACATTTTGGCACTAGAGCGTCACACTTTAGTACTAGAGCGTCACACTTTGGTACTAGAGCATCACACTTTGGCACTAGAGATTCACACTTTGGCACTAGAGCGTCACACTTTGGCACTAGAGCGTCACACTTTGGCACTGGAGCGTCACACATTGGCACTAGAGCTTCAAACTTTGGCACTAGTGCGTCTCAATTTGGCACTAGAGTGTCACATTTTGGCACTAGAGCATCACACTTTGGCACTAGAGCGTCACACGTTGGCACTAGAGAGTCACACTTTGGCACTAGAGCGTCACACTTTAGCACTAGAGCGTCACACTTTGGCACTAGAGCGTCTCACTTTGGCTCTAGCGCTTCACACTTTGGCACTAGAGCGTCACACTTCGGCACTAGAGCTTCACACTTTGGCACTAGAGCGTCATACTTTGGCACAGGAGAGTCACACTTTGGCAATAGTGCGTCACACTTTCGTACTAAAGCGTCACACTTGGGCACTATAGTTACGAACTTTTGCACTAGAGCGTCACACATTGGCACTATAGCATCACTCTTTGGCACTAGAGTGTCACACTTTGGCACTAGAGCGTCACAGTTTGGCACCATAGCATCACACTTTGGCAGTATAGCTCCACACTTTGGCACTATAGAGTCGCACTTTGGCACTACAGCGTCACACTTTGGCACTAGAGCGTCACACTCTAGAACTAGAGCTCCAAACGTTGGCACTAGAGCGTCACACTTTGGCACTACAGCTTCAGACTTTTGCACTCGAGCGTCACACGTTGGCACCAGAGCATCACACTTTGGCACTAGAGCATCACGATTTGGCACTAGAGCTTCACACCTTTGCACTAGAGTGTCACACGTTGGCACTAGAGTTCCACACTTTGGTATTAGAGAGTCACACTTTGACACTAGAGCGTCACCCTTTGGCACTAGAGCGTCACACTTTGGCACTATAGCTTCACACTTTGGCACTAGAGCGTCACTCCTTAGAACTAGAGCGTCACACTTTGGCACTAGAGTGTCACATTTTGGCACGAGAGTGTCACACATTGGCACTAGAGTTTCGAACTTGGGCACTAGAGCGTCACATTTTGGCACTAGAGCATCTCACTTTGGCAATAGAGTGTCGCACTTTGGAACTAGAGCGTCACAGTTTGGCACTAGAGCGTCACATGCTGGTACTAGAGCGTCACACTTTGGCACTAGAGCATCACACTTTGGCAATAGAGAAAGACACTTTGGCACTAGAGCGTCACACTTTAGGACTAGAGTGTCACACTTTGGCACTAGAGCATCACACTTTGGCACGAGAGCTTCAAACTCTGGCAATAGATCGTCAGACTCTGGCACTACAGCATCACACGTTGGCACTACAGCGTCACACTTTGGCACTAGAGCATCACACTTTGGCACAAGAGCTCTACACTTTAGCACTAGAGCGTGACACGTTGGCACTACAGCGTCACACTTTGGCACTAGAGCATCACATTTTGGCACTATAGCTCCAAACGTTGGCATTAGAGTGTCACAATTTGGCACTAGAGCGTCACACTTTGGCACTAGAGCGTCACACATTTGGCACTAGAGCATCACACTTTGGCACTAGACCTTCATACTTTGGTACTAGAACGTCGCACTTTGGCACTAGATCGTCACACTTTGGCACTAGAGCGTCATATTTTGGCACTAGAGCTCCATATGTTGGTACTAGAGCGTCACACTTTGGTACTAGAGCGTCCCAGATTGGAACTAGAGCGTCACAGGATGGCACCAGAGCCTCACACTTTGGCAGTAGAACGTCACATTTTGGCACTTGAGCATCACACTTTGGTACTGGAGCTTCAAACTTTGGCACTAGAGCGTCATACTTTGGCACTAGAGCTTCACACTTTGGCACCAGAGCGTTACACTTCGGCATTAGAGCTTCACACTTTGGCACTAGAGCGTCACACTTTGGAACTAGAGCGTCACACTTTGGCACTACAGCGTCATACATTGGCACTAGAGCATCACACGTTGGCACTTGAGTTTCGAACGTTGGCACTAGAGCGTCACACATTGGCACTAGAGCGTCACAATTTGACACAAGAGCTTCACACTTTGGCACTAGAGCTTCATACTCTGGCACTAGAACGTCACACTTTGGCACCTAAGCATGAAACTTTGGCACTAGAGCGTCACACTTGGGCACTAGAGCGTCACCTCTTGGCACAAGAGTGTCACACTTTAAGACTAGAGCATCACACTTTCGCACTAGAGCGTCACACTTTGGCACTAGAGCGTCACACTCTCACACTAGAGCGTCACAGTTTGACACTAGAGCGTCACACTTTGGCACTGGCACTTCACACTTTGGCACTAGAGCGTCACACTGTGGCACTAGACCTTCACACTTTGGTACTAGAGCATCACACTTTCGCACTTGAGCGTCACACTTTGGCACTAGAGCCTCAGACTTTGGCACTAGAGTTTCAAACATTGGCACTAGAGCATCACACTTTGGCACTAGAGCGTCACACTCTTGCAATAGAGTGTCACACTTTTGAACTAGAACGTCACACTTTGGTACTAGATCATCACACTTTGGTACTAGAGCGTCACACTTTGGCACTAGAGCGTCACACTTTGGCACTAGAGAGTCACACTTTGGCACAAGAGCGTCATACTTTGGCACTAGAGTGTAATACGTTGGTACTAGAGCGTCACACTTTGGCACTAGAGCTTCAGACTTTGGCACTATAGCGTCAGACGTTGGCACTACAGCGCCACACTTTGGAACTAGAGCGTCACATTTTGGCACTAGAGCATCACACTTTGGCACTAGAGTTTCAAACTTTGGCACTAAAGCCTCACACCTGGGCACAAAGCGTCACACTTTGGCACTAGAGCGTCACAATTTGGCACTAGAGCATCACACTTTGGAACTAGAGCGTCACACTTTGGGATGAGCGTCACAATTTGGCACTAGAGCGTCATACTTTGGCACTAGCGCTTCACACTTGGGTACTAGAGCTTCACAAATTGGCACTAGAGCGTCACACTTTGGCACAGGAGAGTCACACTTTGGCAATAGAGCGTCACACTTTCATACTAGAGCATCACACTTGGGCACTAGATTTCGAACTTTGGCACTAGAGTGTCACACTTTGGGACCAGCGCGTCACCCTTTGGCAAAAGAGCGTCACACTTTGGTACTAGAACGTCACACTTTGGCACTAGAGCAAGACACTTTGGCACTAGAGCTCCACACTTTGGCACTATAGCGTCACACTTTGGCATTACAGCGTCACACTTTGGCACTAGAGCGTCACACTTTGGAACTAGAGCTCCAAACGTTGGCACTAGAGTGTCACACTTTAACACTAGAGGTTCACACTTCGGCACTCGAGCGTCACACGTTTGCATTAGACCATCATACGTTGGCACCACAGCATCACACTTTGGCACTGGAGCTTCACACCTTGGCACTAGAGCGTCACACTTTGGCACTAGAGTTCCACACTTTGGCACTAGAGCTTCACACTTTGACACTAGAGCGTCACACTTTGGCACTAGAGCGTCACAATTTGGCACTAGAGCTTCACACTTTGGCACTATAGCATCACTCCTTGGAAGTAGAGCATCACACTTTGGCAGTGGAGTGTCACACATTGGCACTAGAGCGTCACACTTTGGCACTAGAGTTTCGAACTTTGGCACTAGAGCATCAGTGTGCCACTAGAGCGTCACACTTTGGCAATAGAGTTTCGCACTTCGGAACTAGAACGTCACACTTTGGCACTAGAGCGTCACACTTTGGTACTAGAGCGTCACACTTTGGCACTAGAGCATCACACTTTGGCACTAGAGATTGACACTTTGGCACTAGAGCGTCACACTTCGGCACTAGAGTGTCACACTTTGGCACTCGAGCGTCACACACTTTGGCACTAGAGCTTCAAACTCTGGCACTAGAGCGTCAGACTTTGGCACTACAGCGTCACACTTTGGCACTAGGCCGTCACACTTTGGCACTAGAGCTCCAAACATTGGCATATGAGCATCACGTTTTGGCAGTAGAGTGTCACACTCTGGCACTAGAGCATCACACTTTGGCACTAGAGCCTCACACTTTGGCACTTGAGCATCACACTTTAGCACTAGAGCATCACACGTTGGCACTAGAGTGTCACTTTTTGGCACTTAAGCTTCACACTTTGCCACTAGAGCGTCACAGAGTGGCAATAGACCTTCACAAATTGGTACTAGAGCGTCACACTTTGGCACTAGAGCGTCACACTTTGGCACTAGAGCCTCACACTTAGGCACTAGAGTTTTGAACTTTGGCACTAGAACTTCACACTTTGGTACTAGAGCGTCACACTTTTACAACATAGTATCGCACTTTGGAACTAGAGCGTCATACTTTGGCACTAGAGCATCACACTTTGGTACTAGAGCATCACACTTAGGCACTATAGCATCACAATTTGGCACTAGAGATTCACACTTTGGCACAAGAGCGTCACACTTTGGCACTAGAGTGTAACACTTTGGCACTAGAGCGTCACACTTTGGCACTATAGCGTCAGACTTTGGCACTACAGCGTCACACTTTGGCCCTAGAGCGTCACACTTTGGTACTAGAGCATCACACGTTGGCACTAGAGTTTCAACTTTGGCGATAGAGCCTCACACTTTGGCTCTGGAGCGTCACACTTTAGCACAAGAGCGTCACACGTTGGCAGTAGAGCATCACAATTTGGCACTAGAGCGTCACACGTTAGCACTAGAGCATCACACGTTGGCACTAGAGCGTCTCACTCTGGCTCTAGTGCTTCACACTTTGGCACTAGAGCGTCACAATGTGGTACTAGACCTTCACACTTTGGCACTAGAGCGTCATACTTGGGCATACAGCTTCACACTTTGGCACTAGAGCGTCACAATTTGGCACAGGAGAGTTACACTTTTGGCAATAGAGCGTCACACGTTCGTACAAAAGTGTCACACTTGGGTACTATAGTTTCGAACTTTGGCACTAGAGCGTCACACTCTGGCCCTAGAGCATCACTCTTTGACACTAGAGCGTCACACTTTGGCACTAGAGCGTCATACTTTGGTACTAAAGCATCACACTTTGGCACTAGAGCTCAACACTTTGGCACTATAGTGTCACACTTTGGCACTACAGCGTCACACTTTGGCACAAGAGCGTCACTCTTGAACTAGAGCTGCAAACATTGGCACTAGAGCGTCACACTTTGGCACTAGAGCTTCACACTTTGGCACTGGAGCGTCACACGTTGGCACTAGAGCATCACACTTTGGCACTAGAGCATCACACTTTCGCACTGGAGCTTCACACCTTGGCACTAGAGCGTCACACTCTGGCACTAGAAGTCCACACTTTGGCATTAGAGCGTCACACTTTGACACTAGAGCATCACACTTTGGCACTAGAGCGTCACACTTTGGCACTAGAGCTTCACTCTTTGGCACTAGAGCGTCACTCCTGGGAACTAGACCGTCACACTTTGGCACTAGAGTGTCACACTTTGGTACTAGACTTTTGAACTTGGACACTAGAGCGTCACATTTTGGCACTAGAGCATCTCACTTTCGTAATAGAGTGTTGCACTTTGGAACTAGAGCGTCACACTTTGGCACTAGAGCGTCACACGCTGGTACTAGAGCATCACACTTTGGCACTAGAGCATCACACTTTGGCACTAGAGAAACACACTTGGGCACTAGAGCATCACACTTTATGACAAGAGTGTCACACTTTGGCACTAGAGCGTTACACATTGGCATTAGAGCTTCAAACTATGGCAATAGAGCGTCAGACTCTGGCACTACAGCGTCACAATTTGGCACTAGAGCGTCACACTTTGGCACTAGAGCATCACAATTTGGAACTAGAGCTCTACACTTTGGCACTAGAGAGTCACACTTTGGCACTACATAGTCACACTTTGGCACTAGAGCATCACACTTTGGCACTAGAACTCCAAATGTTGGCATTAGAGGGTCACAAGTTGGCACTAGAGCGTCACACTTTGGCACTAGAGCGTCACACGTTTGGCACTAGAGCATCACACTTTGGCACTAGACCTTCACACTTCGGCACTAGAAAGTCACACTTTGGCATTAGATCGTCACACTTTGGCACTAGATCGTCACACTTCGGCACTAGAGCTGCATACGTTGGTACTAGAGCGTCACACGTTGGCACTAGAGCGTCCCATTTGGAACTAGAGCGTCACACGTTGGTACTAGAGTGTCACACTTTGGTACTTGAGCGTCACACTTTGGCACTAGAGCTTCACACTTTGGCACTAGAGCGTCATACGTTGGCACTAGAGCTTCACAACTTGGCACCAGAGCGTTACACTTTGTCACTAGAGCGTCACACTTTGGCACTAGAGCGTCACACTTGAGAACTAGAGCGTCACACTTTGGCACTAAAGCGTCACACATTGGCACTAGAGGATGACACGTTGGCACTAGAGATTTGAACTTTAACACTATAGTGTCACACTTTGGCACTAGAGCGTCACACTTCGACACAAGAGCTTCACACTTTGGCACTAGAGCTTCACACTTTGGCACTAGAGCATCACACTTTGGCACTAGAGCATCGCACTTTGGCAATATAGCATCACACCTTAGTACTAGAGCGTCACCCTTTGAAACAAGAGCGTCACACTTTGGGACTAGAGCGTCACACTTTGGCACTAGAGCATCACACTTTGGCACTAGAGCTTCACACGTTGACACTAGAGCGTCACACTTTCGCACTAGAGCGTCACACTCTGGCACTAGCGCTTCACACTTTAGCACTAGACCGTCACATTATGGCACTGGACCTTCACACTTTGGTACTGGAGCGTAACACTTTGGCAGTAGAGCTTCACACTTTGGCACTAGAGCGTCACACTTTGGCACGGGAGAGTCAGACTTTGGCACTAGAGCGTCACACTTTGGCACTAGAGTGTCACACTTGGGCACTAGAGTTACGAACTTTGGCACTAGAGCGTCACACTTTGGCACTAGAGTGTCACACTTGGGCACTAGAGACTCACACTTTGGCACTTGAGTTTCGAGCTTTGGCACTAGAGCATCACACGTTGGCACTAGAGCGTCACATTTTTGCAATAGAGTGTTGCCCTTTGGAACTAGAGCGTCACACTTTGGTACTATAGCGTCACACTTTGGCACTAGAGCGTCACACTTTGGCACTTGAGATTCACAATTTGGCGCAAGAGCATCACACTTTGGCACTATAGTGTAACACTTTGGCACTATAGCGTTACACTTTGGCACTATAGCATCACACTTTGGCACTAGAGTATCACACTTTGGCACTAGAGTTTCAAACTTTGGCACTAGAGCCTCACACTTTGGCACTAGAGCGTCACACTTTGGCACTAGAGCGTCACGCTTTGGCACTATAGTGTCACATTACACTTTGGCACTAGAGCGTCGCACTTTGGCAGTAGAGCGTCACACTTTGGCACTAGAGCGTCACGCTTTGGTACTAGCGCTTCACACTTTCGCACTAGAGCATCACACTGTGGCACTAGACCTTCACTCTCTGGCACTAGAGGGTCACACTTGGGCACTAGAGCGTCACACTTTGGCACTAGAGCATCACGCTTTTGCACTAGAGCGTCACACTTTGGCACTAGAGCGTCACACGTTGGCACTAGAGCTTCATACCTTGGTACTCGAGCGTCACACTTTGGCACAAGAGCATCACACTTTGGCACTTGAGCGTCACACTTTGGTACTAGAGTTCCACACTTTGGCACTAGAGCGTCACACTTTGACACTAGAGCATCACACATTGGCACTAGAGCATCACACACTGGCACTAGAGCTTCATACTTTGGCACTAGAGCGTCACTCCTTGCAACTAGAGCGTCACACTTTGGCACTATAGTGTCACACATTGGCACAAGAGCGTCAAACTTTGGCACTAGAGTCTCGAATTTTGGCACTGGAGAGTCACAGTTTTGGCACTAGGGAGTCACACTTTGGCAATAGAGTGTCGCACTTCGGATCTAGAGCGTCACACTTTGGAACTAGAGCGTCACACTTTGGCACTAGAGAGTCATACTCTGGCACTAGAGCATCACACTTTGGCACTAGAGATTCAGACATTGGCACTAGAGTGTCACACATTGGCACTAGAGCGTCACACATTGGCACTAGAGCATCACACTTTGGCACTAGACAATGATAGTTTGGCACTAGACATCCACACATTGGCACTACAGCGTCACCCTTTGGCACTAGAGCTGCACACTTTGGCACTAGAGCTCCAAAAGTTGGCATTAGAGCGTCACGTTTTGGCACTAGAGCATCACACTTTGGCACTAGAGCGTCACACGTTTGGCACTCAAGCATCACACTTTGGCACTAGACCTTCACACTTTGGCACTTGAATGTCACACTTTGGCACTAGATCGTCACAGTTTTGCACTAGAGCGTCACACTTTGGCCCTAGAGCTTCATACTTTGGTACTAGAGCGTCACACTTTGGCACTAGAGTGTCCCACTTTGGCACTAGAGCGTCACACTTTGGTACTATAGCCTCACACTTTGCCACTAGAGCGTCGCACTTTGGCACTGGAGCATCACACTTTGGCACTAGAGGGTCACACTTTGGCACTAGCGCTTCACACTTCGCACTAGAGCGTCACAATGTGGCAATAGACCTTCACACTTTGGCACTAGAGCGTCACACTTGGACACTAGCGCGTCACACTTTGGCACTAGAGCTTCAAACCTTGGCACTAGAGCGTCAGACTTTGGCACTACAGCATCTCTTTGGCACGAGAGCGTCGCACTTTGGCACTAGAGTATCACACTTTGGCACTAGAGTTTCAAACTTTGGCATTTGAGCCGCGCACGTTGGCACTAGAGCGTCACACGTTGGCACTAGAGCGTCATACTTTGGCACTAAAGCGTCACACTTCGGCACTAGAGGGTCGTACTTTAGCACTAGAGCATCACAATTTGGCACTAGAGCGTCACTCTTTGGCACTAGCGCTTCACACTTTCGCACTAGAGCGTCACACGATGGCACTAGACCTTTACACATTGGCACTAGAGCGTCACACTTGGACACTAGAGCGACACGCTGCATTAGAGCGTCACACTTTTGCACTAGAGCGTCAGACTTTGGCACTAGAGCGTCACGCGTTCGCACTAGAGCTTCACACCTTGGCAATCGAGCATCACCCTTTGGCACAATAGCATCACACTTTGGCACTTGAGCATCACACTTTGGCACTAGAGCTTCACACATTGGCACTAGAGCGTCACAGTTTGGCACTACAGTTCCACACTTTGGCAGTAGAGCGTCACACTTTGACGCTAGAGCGTCACACATTGGCACTAGAGCATCACACTTTGGCACTAGAGCTTCACACTTTGGCACTAGAGCGTCACTCCTTGGAACTAGAGCATCACACATTGGCACTATAGTATCACACGTTGGCACTAGAGCGTCACACTTTGGCACTAGAGTCTCGAATTTTGGTACTAGAGAGTCACATTTTGACACTATAGAGTCACTCTTTGGCAATAGAGTGTCACACTTTGGAACTAGAGCGTCACACTTTGGCAGTAGAGCGTTACACTTTGGCACTAGATTGTCACACTTTGGCAATAGAGTGCACACTTTGGCACTAGAGATTCAACCTTTGGCACTAGAGCATGAGACTTTGGCACTACAGCGTCACACTTTGGCACTAGATCGTCACACTTTGGCACTAGAGAATCACAACATGGCTCTAGACCTCTACACTTTGTGTGAGAAGACTGCAATGAGCGAGGACAGCAGAAGCAAAAGCAAGTAGAAGCAACGAAGCAGGCAAGAGTGACGTAGTGGAGTGAAGGAAGCGGAGCAGTAAGAGCGGGCCCAAGGAGTTAGTCGTAGGGTCGCGAAAGAATGCGAGGCACTGGAGCTCCAAGGTAGACAGAGCGCAGATGAGAGAGCTTGAGAGGGGAGCGAAGGAGGCGTCGGAAGCGAAAGGTTGAGGGTGGCGAAGCGAAGAGCCGTGAGGAGACAGTGATGGGCGAAGGCAATGGGAGCGAGAGGCAAGCAGAGCGAGAACACGGCGCCGATGCCGCGGAACCAAAGGGAACAGGATGTGCAGAACTGTTCTGGTTAACTCAAGGGATTGAACATCCTCGGTATAAAAAGGACAGAACAGGACAAAACAGCAAAGCAACGGCTTTTTTCTGCTAGCCGGACGTGGGTGACAGATGTCACTTTATTAGGGGATAACTTTCATGGGCTTGCGCCAGTTGTCTTAGGCTTGCTCAAGTTGTCTTGGCCTTGCTCCAGTTGTCTCGGCATTGCTACAGTTGTTTCGGGCTTGCTCCAGGTGTCATGGGCTTGCCCCAGATGATTTGGACTTACTCCAATTGTCTTGGAATCGCTCCAGTTGTCTTGGCCTTGCTCCAGTTGTCTTGGGCTTGCTCCAGCTGTCTGGGCATTGCCCAAGGTGTCTTGGCCTTGCTCCAGTTGTCTTGGCCATGCTCCAGATATCATAGCCTTGCTCCAGTTGTTGTGGCCTAGCTCCATTTGTCTCGGGTCTGCTACAGTTGTCTTGGACTTGCTCTAGTTGTCTTGGCTTTGATCCAGCTGTCTTGGCCTTGCTCCAATTGTCTTTGGCCTGCTCTATTTGTTTTGGACTTGCTCTAAGTTTTCTCAGCCTTGCTCCAGTTGCCTTGGCCTTGCTCCAGTTGTCTTGGGCTTCCTTTGGATATTTTGAGCTTGCTCCAGGTGCTGTGGACTTGCTCCAATTGTCTTGGCCTTGATCTTTTTTTTTTTGGCTTGCTCCAGCGGTCTTGGGCTTGCTCCAATTGTATCGGCATTGATCCAGTTGTCTAAGGCTTTGTTCAAGACAACTGGAGCAAACCCAAGACGATAAGAGCAAGGCCAAGTCAGCAGGAGCAAGACAAAGACAGCTGGAGCAAGGTCAAGACAACTGGAGCAAGCATACAACAACTGGAGCAAGCCCAAGACAACTGGAGCAAGGCCAAGACAACAGCAGCAAGTCAAAAAAAACTTGGAGGAAGCCAAATACAACTGGAGCACGCCAATGACATCTCGAGCAAGGCCAAGACAATTGGATCAAAGCCAATACAAGTGGAGCAAGCCCAAGACAAGTGCTCCTGTCCCTATGGTACCTGCGCTTGTGCCTGGGATGCATACGTCTGTGCATATGGTACCTGCGCCTGTGCCTGGGATACCTGTGCCAGTGCCTAGGGTACCTGCGCCAATGCTTAGGGTACCTGCGCCTGTGCCTAGGGTACCTGCGTCTGTGCCTAGTGTACCTGCGCCTATGCCTAGGGTACCTGCTTCTGTGCCTAGGATACCTGCGCCTATGCCTAGGGTACCTGCGCCTGTGCCTAGGGTACCTGCGCCTGTGCCTAGTGTACCTGCGCCTATGCCTAGGGTACCTGCTTCTGTGCCTAGGATACCTGCGCCTATGCCTAGGGTACCTGCGCCTGTGCCTAGGGTACTTGCGCCTGTCCCTAGGTTACCTGGGCCTGTGCCTAGGGTACCTGCGCCTGTCCCTAGGGTACCTGCGCCTGTGCCTAGGGTACCTGCGCCTGTGCCTAGGGTACATGTGCTTGTGCCTAGGGTACCTGCGCCTGTGCCTAGGGTACCTGCGCCTGTGCCCAGGTTACCTGCGCCTGTGCCTAGGGTACTTGCGCTTGTCCCTAGGGTACCTGCGCCAGTACCTAGGGTACCTGCACCTGTGCCTATGGTACCTACGCCTGTGCCTAGGGTACCTGCGCCTGTGCCTGAGGTACTTGTGCCCGTACCCATGTTACCTGCGCCTATGCCTAGAGTGCCTGCAACTGTGCATAGGATACCTGCGCCTATGCCCAGGGTACCTGCGCCTGTGCTTAGGGTACATGCACTTGTGCCTAGGGTACATGCACCTGTCCTTAGGGTGCCTGCGCCCGTGCCTAGGGTACCTGCACCTGTGCCTAGGGTACCTACGCCTGTGCATATGGTACATGCGCTTGTGCCTAGGGTACATGTGCCTGTGCCTAGGATACCTGCACCTGTGCCTAGGGTACCTGCGCCTGTGCCTAGGGTACCTACGCCTGTGCCTAGGGTACCTGCGCCTGTGCCCAGGTTACTTGCGCCTGTGCCTAGTGTACCTGCGCCTGTGCCTAGGGTACCTGCGCCTATGCCTAGGGTACCTGCGCCTGTGCCTAGGATACCTGCGCCTGTGCCTAGGGTACTTGCGCTTGTCCCTAGGGTACCTGCGCCTGTGCCTAGGATACCTGCGCCTGTGCCTAGGGTACTTGCGCTTGTCCCTAGGGTACCTGCGCCTGTGCCTAGGATACCTGCGCCTGTGCCTAGGGTACTTGCGCTTGTCCCTAGGGTACCTGCGCCTGTGCCTAGGATACCTGCGCCTGTGCCTAGGGTACTTGCGCTTGTCCCTAGGGTACCTGCGCCTGTGCCTAGGATACCTGCGCCTGTGCCTAGGGTACTTGCGCTTGTCCCTAGGGTACCTGCGCCTGTGCCTAGGATACCTGCGCCTGTGCCTAGGGTACCTGTGCCTGTTCCTAGGGTACCTGCGCATGTGCCTAGGGTACCTGCGCCTATGCCTAGGGTACCTGCGCCTGTGCCTAGGGTACCTCCGTCTGTTCCCTGGGTACCTGCGCCTGTGCCTAGGGTACCTGCGCCTGTGCCTGGGGTACATGCGCCTGTGCCTATGGTACGTGTGCCTGTGCCTAGGGTACCTGTGCTTGTGCCTATGGTCCCTGCGCCTGTGCCTAGGGTACATGCGCCTGTCCCTTGGGTACTTGCGCCTGTGCCTGGGGTGCCTGCGACTATGCATAGGGTACCTGCGCCTATGCCTAGGATACTTGTGCCTGTGCCTAGGGTACTTGTGCATGTGCCTAGGGTACATGCGCCTATGCTTAAGGTACCTACACTGTGCCTAGGGTATCTGCGCCTGTGCCTAGGGTACCTGCGCATGTGCCTAGGGTACCTGCGCCTGTGCCTAGGGTACCTGCACCTGTGCCTGGGGTACCTGCGCCTGTGCATGGGGTACCTACGCTTGTGCCTATGGTACCTGTGCTTGTGCCTAGGGTACTTGCGCCTGTGCCTAGGGTACCTGCACCTGTGCCTAGGGTACCCGCGCCTGCGCCTAGGGTACTTGCGCATGTGCCTAGGGTACCTACGCATGTGCCTAGGGTACCTGCGCCTTAGCCTAGGGTACTTGCGCCTGTGCCTAGGGTACCTGCGCTTGTGCTTAGGGTACGTGCGCCTATGCCTAGGGTACCCGTACCTGTCCCTAGGGTACCTGCGCCTATGCCTGGGGTGCCTGCAACTGTGCATACAGTACATGCGCCTGTGCCTAGGATACCTGCGCATGTGCCTAGGGTACCTGCGCTTGTGCTTAGGATACCTGCGCCTGTGCCTAGGGTACCTGCGCCACTGCTTAGGGTACGTGTGCCTGTGCCTAGGGTACCTGCTCCTGTCCGTAGGGTACTTGCGCTTGTGCCTGGGGTGCCTACGTCTGTGCATAGGGTACCTGCGCCCGTGCCTAGAGTACCTGTGCCAGTGCCTAAGGTATCTGCGCCAGTGCTTAAGGTACCTGCGCGTGTGCCTAGGGTACCTGCGTCTATGCCTAGTGTACCTGCGCTTGTCCCCAGGTTACCTGCGCCTATGCATAGGGTACCTGCGCCTGTCCCTAGGGTACCTGCGCCTGTGCGTATGGTACCTACGCCTGTGCCTAGGGTACCTGTGCCTGTGCCTAGGGTACCTGCGCCTGTGCGTAGGGTACCTGCGCCTGTGCCCAGGTTACCTCCGCCTGTACCTAGGGTACTTGCGCTTGTCCCTAGGGTACCTGTACCTGTGCCTAGGGTACCTGCACCTGTGCCTAGGGTACCTGCGCCTGTGCCTGGGGTACTTGTGCCCGTGCCCAGGTTACCTGCGCCTTTGCCTAGAGTTGCGTAACTGTGCATAGGGTACCTGCGCCTATGCCCAGGGTACCTGCGCCTGTGCTTAGGGTACCTGCGCCTGTGCCTAGGGTACTTGCATCTGTCCCTAGGGTACCTGTGCCTGTGTCTAGGGTACCTGCGCCATTGCCTAGGATACCTGCACCTGTGCCTAGGGTACCTGCGCCTGTGCCTAGGGTACCTACGCCTGTGCCTAGGGTGCCTACGCCTGTGCCCAGGTTACCTGCGCCTTTGCCTAGTGTACCTGCGCATGAGCCTAGGTTACCTACGCCCGTGCCTAGGGTACCTGCGCCCGTGCCTAGCATACCTGAGCCTGTGCCTAGGGTACTTGCGCTTGTGCCTAGGGTACCTGCGTTTGTGCCTAGGGTACCTGCGCCTGTGCCCAGGTTACCTGCGCCAGTGCCTAGGGTACCTACGCTTGTGCCTAGGGTACCTTCGCCTATGCATAGGGTACCTGTGCCTGTGCGTAGGGTACGTGCGCCTCTGCTTAGGGTACCTGCGCCTGTGCCTAGGGTACCTGCGCTTGTCCTTAGGAAACCTGCGCCTGTGCCTGGGGTGCGTGTGCCTGTGCACAGGTTCTCTGCGCATGTGCCCAGGGTACCTGTGCCTCTGCTTAGGATACCTGCGCCTGTGCCTAGGGTACCTGCGCCTGTGCCTAGGGTAACTGCGCATGTGCCTAGGGTACCTGCGCCTGTGCCTAGGGTACCTGCGCCTGTGCCTAGGGTACCTACGCCTATGCCTAGGATACGTGTGCCTGTGCCCAGGTTACCTGCACCTGTGTCTAGGGTTCTTGCGCCTGTCCCTAGCGTACCTACGTTTGTGCCTAGGATACTTGCGCTTGTGCCTATGGTACCTGTGCGTGTGCCTAGGGTACCTGCGCCTGTGCCTAGGGTACCTCAGCCTGTGCCGTGGGTACCTGCGCCTGTGCCTAGGGTACTTGCGCCTGTGCATGGGGTACCTGCGCCTGTGCCTATGGTACGTGCGCCTCTACCTAGGGTACCTGTGCTTGTGCCCATGGTCCGTGCGCCTGTGCCTAGGGTACCTGTGCCTGTCCCTCGGGTGCTTGCGCCTGTGCCTGGGGTGCCTGTGACTGTGCATAGGGTACCTGCACCTATGCCTAGGATACCTGTGCCTGTGCCTAGGGTACCTGTGCATGTGCCTAGGGTACCTTCGCCTGTGCTTAGGGTACATGCACTGTGCTTAGGGTATTTGCGCCTGTGCCTAGGGTACCTGCGCCTGTGCCTAGGGTACCTGCGCATGTGCCTAGGGTACCTGCGCCTGTGTCTGGGGTACCTGCGCCTGTGCATGGGGAACTTGCGCCTGTGCCTATGGTACCTGTGCTTGTGCCTAGGGTACCTGCGTTTGTGCCTAGGGTACCTGCACCTGTGCCTAGGGTACCCGCGCCTGCGCCTAGGGTACTTGCGCCTGTGCCTAGGGTACCTACGCCTGTGCCTAAGGTACCTGCGCCTGAGTTCAGGGTACTTGCGCCTGTGCCTAGGGTACCTACACTTGTGCGTAAGGTACCTGCGCCTGTGCCTGGGTTACCTGCGCTTGTGCTTAGGGTACCTGTGCCTGTGCCTTGGGTACCCGCGGCTATCTCTAGGGTACCTACGACTGTGCCTGGGGTGCCTGCGACTGTGCATAGGGTACCTGCGCCTGTGCCTAGGATACCTGCGCCTATGCCTAGGGTACCTGCGCCTGTGCTTAGGGTACCTGCGCTTGTGCCAAGGGTACCTGCGCCAGTGCTTAGGGTACCTGTGCCTGTTCCTAGGGTACCTGCACCTGTCCCTAAGGTACCTGGGCTTGTGCCTGGTATGCCTACGTCTGTGCATAGGGTACCTGCGCCAGTGCTTAGGGTACCTGCGCCTGTGCCTAGGGTACCTGCGCCTGTGCCTAGGGTACCTGCGTCTGTGCCTAGTCTTCCTGCGCCTGTGCCTAGGGTACCTGCGCCTATGCCTAGGGTACCTGCGCCTGTGC